>NW_004624825.1:1656230-1679508 GCF_000247695.1 Heterocephalus glaber
GGGAATGGGGAAAAAATAAGAACCAAGATACATCATGTACAGGTACAAGCACCCAATGATAAATGTAAAAGGGGTGTTTACCTAAAATGTACCAATAAAAGAATTTAACCAAAAAAAACTCATCCAGCTTTTTTTCTTTTTTGAGGTACTAGGAATCGAACTCAGGACCTTGTGCTTTCGAGGCAGCCACAGCACCACTGAGCTAAATCCCCAGCCCAATCATACAGCTTTTTAAAAATTTTTCCTGGTGCCTTGTTGATACCAAGATATCTGGCAGTTCCTCTCTGCCAGTCCACAAATATAACAAAAAGAAGCAGTATTAATTTGATAAATCTTAGGAAAACCAGCTGATCCAGTAACCGCAATGTGGGTTCTTATATTTAATCATGCCAGTCTACCCGTGCTACAAGTGTGTCAGGTTTGCTTGCTTATCATCTAGAAAGGTGTCATGGTATAGTGGAGCCACCAGAGAGTTTTAATTTTATTTAACTGTGCCCCTATATTAACCTATGTGCGTTTAATTCCTAGATCCTCAACCAACTCTTCTAAGATGTTTTGTAAACTTCAGCTTCCTCTACTCTACTGTGAAGAGTCCTTATACACTAAAGGAAATAGTCCATGGCAGGTGTACAATGGCCAGGGCCCTGGAGCTGGCCTGCTACTCATTCACATCTTCATTTTTACCTCCTTTTTTATATTGTTCAAACTCCACCTTTCTTTTTTTTTTTTTTTTTGGTACCGCGGATCGAACTCAGGTCCTTGCGCTTGTGAAGCAGGCGGTGGAAACCACTGAGCTAAATCCCCAGCCCCCTCCACTTTTCTTTACTTTTTAAGTTTACAGGATCTTTTGGGGTGAATAGTCCTTCAGGGAGACTCTTGATCCCCTGCTTTCTCAGAACCATTGAGCTCACTCACTTCCTCTACTTTCCCAGTACACTGAGGTGGCATTTAATTAGGCTGGGAGATTTGTACCTATTCCTATCTCTTCCTCCATGCCACGTTTCCAGGTCCTTTTATTTTATTTTATTTTATTTTTTTGGTACCAGGGATCGAACTTGGGTCCTTGTGTTTGCACACCAGGCGGTGAAACCACTGAGCTAAATCCCCGGCCCTCCAGGCCCTTTTAATTACAGTTGTCCAAGACTTTCCAGTTATATCCTTCTCCTGGCAGGCAGACTGGACACACAGTGGAAAGGAGTGGTTTCTTATCTCTAGTTTGGCTATTGTTGTGGACTGCTCGCCCCCACACTGACCCCAGCAGCTATGTGGACTTGACAGGTAGGATTTCTCATGTCACCTGCTAATCTCTTTCCCCAAGAGAGGTGGTGCCTGTCCTGTTGACTCTGGGCTTGACTGTTAGGCCACTGGGTTCCCAGGAATGCAGGCCTCTAGAGGAATAGATGCACTCTGATGCTCTGCCCTTCTGAGCCCTCTCCCTGCTTTGGTCCAAGAGAAATGCATTCTGTGCTGTGGGCTCAGATTCCAGGGCCCTGCCTGGGACATGTTAACTGTGGAAAGGGCTCCCTGAGTGAAAAGTATGGCTATTGGAGTGTGGCTCACCCCGTGTTGTGTTCTCCCTCCCCCCCGCCCTCCCTAGGATAGGTCTTGTGTTCTTGGGCTGTTGCTATGGTCTAAATATTTGTGTTCCCTCAAAATTCACATGCTGAAACCCTAACCCTGAGGTGACAGTATTAGAGTATATCGCCTTTGCGAGATCATGGAGGTAGATCTCTCATGAGTCTCTTAATGCCTTTATAAAAGAAATCCCAGAAAGACCTTCGCCCTTTCCACCATCTATGATTACAAATCAGGCCCTCGGCAAATACTAAATCTGCTGATGCCTTGATCTTGGTCTCTTGCATTCCAGAACTGTGAGAAATAAACCTCTGTTGTGTAGAAGTCACACCATTTATGGTATTTTGATACAGTAGCCCAAATGGGCTAAGACAACCTCTGACCCATAAAGCTGTTCTGTGAGAGCCTGGGCTGGGTTCAGGCCTAACAGGTGGGAGAAGGCTCCTTTAGCCTCAGTCGGGTTTACAGCTCTATACTTTACACCTGGGGCACAAGCTCAGCATGACCATGCTGCTCTCCTTGCCATGGTGCCTAAGGTTTGTCTCTTTTGGGAACCTCTTAAAATGTCTGGGAAGCAGTATTAAGGCATTTCTGGGTCTGCTGGACATGAGGCCATCTCCTAGAACCCCTTCTGGCACTTAGCATAGCTAGAAACAGCACTTGTATGCTTGCCTCTTCAGTTTTGGAAAACTTAGATTAAATAGAGTTTAGACTGCCATAATCTGTCCTCCTAAGCTTCTGCATTCCTTTATTTTCAGTTTCTAGACCTTCTGCTTCCATCTGTGTTTCAAGCCCTTTTATAATGTGTGTTCATCAAAAGAGCTACATTAGGTGCTGCAGAAAGAGTTCAGACAGAAAGGGTCACCATCCACAGTCACCCTGAACCTTCTTGGTTTCTCCTTGGGCCACCATCACAGCCTCATTGCTGGTTCCTCCAGCTCTTCCAGTTGAAGGGCAAAGCCTTTTCTCTTTCCTTAACTCAAATGAGACACTAGCCTCCTCTAAACTCCTCTAAGTCAACAGTTCTCTCCTGCCTCAGTGGGAACATTGCACGCAATGTTCCTCCACCTAGAACATTCTCTGCGCTCCATCTCCCTCCACACTCAATGCTGTTTCCTCAATGCAGCCTGACTTCACCTAACTCCTCTCTCCTGTCACCCTGTAGGTCTCAATGTTCATATCACTTTTCTGACCAGGGCTCCCCTCCTTGTTCCCAGCTACCCTCTGTGTCACCCTCAATCGTTCCACCCTGTTCTCCCACATATTCTTAAGATCTTTCATTTATACGCATACTTCAAGAAATTTTGGCCACTATTTATCTGGGAACACGTTTAATTGGGTTGCTGACTACAAAAGTTCATGAGCCATTTCTAGGATAGTTCTTTAACAGCTTTATTGTTGTAGGATTTTTTTCTTTTTGCTTTCTTCCTATATTGTTCTTCATTTCTTTCAGATTTACCTGTAGTTTGAAGAATATTCTTTCTCTGCCAGACCTCAAGGGTCTTTCTTTGTTTTAATGTCCAATTTGTGGAATTTCTAGGCTTTGCCTATCCTTACCCTCCCATCTACAAGACTATTTTCTCTTTCTTCTTGTTGGCCAGCAATGATTTCCAGTTTGCCAGTTGTTTCTGATGCCCCTTTTATAATTCCTTGATGTTTCTGATATTTTTAAAAATGGGTTGAGTAAAAAAATCTTTCTGAATCTCTAAGACATGTTTGTGAATAATTTCTTTTCTCTATCCTTCCTGTCTGCTTCCATTTTATTCCATTTTATAATAGTAATTACTAATGCAATTTGAGATGCCTTTTTTCATTTAGTCACCTTTTTTCCTTTCCTGAATTAATGTATGATCTAGTCTACTGTTTTCTTTCTTTAGGGATTTGCCTGCTTTGTAACTTAGCAGCCCTCATAACTTCAATACTTTGAGGGATTTTCAAGAGTACTATTTTTATACAGGAAAAAATCCACAAAGTTGAATGCAAAGGCTTATAACATTCTAGCCATATTTTTTCCACTTCTGCCATTTAGAGTTGGTTATTGAGGCAAAGTCCATGATTCCCATCTCATGGGCTATGTCTTCTCTGCATTTTAGAGCAAAAGGTTCAGGAGCATCCTCATCCTTCTGAGTGCAGAGCAGTAAAGAGGTAGGATGTGTTACAGTGCCTATCCAGGACTGAGAGAAAAACAATTCTATGAGTGGTTATCTGAAAATCAGTATATAGGAGTTGTGTGTGATGAAGTACAAAAAAAAAAAAAAAAAAAAACAAGAAGCACTTGGCTACCCGAAGGAATGTTTCTAGCTCATGAATAATTAAATCAAAATGAGAGTCATAATCATCAAAATAACCTGCAGGCACAACAGACTCAAGTCTGGTGAAACCTCAGATTTCTCCTTGAAATAGGCAGATACTATTTTCAAGACACAAGCACTACATAGGAAGCCTTTAATGATGGGAACTTAGTGGGAGGATGCAATGGCAGCTCTGATTCTCTCTCTCTCTCTCTCTCTCTCTCTCTCTCTCTCTCCTCTCTTCCCACTGGCCTTTTTCCTCTCCCTCATCCTCTCCCTCTTCCTTTCCTGTCCCATTTTCCTAAGCACAATCTTTTGGGTCAATGATTGGCACCCAGTAGAAATTTCTCTACCAGGAAACCTTTAGCTCTAGCTGGTCAAATCAAGATAGCAAATGTGTCCTGCTCAAAACATAAAGCTTTATATGCCATAAAGAATTGTTGTCAAGAGGCTAGTTTTCTAAGAAGGGAACTGCATGAGTGGTATATTGGAGGTTGTGTAAGGAAAAAAGTGAAGATATGAACAACCACTAAAGCAAACTAACAAACTACTTTAACTTAGGAAGGGGTTAAGAGACTTTCTGCATTTTTACTGGTACTTCTGTCTTTTGCCACCACACTCTTTGCTTTGCTGTATGATGCTGAGTTTTGAAAGTCAATATTTGACCATTTTTTCTTATAAAATAGCCATTTACCAGTTTGGACCTAATGCCCATTATTTGAAATGCCATTTGTTTCCTCTGCCATCTTTTTGTATGCAAATCCTGCTGAGCCTTAAAAGCATAGTTCAAATGTTAATCTGCCACAAAATCTCCCTTGAGTATCCCAGGTAAAAGAAACAAGGTTTGCCTCAGTCTCCTCATATTATTTGATGATTTTCATGGCCCTAGTCACTGTCCACATGGTGTTGTAGGAATTCTCCTACAGCACTGATCTCAACTTCTAACCATGAACTTCATTTTTTTAACCTAATTTCCCCTCCCCAATATCTCCTAGTTCAGTGGTGGGGAACCAATGACATGCATGCAACAACAGGGTGTTTGTTATCATTTTTTCAATGGTAGAGTTTCAGAGTTTTTCACTCTAAAAGGTTTGCCATCACTGTTAATCTTATATCTGGCATAGTAAGGTACTGGCAAAATGATAGGTGGAATAAGGATTACTGTTTCCTTACGTGGTAAATAGTTTCAGATTCAATTAAAGTCACTAGTCCACAGACCTTGGCATAAGATTATCCCTGTGGGCCCAATCCAATCATATGAGTCCTTAAAAGTGGAAGAGGGGGACAGGTGGATGTAATGTGGGACAGATTCAACCTGCCATTGCTGACTTTGATGATGGAGGAAAGAGCCATGAGCCAAGAAATGCAGGCAGCCTCTAGAAACTGGAAAAGGCAAAGAAAAAAATTCCCTCCTAAGGAACACAGCCTTTCTCACACCTTGACTTTAGCCCAGTGAGACCCCTGTCTGACTTCTTACCTACAGAACCAAATATTAGTAAGTATATACTGCCTTCAGACACTGTTTGTGGTCATTACTACAAGCAGCAAGAAGAAACAGGAAGTTTTATAAACATTTGTTTATTCTTTATAGTAATTTCAATGTTTTTTATTTCAAAACAAGTATTCACATCAACTCAAATTTCACAGGGTCTCACATTTAGAAGTATTTTGTTGCTATCTAGAGACAAGTGGAGATATAAATCTTCCTTTTCATAAAAACATACATTCAAAACAAATTTTTAAATGTTTGAGGAAGGAAAAAAGGTCATGTGAAACTTCACTGAGATGCAACTGTGTTCATTTTTCCTTCTTTTCCACTCTCGATCATAGGTGCATACAATTTTACTGTTAAAGTCATAGCAAAATATAGTGTTATATTCTTTCATATGTTATATTGTACAATAAATGTGTCCCATAGTTCTATGTGGTTCTCATAGTCCTCACTACAATAAAAGCTTCCACTGGGGGCAAGGTACCAGAATTTACATCTATTCATATTCTGAGGATCATGTGAGTTTTATCAAGTCCTTTCTTTCTTTCTTGTCTTCATGTAGGCTTTTGTTTCTCTTGAATTGTGCACCTAGCAGATTTTCATAATTGAGATAACTGAAGAAAGGGTCAGAGTGACAGCTGTGGGCCTTGAAGGATGTCATCAGAGAGGAGGAGTTGGCCAGTCCCACAGAAGTGTTTGTCAGCGTTTGGGGTTAATTGTAGCTGTCTACGTCATGTGGCTTTGATTATGGCTGCTACTCAGGATTAACATTTAGCCACCTGTTACTTTATTAGTTGTGTTTTTTATCAAAATGTGCTTATAGCTTTTGTTCATTTACCTACTGGAAACTTGATTGTTTCCTATAATATTTTAAAAACATTCTTTAGATTATATAAATTTTAATTTTGTCAAATTTATATAGTACATATATTTTATGATCTAGTTTGCTTTTTAATTTTAGCTGTGGAGGACTGGGTTTGTTTGTCTGAGAGTGCAAAGTTTTTAGTAAAGCTAAACCAAACCAAAACATCAACAACAAAATAAAACAACTCACATGATGCCTAAACTCTATGATGCAGCCTGGGCAATTCAGAATAAATTGAGAAGTGTGGAGTTGAATGTTGTGTGAATAATTTGTTATGGCAGCTTTAAATTTCAGTCTAATGACATATTATATAGTTTATAACATTAATAGCAATTTATTATTTGTGACAGAATCTCTGTAGCTCACTTAATTTGCTTTTATCTCCTTACAAAGCTATGATTTGAAAATGAGCAAAATCAACCTTAAAATTAAATCGATTCAAGGAAAACTAACCTCTATGTTTTTCTCAGCAGTTTTCCCGATTACAAAATAGTGTGTTTATTTCACAAAAATTTAAAATAACAGATAATAACTTAAAATAAATACATTTCAACCCTGATCTCATTATCCAGAAATATCTCCTGTTCTGCATATTTTTCCAACTGTGTATGTGACTAAAAAAAAATTTAATCAGATTTTGATTACACTGTTTTGCATCATACTGTTACTTGATATTTTTGGAGAGCATTTTCCATTTTATTAAATACTTTTGAAACAATTGTACAATTGAATAACATACAATTATACATATCAATGAGCTAACCAGGCTCTACCTTCAAAGAAGCTCAAACCCTTAAAGAGAGTTTTCTCATTCCTTAATAGAAGAATATGGCCAATTTTTCTCCCCTTGATTCTAGATCAAGTTCATGGATCCTCCCGAGAGTAGTCAAAACAGGAAAAGAGGCCTTTTATGACAAACCAAAGCTCTCCCGGTGCCACTACATGTCACACACCCTACCAGATCTGTCCACCTCCTGAAAGTCCATGGACATTGTGTTCCAAGGCACTACTTATTTTTAGGTGATGTTTGCTGCCTGTTTCTGCAGCTGTTTGTAATCACAAGCTTTGGGCACCACATCCCAAAGAAATCCTGGCAGAGACACAGGTGTGAAGAAGGAGGAGAGAAGGCACATGTCAGAACCATCCCCAACATCTTATTAACAGAAGGAGCTCCACAGAGAACTTCACATTCTCTGCACTGTGACAAAGGGGGAAGGGGATGCGAGATGAGGCAACCCTTTGTTTGTGCCCCCATCCAGCCTTTTGCTTGCTAGCTAGGTGACTTTGAAGAAGTCATCTCATTAAATTTCAGTCATCTCTGTGTTACAGTTCAGTGCATCACTAAGTTATAAGAGTGAATTGATTATGTAAAACTGCTTTGTAAACTGTACTGACCATTTCTGCAACTTGAAGAGAGGGGAAGAAGAAAACTCTGGGGTAGCCTTCTTATGTCCCTACCATTTATCAACTAGACTGTAACAAGTACATCAATGACTAAATAACCCAACATAAATATGTACAACTCTATGAAAACTAGATAATTCAGAATGAACCAAAAGGTTCTGAATATTTAAGGTAGTTCTGGCAGTGATAGCAAATCCTCAAACTTTGGTGACTCAATACCAGAGACACGTGTGAACATGCCACACAGGTGTGAATTGTCCAGGGGTAGCTTTCCAGGGATCGAGGCTCTGTCTGCATTGTAGCTCATCTTCTAAGACTTCAGGAACCTCTCCAGCCAATCAGCAGATGAGGAAAATGGAAAGAGGAAGGAGGCATATGCTCACTTCTTGACTACCACAGTTAAAAAATGACATTGATCAATTTCATTATCATTCCATTGGCAAGAATCAGTTTTATAGCACACCTTACTTAGAGAGAAGCTTTAAAAAAAACAGACGAGGTTGGGTGAGCAGCTACCCAGCCATGTATATTAATATAAAAACAGAAAAAAGAAGCCAAGAATGCTAAGGTTGAGCAATATCGAAAGCTCTGGGCTGAAAGTGAATCCAATAGCTCTCTTTGTGATGTTTCCAGCATACTCTTGAAGTCTTGTTTACAGGGTCTTCAGAGCAAGGCTACATTTGCTTATGTGTTTATTTACTGGTTATTCATTCATTTAAAAAACATTTGCCAAGCATATGCACTGAGCAATTAACCTATACTCATGTAAGGGACACATTGGAGGCCTGGGGCATCCTTGGCTCTGGTAAGGATGCCCATGCTTGCTTTCTCTCTCAGACATACTGCAGACTGTGAGAGCAGATCTGCTAGGCCCAAATTCTTCTGCTTCATTCTAACATGAAACACAGATTCTGAAGTTGGCTGCTGACTCAGAACTGGCCTCTGCCTCTGATTAGCTGGGTAGCCTTAGACAAGTTATCCAGTCTCTCTGGGCCTATGCTTTCACATCTGTGCACTGAAAATGAATGAGAAGAGGTTGTACAGGTCCTAGCACAGTGTCTGGCATCCACAGGTGCCCCACACAGCAACTCTGCAACCATCATTCCACAGCACTCTGCAGTCTACCCTGCACCAATGCAGATCTATAACAACCCAGCTGGAATGCACAGGTCGGGAAGTTGGGCAAAGAATTTGTTATTCAAATAAATAATTTTCCCTCAAACCACTAGCTGTGAAATCTGCCAGGGAGGATGTGCGAAGTGTGATTATTTTGATGATGGAAAATTGGAAAGAGAATTTTCTAAATCATGGCTTGCCAATCCTTTTCATAGACAAATATAATATTAATAGATATTTATTACATGATAATTAAACCCCCTTTCATGAAAAAATGTTAAACTGGTTTTTTTACATGTCCCCTTTCATTTACTTTCCACAGTAGCCCTGTGAAGTGGATGTTATTAGCCTCTATTTTACAGAGTGAATAGCAATAACAACCAAACCAAGGATCAAAGGGACTTACAGTCTGCCCTAAATTATCCAGCTGGTAAAGACAAGTGTCAGGATGTGAACCCAAGTCTATCCAGCTACAGGTCTTTGCTCTCCCCACTGGGCACACTGCCTTCCAGGCTCCTTTAGTGAGGCTCTTTCTTGGACATAGCCGAAAAGAATCGCGGTATTCACATAACACTTTATCATTTTTAAATCCTGTGCTCACATTTGATCACCCTGAAAAATAAGCAGAGTAGAGATTCTTCTCTGTATTTGGCAATGAGGAGAAACTGAGATTCACGACCTACTTGCCTGGCACAGCCATTAGTACATCATATACATTTCTTATTTGGAACCCTCAGTCACTCTGAGACAGGTGTCTTCACGATCCCAATTTTGTACGTGCAGAGATTAGCTCTTAAATATTAGAATCCTATCCCAACAAA
The DNA here is from genome assembly GCF_000247695.1 of Heterocephalus glaber. The sequence goes on from NW_004624825.1 coordinate 1,665,795, forward strand.
ACTAATATCCATTGAAGGAGACAAAAGTGAAACTTTTTTTTTCAATCTGAAGAAAATGAGTCATTTTTTCTCCATGCACCTTGACTGGGGGGAAAAAACTCATTCATCAAATCAATAAATGTAATACACCCTATTAACAGAGACAAGGACAAAAACCTCATATGATCATCTCAATAGATCCAGAAAAAGCACTTGACAGAGACCAACAGCCATTCATGATAAAAACACAACAGAAAATTGGAACAGATGGTCTTTATCTAAATCTGAGAAAAGCCATCTATGACAAACCAACAGCCAACATCATACTAAATAGACAAAAACTGAAAGCTTTCACTCTAAAATCAGGAATAAGACAAAGATGTCCACTGTCATCACTCTTATTCAATACGGTCCTGGAAACATTAGCCAGAACAATTAGACAAGAGAAAGAAATTAAAGGAATAAAGATAAGAAAGGAAGAAGTTAAATTATCATTATTTGCCGATGACATGATACTCTACATAGAAGACCCCAAAAACTCCACCAAAAGACAGATTTAATAACAAATTTAGTAGTGTAGCAGGATACAGAGTCAACACTCAAAAATCAATAGCATTCCTGTACACAAATATCAAACTCACTGAGAGAGAAATTAGGGAAACAACACCTTTTGCAATAGCATCCAAAAAATAGAAAACCTAGGAATCAATCTAACAAATGTAGTTTTGCATTAAAAGCTACAGTATTCTGAAAAAGGAGATCAAAGAAGATATCAGAAAATGGAAAGATATTCTTGGGTAGGAAGAACCAATATAGTGAAAATGGCCATACTTACAAAATTGTTTTACAGATTTAATTCAATCCTCATCAAAACAACAATCGCATATCACAGAAATAGAGAAAAACAATCCTAAAATTCACTTGAAACCAGAAGAGACCTAGAATGGCAAAAGCAATTCTGAACAACAAAGGCAAGGCGAAGCGCATCCATTCCTGACTTGAAAGCAACATGGTCCTGGCCAAAAAAAAAGACCTGAGAATCAATGGAACGGATTAGAAGATGCAGAAACAACTCCAAATACACTCGGCCACCTCATCTTTGACAAAGGAACCAAACACTTTTCCTGGACAAAATATAGCCTCTTTAATAAATGGTGCCAGAAAAAACTAGCTTTCCACACTGAAGATTTAACCTAGGCCTGTATCTCTCACCATGCACTAAACTAAAATGGAAATGGATCAAAGATCTAAGTATTAAAATAGAAACACTAAATCTGCTGGAAAATAGAATAAATAGAACTTTTGAAGACATTGGTGTAGACAAAGACTTTATGAACAAAATCTCGATTGTACAAGAAATATCACAAAGAATGAATGACTAGGATCTCATCTTTTTTTTCTTTTTTTTTTTTTGGTACAGGGGATCGAACTCAGAACCTTGCACTTTTGAGGCAGGCAGCAGCACCACTGAGCTAAATTCCCGACCCTGGGATCTTATCTTATTAAAAAGTTTTTGCACAGCAAAAGAAATCACCAACAGAGTGAAGAGACAATCCACAGCTTGGGGAAAAATTTTTGCCAACTGTTCCTCAGACAAAGGACTAACATCCCAAATTTAAAGACCCAACCCAAAAATGGGCATCTGAAATGAATAGACACTTCTCAGATGAAGAAACAGAAATGACAAATAAATATATGAAAACATGTTCAATATCACTGATCATCCAAGAGATGCAATTAAAACAACGCTGAGATTCCATCTCGCTCCAGAAAGAATGGCTATTATCAAAAAATCAACCAAAAGCAAATGCTAGCAGGACTGTGGGGAAAAAGAAACCCTTCCCCACTGTTGATGGGAGTATAGACTGGTGTAACCACTGTCGAAATCAGTGTGGAGATTCCTCAGAAAACTAAACTAGAGACGCCATTTGACCCAGCTATTCCCCTTCTTAGTATCTTCCCTAAAGAATTAAAAGCATCATGCCATAATGATATATGCACACCCATGTTCGTAGTGTCACAGTTTTTAATAGCTATATCTTGGACTCAACCCAAATGCCCATTAACCAATGAATGGATAAAGAAGATGTGGGTTTTTATGCAATGGAGTACTACTCTGCCATAAAGAAGGATACTTTTGAGAAATTGTAGCTAAATGGATGCACCTTGAGAACATACTGTTAAGTGAAAGAAGTCAGACACACATGTTTAAATACCAACTTGCTTCTCTGATGTGAGAAACCGAAAGTATAAATAAGGGCTAAAATGTATAATAGATATTGGGAAATGGGAAGAAAATGTTCAAATGGGAAGGGGAACAAGGGAAGGGGGAGGAAGGGACAAGGGAAAAAGAGAACAGAAGGGAAAAAAGGAAACAAAGCTTTTGTAAATAAGGAGGGGAAGAGGGGTAAGGGAAGGAAGGGGAATAGGGAAAAAAAAGCAAGATATATCATGTACAGGCACAAATTCCCTATGATGAATGTTACCATTATGTATATCTAAGATGTACCAATAAAATTTTTTTAAAAAAGAAAAACTAGGAGAAAAAAAAATTCCTGAGCATATATTTGTGGCATGCTGCCGTGTGCATGCTCTCACAGAGTAACAGCTTACTGAGAAAAGGCAGATAATAAATGAACATAAACAAGGAAACAAGCTAGTGAGTAATATACACTTCTGTCAAAAATAGTATTCCGGGGCTGAGGATTTAGCTCAGTGGTTTCGCTGCCTGCTGCGCAAGTGCAAGGACCCGAGTTCAATCCCCAGTACCAAAAAAAAAAAAAAGTATTCCGGAGGACATAAAGTAGGCTAAAGGGGTAGTGAACGACAGGAAAGGGCTAGATTAGATGAAAACAAGTGCCTGAGTGTTAGAAAGCATCCCGTCACCCGACACTTTGGGAAAGGTTTTCAGATCAGGCAGAGCATGTGGTACCTGTATTACCTTTAAAAAGTGACAAAGCTTGGCATGTTTGAAATAGAGTAAGAAGGCTGAAGTGTTCATTGATTACAGTTAACAACAAAGATGAGGACAAGAATAAGAGTCATTGGAAAAATATGGCCAACTGTCACTTAGAAACAGAGATACAAACATCCTAAATTATAAATGCTAATAAATCAAATCCAAGAGGATATTAAAGGATACATGTTGCTCAAGGAGGTCTTTATCCAAGGGGCAAAAAATAACTCAATATAAGAAAAATTAATTCTGTAATTCACCATAAAGATAAAGTAACTAATCTAACAATTTATTGACAACTTAGTAATTAATAATTTATTATCTCAATAAATACAAAAAGCCCTCAATAAAGTTCAACACTCAGAATTATTTTTTAAAATCTCAGTAAGTTAGGAATAGAGTGTGAGTTCCCCAACATAAAATAGAGTATCTATTAGAAACAATGGTGAAATGTCAGAAGCAGTTCCATGAAAGGAGTATAAGACAAAATTGATTGCTACTATTGATGCTAATTGTTATTGTCCTGAAGGCCAAAAGACAAAATAAATTAATGTTATACAGTTTGGAAAGGAAAAAAAGTTCATGCTTTGCAGACAATCCCATTGCTCACCTTAAAAAGAAAATCCAAGACACTGAACTAACAACTATTAGAATAAAAAAGTTCAAAACTATGGACAGACACTACCAGTAGCCTTCCCATGTACCAGTACTAATTAATTTAATAATAACTTTTAAAAGATTAAATTTTTTAAAGATTCAAAAACTCCTAGAAAATAAATATAATTTTAATGTATAAGATGTATTAAAAAATAGCTAAAGAACTTAACTGAATAATATAAACACCTAAATAAGTGAAATACCAAACCATATCCCTGGTTGAGAATTCAAGACTTAATATTGAAAATATGCTGATTTTTTCCTACATTTATGCACCAATGCAGCTCTGAGATAAATTCAACAACATTTTTATTCAAGTCTTTTCCTACCAGATGTCAAAACACATTGTAAGCTGTAGTAATTAAAACGGTCTTGTACTGGTGCAGATATTGACAAACTGATCAGCAAAAGAGAACAATAAACTTAGAAATAAACTCAAGTGTATATGAAAATTATGTATATAATAGAGATGTAATTCAAATTAGTGAAGAAACAATAAGATTAATTCATAAGTGGTACTGGACAAATTAGTTATTCATTTGGGGAAGTGGGAATTGGGAATGTAATAGGTTCACACCATCCATCCACAGAAAATAATCTTTAGTTAAGTTAAAAAGCAAAAATATAAAAATATTAGAAGAAAATACAGGTGAGAGAAAAGGTGTACTTTTTCAATTAATTTATGTATGTTTTTGGTACCGGGGATCAAACTCAGGTCCTTCCGCTTGTGAGGCAGGCCCTGGAACCACTGAGCTAAATCCCCAGCCTGCACTTTTTTAACTTAACGTCAGAATACCTTCCTAAGTAAGAAAGAAAATCCAGAAACTAAAAGTTTTCTAGATTTAATCTCATAAAAATTGTAATTCTTATGTAGGTCAAAATGCCTCATAAGTCAGGTTAAAACGACTAGTAAGTTTTATTTGCAACATACGTAAAAGGAAAAGGATTAATATTCAAAACACATGGAGTTTCTAACAAAGCAAAAAGAAAAGGATAACTCAAAAAAATTGTAAAGGAAATAAACAGGCAATTCACAGAAAATATAAACACAATTAATAAGCACACAATACTGCATCTCAAAATCAGTGAGGGCAAAGAAAATTGTTTGGCGCAAAATAAAAAGATTGATGACAAGTATGGGGAAAAATGTGGAAAACAGACATTCTCATACCCACTGTAGGTGTAAACTGGTAAAGCCAATCGATGAAGGCCATTTGAAAACATCATCAAGATTTAAAATGCACATATCAATTGACTGAACTATTTCACTTCTAGGTCTCTTTCCAAAAGAAATACTTGTTTGTGTGTTCCGCACAACTCATTACACAAGTTTATGTATGTGTATCCAAGAATGTTCATTACAATATTGTATATACTAGTAAAAATTTAAAATCCTTCCAATGTACTATCAATAAGGAGGGAAATGGTCACTATTTATGGTATATACAGTCCATCCCAAACACTTCCAATTCATCGTTCTCACAAGAGACTTCCGCATGCCCTCCTATCATTTATGTCATTAGCTTGCATATTACCTCTTTACAGATAAATCAAGGGTTTAAAACAAAAACTAAGGTCTGGCCAGGTGACAGCTGTCCTCCTTACACACTTTGATGCTTGGCTTCTCACCCTTTACCTGTCTCCCACCCACAACTGCCCCAGATGGAAAAAGAATTTAACTTATAACACAAGCTCAATGCATGGCAGACTATAATTCATCCTTTTGAGAGCTACAAGCCTATAGGAATCAATACTAAGGATAAAATTGAAAATGATATTGTCACTTTCTATTTTTAATTATTAAAATACTTAACATGCTTAATATTTTGCAGTTACCAAGTATAGTACTTCCCATCTGGTATTTAAACAAGCTTTACAATAACCTTGTGAATTGTACCAAACAGATAATTATTATTTCATTTCATAAGTAAAGAAATTGAGGTCCAGAAAGGAAATGCCATTGTCCTAAACCCCATGGTAAATAAGAGGCAGAACCAAAACTGAGTCTTTGTGACTATAAAACGTATGCTTTTTCTTCCCAAATCTAGCACATGCCAAAATAATTATGAATATTCCATTTACCCAGACCTGAAGCTGATAAATTTGATGCTCAGTAACTTTGTCCCCGACCCAACAATGAGGAAACCTAACGTACCAGCCCCTAGACCAGCTCTCAAAGTCCCTGCCCTGGAGTCTTTGTGCAGGAGGCCTTCGCTCAAACACTGTTGCCTCTCCACGTGTAAATTGTTTCAGCACAGATAGGATAGGCTTCCCTGCCCTGGAGGAGTAGAAATAGAGGCTCTGAGTGGGCGGGAGTGGGAGCAGGAGGAACCTTTGAGAAGCAAGCTGTGCTATTCTCATTGTTTTTACTCAAACATGAATCTTTGTTCTCCGATGCAAATTCTGAGAAATTGGTGCCAATCTGCTCTGAACAAAAGAATTTTGGTCTGAACAAACAAAATTTGAGATAAGTCTGGCTTGCCTAGATGCGCTCTTGAGCATCTGCCTCCCCCTCCTCCTCCAACCACCCCCCACTTTGGAGCCTGCCCAGAGGTAGACAAAAAGTTTGAGAAAAACTTCCTGAGTTGTTTATCAGTTACAGAAGACGGGACCCCAGGGTGCCTTATTTCAAAGTTACTAAAATAAATACCCTTAGGATGTTTCAGAGATTGAACCAGCTGACCCGAAGGGCCCTCCCTCAGCACCGCAAAGATCCTTGGATTCTGTGAATGAGTGAAGCTTTGGATTCAGTGGTCTCTAGTTCTTCTGAATGGAATTTTCCATGGGCTTTGTTGTATGTAACATTACATTAATGACATTACTGTAAGTATATATTTATTAAGCAAATGATAGTTTAACAAAAGTATGTTTTTTCCTTGTTCTCTCCTCTCAATCATATACCAAAAAAATTATAAATGGATCAAATTTTTTCTGCCAGTCTACATTGAATGTCACAAGTGTTTGTGTATATTGATGTATAGATTTTCTGATTATTTTAATAGCTTCATATTGCATTTCATGGTTATTTTATTCCTGGATATTGAATTTTTTCACAATTTTACTGAAATTAGATATAAAACTCCTGTGAGGCTTTTTGTGAATAAGCCTTATTTATCTTCTATGGAATTATTTACTTTAAAATGCTAAGAGTATTGGATAGAAGGACATGGATATTTTGCAGTTCTGACAAACATTTAAAATGAAAGCCTATCCACTTATCTCAGTATTGTACACTGAGTAACTTTGCTACTGTTAATCACAACTACGTTTGTAGATTATTTTTATATTTTAATATTGTATATAAAGAATCCAATGCTTCACTTTTAGCCCTTTTCATAATCGCAAAGCTGTGGCACTTTAAACACATTTGTATTCAGGTGGAAAAAATATGACCTAGAACTTCATAACATAAATATCAAATAAGTCTTCCTATGCCTGCCACTTCTAGTAATGAATTGTTTTCTTGTCTAAGGATTGAAACTTTGTGCCAGATGCCTCTTTCCCTGATTCCATATGCCTGAGAAGAGCAAGCAAGGCTACTAATTTTTTTTTAATTCTAAACTCCATTTCAGCCTCATTGATTCAGTCTCCAGGAGGGACATGGGACTCTGTGGAGTTGGCTGGATTTTTAAATAAGCTTCCCAGGGAAGCCTGTCATTGAAAAAGTTTGGATGCACCTGGTTTAAACCGTGGTGTGGACCACAGGTAAAGGCCACAGGGAACATATTTCTACGTACCTGAGGGAAGTCCCAGTCAGACCTACCTAATGATGAGAGCTGCCAGGGAGGCAAAGCGCTCCTGTTCATGAAGTGTTTGTTTGGAGGCCAGTTAACCACAGATCTTCCTCAGAAGACTCCAGAGAAAATTGTAAAAGCAAAAGCTCTGAACCTCTTTGATTCGGAGAGCCTCCTCTCCCTGACAGCTACCGGTATGTACAGAGCAGCTCTCAGAAGCAGAAACAAAGGGTCTACGAGAGTCCTTCCCACTCTCCCGCTGCCTGATTCTGCAGTTTTGAAAAATAAAGCAAATAATACACAAGTGTAGCTTCAATATTTTCCTGATCATCCTTCCAAGAAGACATGCCATAGGCTTTGAATTTGTAACAGAACTAGGAAGGGAAGGTAGTTGAAACTCATAATAATCAGGAAGTTCTAGGGCTTTTAGCCACCTTCTTCTCTGATGTTCAAATCCCAGGAAACACCCTGAGTAAGCTGCCTTCCAGGTTCCAGTGAATACTGAGCAAACCAAGTCCATGGGAATCCTTTTATGAAACATGAAAATCCTTCTTTACAAACAATGTATACAAAACTCCATCAATGACAGTGGGGTGGGTGAGTCTCTGACATAGCTGGTAAGTCTTGGCCTCTTGACGCCTAAGTCCCTTTCCATGAATTCAAAGTGTTACATCTGTTTGGAGAATAAAGGAACTCAAGTCTTCCAACTCTTTCTCTAAAGAAGTAACCACCTAGCTGGGTATGGTGGTGCTACCCTGTTATTCCAGCAATTTGAGAAGCTGGAGCAAAAGGACTGCAAGTTCAAGCGCAGCCTGGGCAATTTAGCAACCTAGCAAGACCTCGTCTCAAATTTTTTTAAAAGTATGAGGATGTAGTTCAGTGCAAAGGTCTTGGATTATTCAATCCCCAGCACCACAAAATGTTTTTTAAAAAACTGTCAAAGTGCTGTGTTTAGCCCAGATGCATGTGTAGACACCAACCTGCCTAAAATCCTATTAGTCATCATTATACTACATTTAGTGAAATGTGCAGACATGTAATATTGGGGAAGAGGATGGGAGGAGCAAGGAGAAGGGTCACAGCTTCCTCTATCACTCAGCAAATCAGTGCCTGGGCTGGGCCAGCATCCTCTGTCTCCTGAAAGTGTGTTAGAAGTACAGAATTCCAGTCCCACCAGTCAGAACCTGATTTGTAAGGTCCCAGGTGATTCATAAGCACAACACCTTGACATTTGAGAAGCTTCCATTTGACTCATAATGAACATTGTTTTATTTTTTATGATTATCAAAATAATAAAAATTTATTGCAGAAAATTTGGAAAGTGTCCTCCCACCCCACTCTCTTCCTTGAGGGAGGAGGAAGGTGGCTTGAACTGGAGGATAATAAAGCTTTTGCACAAGGTTTTGCAAAGCCTCCTCCAGATCTGAGCACCATTAGAACAGCTCATGGAGTTCAATGTAACTGGCCTGGGGAAACGAGCAGAGTAGAGAGAGGGATGAAAGGAATTACTAGAACAACTCTGAATAATAACACAGTGTACTCACAACTTGTGGCAAAAGCAGTTTGGTAAACTACAAAGCCATAGGAAAATGTTTCTCTTCTTCCCCTGGACCTTCATCTGAGCTGACCCTCAGGACCAGGGAAGAGTGGTGAGTGGGAGGCCATGGGACCCCTCCAGAACAGACAAGTCAGACAGACCCAAGTGCTGCCAATGAGAGGCAAGTGAGGGCAGAAAGAGCCACTGGGGAGAAAGTGGGGGTCTCAAGGTCTGCAGAGTTGAGAAGAGCTGCTTAAAGTATGATGGCTGTCAGGAAGAGGAGAGCAAGGGAGAATAAGGCCAGGAAATGGGATCTCCTTAGCTTCCCTGGGAGATGGGAAAAGCCTTTAAATCAGACCTGTAAGTTGCCTCCTGTCCTGGGACCTTCCATAGCCATCCTACAACCTCATGGGGGGAACCTGTCACCAGAGGGGTGGGTCCCCCACCAGCCTCTCCCACTCTGTCCATCCTCCAGTGCTAAGGAGGTGGCCCAATGGCTCAATTGCAGGTTCTTGACACAATGTACACAGGACTTTATCCAACCAGCATTGAAATATTAAAATTCTCCTACAGGCTTAAAAAGCCTTTAAAAACACCATTTAAAGACACTGTCATTACCATATTTTATTTAAGTATTCCCCATTTTTGAAGTGTTGATTATTTCTATTTTTTACTTTTATTTGATGCTGCTGCAATAAATATATTTATCCACACATTTTTATCCACATACCCAATTACTTCCTTTTTTATTTAGTCAAACTTTAAAAAAAAAAACTAAACTATATACATAGAAAAGTGCAAAAATCAAAAGTGTGCAGTTTAATGACTTTTCAGAGTGAACACCCCACAGAACCACCAAGATCAAGAAACAGAATATGACCAGCGTCCTAGTCCTCTCAGTGGCCCCAACCAATTACTACACCTCCCCTCAGGGTAATACTATGTCAGTCCACTTCTTAAAATCAAAGCTAACCAACATTTAAAAAAGAAAGGCTTGGGCCAGGGATTTAGCTCAGTAGTGCTGCTGCCTGCCTCGCAAGCGCAAGGTCCCAAGTTTGATCCCCAATATCAAAAATAAAAAAGGAAAGGTTTATTGTGCCTCACAGTTGCAAAGGTTCCAGTCCACAACCACTTGGCCCTGCTGCTTTTGGCTTTTGGAGTAGCAGCAGATCATGGCTGGCAGTGTGTGTGTGGAGCAACGTGCTCACCTCTTGGAGAGGCGAGGAACCAAAGACAGAGAAAGAGGAGGACACATCCCCAATAACATAACTTCCTTCCACTAGGTCCCACCTACTAAGATTCTACCCCCTCTCAATAACACCATAGAGTGGGGACAAAGCTTTTAGCATGTGGGCCTTCATGGAACATTTGATATCCAAACTATAGCATTATCCTAGCTTGGAACACCAACAGATTGAATTCTATATGAATTCAAATGTACATGCTCTTGTTATATAGTTGCTTATTTATATTATATAAATATAAATTATATATTTACAAGTGTGTTTCATACCTACATATTATATATATTTAGGTCTTTGTTATGTTTTTATATATTTGACATATACATCAACTATATGTAATTATGTGTCTGAATTTTATAGAAATTCAATTTTTAAATTATGCACATTTTGAGCCAGGGATTTAGCTCAGTGATTCTGCCACCTGCCTCACAAGCACAAGGTCCCAAGTTCAATCCCTGGTACCAAAAAAAAAATTATACAGATTTTGCTTCTGGTTTCTGTTTGTCCACATGTTTGTGAAATTTATCCATGTTTTGGTTTATAGCAATAGTCCATTTTTCCATTGAGTGAAAATACACATTTCTTTTGTATGTGCTCAGCATTTCTAGTTCTTAGCAGAAACATCAGCCTCCCAGAAGATATTCACTCATAACCAGAAGCAGAAGTCCTCTTATTTTGTTGTTGTCAGTGTTGTAAAGTTCGAAGTAGAATTCGTTAGGCAAAAACAACAAACATTTTTTAGGCCATTGAGGTATTCTGCTGATTACTTTCCATAAAAGCTGTGACAAAGGAACAGAGCTGCCCCCAGTGCAGAAGAGGTGAACTTCTGGGCCACCATACCTTTGCCCCCAGTGCTGAGGAAGTGAGCCGAACAGGCACCAGCAGCACACATCCCTCCCCCTACCCCTTGAAATGAGAACACATGTAAACAAGTTTGAAAAACAGACTTCCAGATCACCTAAAGCAACCTCAAAGGGAAACAAAATAGAACAATCTGATACTCAACCACCTGGACTCCCTGAACTAGCAACAAAAGAGAATCTGGAAAAAAAGAAATCAGAAATAATTTCTCACATAACAGCAGAGATTGTGCCCATACTGCAAGACATGATTAATAAATCCAGAGAAGACACAGATAAAAAAACAGAGGAGCTGAGGAATATGATGGAATCCCAACATAAGAAACAAATGGAATCCATAAAACAGATTGCCAGGACATTAAAAACTCCATTGAAAGTCTATGCAGCAGAATGAGCCAATGTGAGGACAGAATTTCAGATATAGAAGATAAGATTGCAATTAGTGACCAGGAAAAGAAAAATTTCTTTAAAATAGTAAGGGACCACAAGAAATCAATCAAGCAGCTGCTAGATGATGCAAAGAAGAATAACTTGAGACTGATTAGAGTCAATGAAGAAACAGGAGAGAGTGCAGACGACATAGAAAACTGTTCACAGAAGTGATGGTAGAAAACTTCCCAAGTAGGGGAAAAGAACTTGACATACAGATAAGGGAGGTATATAGGACTCCAATTAGCCTTAATCAAAAAAAAAAATCTACACATAGGCATATAATAGTTAAGATTCCAGAAACCCAACAGAAGAACAAAATTCTACAAGCAGTGAGAGAAAAGAAACAAATCACATACAAAGGAAACTCCATCAGAATCACAGCAGACTTCTCAGCACAAACCCTCAAGGCAAGAAGAGCTTGGAGTGACATACTGCAAACCCTAAAGGAAAACAGCCTCCAACCCAGACTGATGTACCCTGCAAAACTATCTTTCAGAAGGGATGGAGATATAAGATATTTTCATGACAAAGAGCACCTTAGGAACTTCATGAATACCAACCCAGAACTCCAAAAAATTTTAGACAATATCCTAGGAAAAGATGAGGATCACAACACCAGGAAGCCCAGCAGAATGAATCTGGTGGGCATAACAAGAAAATAAATGCAAAGGAGGTGAATCCAACAAAAAGAAAAAGTCATGACAATGATAATTCAATATGTATCAATTATAACCATCAATGTTAATGGTCTCAATTCACCAATAAAAAGAAATAGATTGGCAGAATGGGTCAAGAAGCAAGAACCAACAATATGCTGCATACAAGAAACATACTTAATTCAAAAAGAAACACATGGACTGAAAGTTAAAGGGTGGAAAACAATACTCCATGCAACAGGAACCTGAAAAAAACAGGAGTAGCTATCCTTTTTGCAGATCAAGTGGATTTCAAGCCAACACTGATTAAGAGAGACAAAGAAGGACACTCCATCTTTGTACAGGGAAAAACCCAAGAGGAAGAGATAAATATATATGCACCAAACACTACTGTGCCCAACTATATAAAACAAATACTAACAGACATGAAAAATCAAATAAGCACTACTAAAACAGTAGTGGAGGACATCAATACCCCACTGTCACAAATAGATAGAACAACTAGACAAAAAATAAGCAACAAAATGCTAGAACTCAAACTCTTGAACAAATGAACTTAACAGATGTTTACACAGTGTTCGACCTCTGAAAATCAGAATACACATTTTTTTCAGCCGTGCATGGGTCGTTCTCCAAAATAGACCACTTACTTGCTCATGGAACATGTTTAAGTAAGTGCAAAGGAATTGAAGTTATCCCCTGCATATTATCAGACCATAGTGTGATGAAATTGGAGATTAATAGCAAAAGAAATGTCAAGAATTTCATAAACACATGGGAATTGAACTGAATAACCAATGGGTCACAGAGGAAATTAAAGAAGAAATCAGACATTTCCTACAATTAAATTACAAGGACAATAAAACATATTGGAATCTATGGGACACAATGAAAGCAGTCTTATGAGGGAAATTCATAGCAGTGAATACTCATATTAGGTAAAAAGAGCAAGGCCAATTAAACAACCTGATGCTGAACTTCAAGCTTCTAGAAAAAGAAGAGCAGGACAAACCCAAAACTCATATAAGGGAGGAAATTATACAGATCAAAGTGGAAATCAATGAATGGGAGACTAAGAGAATGACAAAAAATCAATGAAGCTGAGAGCTGGTTCTTCGAAAGAATACACAAAATTCACTTCTGTTCAAGATAGTTCTGGAAACATTAGCCACAGCCAATTGGAAAAGAGAAAGAAATAAAAGGAATAAAGATAGGAAAGGAAGAAGTTAAAATGTCATTATATGCTGATGATATGACACTTTATATAGAAGACCCAAAAAACTCTGCCAAAAGACTTCTAGACCTAATTGACAGATTTAGTAGAGTAGCTGAATATAAGGTCAACACTCAGAAAACAATAGCCTTCTTAGACACAAATAGCAGACACACTGAGAGATAAATTTGGGAAACAATTCCTTCTACAATATCGTCCGAAAAAATGAAATATCTAGGAATCAACCTAACGAAGGAAGAAAAAGTCCTCTACACTGAAAGCTACAGCACTCTGAAAAAGGAGAACAACGAGGATATAAGAAAATGGAAAGACATCCCTTGCTTCTGGGTAGGAAGAACCAATATAGTGAAAATGGCCATACTTCCAAAACTACTATATAGATTTAATGCAATGCCGATTGAAATTCCAACAATATACTTCACAGA
>NW_004624825.1:1684240-1700555 GCF_000247695.1 Heterocephalus glaber
ATGGAAACAGAGTCTTTGTAAATAGGGAGGGATGGAGGGGTTGAAGGGAGGGCAGGGGAATGGGGAAAAATAAGAACCAAGAGAGATTATGTAAAGGTGTAAATTTCCAATGATGAATGTCATTATACTGTATACCTAAAATGTACCAATAAAATAAAATTTTTTTTAAAAGCTGTGACAATTTATGCTCAAAAAAATCAAGGTGATTTTTTAAGGCAATGTCAGAAATATCCTAATAATAACAAAAATACACATGCTACTAAAAATATTTTATAACTATAAATATTAAAATGCTGGTGTCACATTTTACAAAGTCCTTTTTGCTAATGTATTACCTAATTCTCCAAAACTCGCGAAGTATAAATTTTATCTATATCCCATTTTAAAGATGAAGAAACCATGGCTCAGAGAAACTGAATCAGCCTGGTTATGTTGACTGCATAGTCACTGAACAGCACATTGCCTTCCTTAACCACACCAAGTTAAACCTGGTTCAAAATGCTGAAGAAGAGCATCCCAGACATGCAGCATAAAATGGGTACCTGGGAGGCCACCTGACATCCTTTGGGGTGGAAATGAGCGTCCTGCAAAGACCATTTCAAATGTACCCCTTCGTCTCCTCTTCTTAGCACCTCAGTGAAGTAACATGCCCCCCTGGGGCCACACTTCTATAGCAGGAAGGTGCTCCTGTGAGAAGGATCCTGGAATGTCATACATACATATATACATATGTATATATATACATATATACATATGTATTTTTTTTTTTTTCCTGGTACCAGAGATCGAACTCAGGATCTTGCACTTGCCAGGCAGGTGCCGTGCCAGAGCTACATCCTCACCCCTGGAATGTCTTTGCTGAGATCATTTAGCCTGTGGTTTGCAAACATGTAACTCTCTCTCCCCTGCCAATGGCAGACATAAATTCCTACCCCACCTGCCACACCGGCCTCGTGTCTGTTCCTCAAATGTGCCAAGTTCCAGTCTTTCTTGTGATCTACATCTTGGTTGCAGCCTGACCTCCTCTGGATGCTTTTTATCACTCAGCCTCAGTTCAAACAGCACCTCCTCCGAGAGGAAGTTAGACCCCCAAACCTCAAATGGCACCATGTTTTCTGACTTACCTTCTATCATATCATCACTGTTCAATTTAATTTGATTAGTTGTCTGTTTCTGGGCTTGTTACTGTTGTTACTTGCTCAGCACAAAGCCTCTTCTGATCTGTTCACCTAGACCCAGTGGGTGGAAGAGTCCCTGGTAGTAGTGAATCAGCAGTTGCTGAATAAATCAGTGAATCAAGATGCATTTTTCTGCTGAGTCCAGGCATGGCATTAAAAGCCTTCCTATCTCAATGTCACAGCCATGGAATAGAACTGAAAGATGGCATAAAACCTCTTTGCCATGCCTAACTTCCTTAATCCTCCATTTTACAGATGGCTAGACTGACGTCCAGAACAAGAGACAGGCCTTCCTCAAAGCCACAGAACGAATGTGGGTCAGAACTAGGACTGACACCAGCTCCTCCCACCCACCATCCTGCCTACCCTCCCCACCACACAGAAAAGCTGTCCTAAACACTCAGCCACAAAGCAGAGGAGCAGGGCCGCTGTGCTCTGCGAACTTGCCTATGAATTACGCACCTAATTACCAGCTGCCATTTTTTCTCATTCTGTGGGTAAAAGTCTGATCACATATAAGAGTCTCCCTGTGTTTCCCTGGATACAAAGCGATCCTAATTTCAAACCCCCTTGCAAATAGCAAAGGAACGAACTTAATTTTAATAAAAACAAGGAAAGTCATACGTGTGGGCTTAATAAAATCTAATTTGGGCAATTTGGAGCTCATAAAATAAAGCCTTTATGTAAAAACGAGCAATTAGCTTTATGAGACAATACAGTGAACACTTGGCATTGGGAGTCCTGGGAGCCAGAGGCTCCAAGGATAAGGGGACGTGGCAATCAAGCAGGAAATCTAGAAGCAGGGAAGATGGTTCTCACTGTCAGAGGATTTGCATCCACGCCCGCAGGCTACCATTTCTAAGGTCTTTGACCTTGAGTCCATTCTACTTTCCCAATCTAGACCCCAGTCTCCTTGTTGGTATAACAAAGGAGTAAAACCTAACAGAATGACTGGTAAAGATGAGTAAGAAAACAAATAGTCAAGAGCTTTGTAAAAGTCTCCAACAATCATTTCATCATCTCGCCCATCTAACATCCTTCATAGCAAAGAGGAGGAAGAAGCCTTGTGGACAGTCTAGCCTGGGGCAGGGAGCCTGGGATAAAGTGGAGGTGGAGGCAGGTGAGCAACCCTCCACATTCACCTGGCATTAAGATATAGGAGGCCTATGACAGAACAGTACAGGCAACACTCAGAAGCTGTTTACAGGAATCAGAAACAAATCTTCAAGTCAGACTGAGTGTGGGGCAAGACCTGGGTCTCCTAATAAGCAGTCACTGTGGCCCTGAGCATCTGCACCATGACAGATCCATTTCACATGGAGATCTGTGCAAGCAGGCCGTATTATTCTCATTTAACAAGGGGGAAATGAACCACTGAGGTAGGAAACCACCTGGTGCTACACCGAGATCACACAAGCAGGTGGCCCAATCAACATTCCAGCCAGATTTTCTGATTCCACTCACCAGCCCCTTTCCCAGCACCTCTCATGATTAGAAAAGCAACTACTTTTGAGCCTGAGAACCAGTATGGTTCTTCCCCAAGTGTGTTTGCAGCTTCTATGGGAGCTGCTGGGATCCACAAAGAGCATGGTCTCCATCGCAGAGACCCCAGCAAGCACTGGCTTTTCCCTGTCCTTCTTCCAAGCAACCCAACCACCACTCCAGGCAGAAAGCAGTTTTTCCTAGTGCCCTCCCAGAAGCTGGGTAATTAATTGCACTGAATAACACATTAAATGTACTAATAATTGGGAAGTCACAGCAAAATGATTACTTTGAAGAAATATTACCGATTCCCTGTTGTACTTAACATTTGCCCTTATTTATCATTACCATTTTAATCAATAATAGTCACAATACTAATAAATCCATCTTAATTTTAATTGTTTTCAATTGATGTACCAGTACTTGAGTATTCTAAGCATACTTCATTATTTATATTAATTTAAGATCACTTAAAGGCAAATTACATAGTTTGTACTTTCAAGCAGGTAGGTAATTATGACAAAGTTTCTCAGATTCAGCATTTTCCAACACTGAGCTGCATACAGTGTCAGGCATCTGCCCTTTTCTATTAAGGGACAGGATCCGGAATGGAGAGGATAGAAGAAGATTCTCAAAGCCCCCATTTGAATTAGCATATTCTGGCCTTTTAGAAAAAGCTTGGGTCTCTGAAAGTATGATGAATAGCTCAGTTGCTCTGCCCTTACTTATGCCATCTCAATAGTAATGCAGCATTCATCTGTCCACTCACCAAGATCAGGGCCCAGGTGTCGTGCTAGGCACCAGGAGACAGGGAAATAAAAAGGTAAGAAAGTTACACTGTGTCAAGAAGCCTTTAACAGAGGTTCTATAAAGGATGGTAGTCATCAACAAGCAGAAGAGGTAAATAACATATAACCAAAGGAATGGGTAGAGGGTTGCTTCTGAAGGTAGAACCATTTTTCTTCAAGAGGCTGCAGCATGGGGTAAAGGGGCCCTTCTACATTGTTGGTGGGAATATAAATTTGTACAACCACTATGAAAATCACTATGGAAATTCCTCAAAAAACTAAAACTAGAAATTCCGTTTGGCCCAGCTTTTCCCCTTCTACGTATCTTTCCCAAAGAGTTAAAGACATCATATTACAGTAATAGATGCATACCCATCTCTATAGCAGCACAATTCATAATAGCTAAATCTTGGAAGCAACATATACATCCATCAACAGATGAATAGATAAAGAAAACATGTATTTACACACAATGGAGTACTACTCTGCTATGGACAATGGATGCAACTTGGGACCATGATGTTAAGTGAAGTAAATTTAAATATGGCACGGTTTCTTTTAGATGAGCAACTCAAAATACAAGTAAAGAGAAAATAAAAGATAGATAGCAAAAAGTAGGGAGATAGATCTTTCTCGAATGGGAAGGGTATCAAGAGATGAGGGAGAGAAGGAGAGGAGGGAAAGGAGATTTTAAAAAAAAGAATTAAGATGTGTTATGTACATGCACCAACTCCACACAAAGAATGTAAACATGTACTGCGAACATGTACTAATAACAATTTGGCAGGAAGTTGGGGAGTAGATTCCAGCTTTGGCAGAGACCCAGGGAGATGGCTCAGCAGGTTGAGGGTTTCCAGTGGTAACAGCAGAGGTGGCAGGAGAGAAAGCCCAGAAGACAAAACCTCAGCGAGGGCAACATTGGCCTTCAGTGGTGGCTTTGAGGGAACAGTTAGGGATTAGGGCAGAGTCGGGTCTAGGAGAGAAGAAGATAGATTTCTTAGGCACTCACTCAGTTTGAGGGGCCATGGAGCAGCCAGGGGAGAACTAGCAGGTGAAGTACAGAGGCTGGCTAAAGCCCAGAGGGGTGGATGACACTAGAGAGGAGCCTGGAACTCCTTCAGAAGAATTTTATAGGAGGGAAGGTCCTAGCCTTTGACTCGGTGAGGTGCCTCTCACAGGTATCCACTGATGTGTCCCTAACTCCATGGTCTGCTAGCCCCCTTGGAGGGCCCAGCCTAGGAAGCAAAGCATCTTTGCCCCTTCTCTACCCAGGCCTGGCATGCAGGGCAGATCTTCTGAATCAAATTGTATCAAATTGGAGCTGTAGGACAACAGCGTTTTTACGGCTCCAGGTTGTGGGTTCATCCTGCCACTGTCCAAAGCAGGGGCAAGGAGACAGGCCTCAGAGCAATGGCGCTGGGAAAGGTGGATATCAACAGGAGTAGCTAGGTCTCCTCTGCCTCTATGGCTACTCTGCAGCTGGAGTACTGAGGTCCTGGCACCAGCAACAATTTGCTAGGGTGCCTGCAATTTGCTAGGGTGCTCTTGATTTCGAGAAACCTACAAGCTAAGAGAGAGAAATTTAATGGGAAAGAGGCTCCACCTCCTGGTAGTAGTCAAAATCCACATTTCTTTAGCGCTTTACAGTTTGTAAGCTTACGTCAGATTTTCAAATCTCATTTAATTCTGTATCTTGGCCTGAGCGGCAGTTACCAGGTGTCAACATACATTAAAAAAACCACAGAGATACAGCTAAGATTCATGCACCTCAATCCATGTTAGTTATGCTGCAATGAAAAGTATAAATAACTTTAAATAAATAAATAAATATTTAATAGGGTAAATAAATAGCACCTCATTTAATCCTTCTACTCATCCCATAAAGTTAGCAACTTGGTCATCTTCGAGGAAGCAACCTGAGGCTGAGCAACTTGCTGCAGATCCACGGTTAATGAGAGGAAAGACTGAGAAGCCAGAATGGTCCAACATGAATTGCTCGCACTTGGACAAGAGGGACTACAGCAACACTAACTGGGCTTGGAAGAACGGAGGAGAGGGCAATCGTGGTGCCAAAGTCACCATGGAGTCTTTGGGATGGAGCAGCTGTCTCCACTTGCCCTCCCGTTACCTAAATCCTGGGTTTGGCCTGAGCAGACATTTTTCTAGGCACACATTTTTGCTTAGGCCACAACTCAGGATGGGCAAAGTCGTAGAGTGTCTGCATCTCTGAGTCTTCCCACTTGTTCCCCACTGGTCCCCAAAGTTCCCCTGCAGGTTTGTACAAAATAAGCAATACAAGATAAAACCAGCCTAAGGTTGCAAACAGGTTAGACACTGTGGCTTATTGTACATTAAAAATGAGGTAGCTACCAAGCACCAGAAGCTGCCCAGGCCTGGGGCCTTTGGAAGGGACGATGAAGATAGTCTTCCTCTCTATCTAGTGTGGGAACAAAGTCTTTAAGAAAGAAAATAAAATGTGATAATAGAAGAATGTGCAGTGCAGTGTAGGAATCCCAAGCAGATAGTGACTATCTATGCTGGGGAAATCAAGGAAGCTATCATACAAGAGGGCTTCTAAGCATAAATGAAAGTTTGGTGGGCAGCAAAGAAAGATGTGTATTTCAGGCAAAGGGAACAGCATAAGTTAATGCCCAGAGTCCAAATGAAGCATCAGATGGAGTTGAGGGTAGACTAGAAAGGGGTACCCCTGTGTCACATAGTTTAGACAAAGACTGGAGAAAAAGTACCTCTGGTCTCAGTGGACCTTTAAAAATGTTTGTAGTCCAGATGCAGAGGGCTTCTGTTCTTGTCTTTCAGGGTGTCCATGCACCACCCTGAATTCAACTTCCTGAAGGCAATTCCACAAAGCATTAGTAATTTAGCATTGTCTTTGCTAGTCCAGTTTGCATCCTTACCCTAGTACTCTGCTCAGCAGTGCCCACATGGGAACTTGACCTCTTCTAGGCTCTCAGCTCATCTTTAACTGAAAATGAAGCTGATTTTGTGCATTTATTTTCCCTGTCCCAAATAGCATCGTAAACTCATGCTTGCAATAGTCCTGTGCAACAACCATTTGAGAAATCATGTAGTGTCATGCTCGGGATTGAAGGTCCTGATTTGCCACACCCTAAAGTGGAACTAACTAGTGATGCCATTCATTTGGTGTATGGTGTTGTCTTTGATTCTTGGAAACTTTTTCCTCTTAGTGCCTGAGAAAATTAGTCCACTCCATTTCTTTCTGAGTTTCCAGCATCAAGATGGGATTGAATCTCTGTCAAGTATCAGCTTTCAATGTGATGAATGGGCTCTTGATTTCTGTCTCCAGATTCCCAACTGGGGTGTCTGATCCACCTGGGGAAATGGCATTTGACAGAGGGAGAGGGACTGACCCACAGCTTCCTGGAGCCACTGGGGATCGGGTTACAGACAAGCAGGGCAGGAGTGACACATCTTTTTGCCTAAACTAGACTTTTTTTTTTTTTTTTTGGTAGCAGGGATCGAACTCAGGTCCTTCCGCTTGCAAGGCAGGTGGCGGAACCACTGAGCTAAATCCCTGGCCCTAAACTAGACATTTTTGAAACAACATTCTCCAAGTTCTCTGGCCCACAGAATTTATTAAAATCCTACCAACTGCTTCTAAAATAAATTACACTTGTGGCTTTATGTTCTTTCCCTTTCCACCCATCTACCTCCAGTTCAAACAGCTTCTCTCCACTTAACCTGATCCACCACAGGTCGGACAGAGACAGGACAGGACCTGTGGTCTGAATCAGAATTCAAGTCTCCTTCCTACCAAGTTTACGATGAGGTCTTAAGCAAAACGCTGCAGGGAGTCTTTTATTCACCTGAAAAATGCACTTAAATTCAGCTCCCTTGGGGTTGATCAATTTTTAATGTATTACCCGTGACATTCATTACATCACACCCTATTCTAGAGACTGAGTACAGAGGTGACTGTAACCTGCCCCTTTTCTCTGGAGATTAAATGGAGAATGAATGTCCTGTTGCTTTGTAAAGGACACCTCCTGCATCTCAGTCATCACACTTGTATGCTGGTCTGACATTCAAAATGCTTGCAACGAGAAACCACAAGGTTGATTTAGGTTGAAGGCTTTGGAGTGAGACCTGGACTGCTTGCCAGTTTTGAGAAATCCTTCAGCCCTCTTGAGCTTCGTTTTTTCATCTACAAAATGGGAACAAGAAGTTTCTCCTCTGAGAGCTGTTTGAAGGAGTATAGTACATGGAAGGATGCACCCAAAGTAGCTTCCAGGACTGCCTGGCACATAGTAAGTGCTCAACAAATGCCAGTTATTATTCTCAGGTCAATGATGATGACGATGATGATGATGATGACTACCATAAGAGAAGGAGCTCTCCGCAGTCCAAAACCACTTTCCTCACCTCCTGAAGCAGGGGAGCTGCCGCGGTGCTGGAACTGTGGTGCGCATGGCGAGCGTGCTCCTCCTGTTTATCCCTCGAGGCTTCCTTTCGGCGTCTTCTTCCCCAGCAGCTGCTCTGTCAGCAGGCCATATGCTGCCTCGGCTACGGAGCAGCTTTCAAGAGGGGGCTGCCAACCCCTCAGGAGAACTCTGACTCTCAGTTCAGGGGCACGCGTGCACTGTCGTCAATCACGCCACCCTGCCAATCCCTGGCTCCATCCCCCTCCAGCCTCGCCCGCGCCCTCTGTGAGCGCACGTGGTCCGGAAGCAGCGGGCAGAGGGGCTTGGTTCCGGGGAGGGGGTGCGAGTGGCAAGGAGGCCAGCTGGAGGAACAGGAGGGGACAGACGCCACGGGGGCCCAGATTTGTTCCTGCAGGAAGAATGCAAGGAGCTAATTGTCTCATTACCCAGGAGCAGTTTCTCCGTGGCCCTGCGGAAAGCTCTTCCCAGGGTGGGCGTGTGGTGCCGTGGTTGGACTGCTCTGGGACGAAAGAGAACCCAGCCTAAGCTGGATTTCTTCCAGGTCTGTGCTGCAGAGTAAGTTCTAGCTTTGGGGCCTGAGCCTTGGAAATGGTGCTCTGTAAAAACTCAACCCTAAAATGTAAAAACACATCCCCCAGCTTAGTTCACTGTTGGAGAAAAGGACCCCAAGTGCCTCCCTGACCCCCTGCAAAATCCTCAACGTGCGCGCACACACACACACACACACACACTCCTACCTTTTAGCCTGTTTACCCTAGGCAGTAACCAAGTTTCAGTCCATTCTTTTAAAAATACGAAGGTCCCTGGGCTCCAGCTGGGTCCCTAGGCTGGTTCCTGGCCCATTGGATTCCCGGCCTTTCCTGAGCTGGGCCCTCCACCCAGGTGCCCTTTGGACCCACATCTATCCATCCCCTTCTGTGCCAGCTTTCAGGGACCCATTCAAAATCCGTCTTTTCCTTTAGCTTTTGTTATGTATGTTTCCTGCCTTTCTGCCTCTAATTCAAGACTTTGTAAGATGAAAAGAAAGGCAGATGACCTGTGTCCCTTACACAGGAGATTCCACCCACACTCTGCCATCTCCATCGAATAAGTGACAGCCCTGTGAAGTAAGTGGCAGGATGAACTCATCTCACAGTGCCCTTGGGTAGATGGGAAGAATGTTTACAGTCCACTCCCACATGTTGGCTACACCGGGAGCTCTTGAAACATAGGTGATTAGACCTACTTATCTGGCCAGCCCTCATCGATGTGATGCTGAAGCCCTTGACACTGCTGGCTCTCCTTTCTGGGCTCCTATACTCCCGCAGAGAATTCTGACCTTGTAATCTCACATCCAATACATGTATGAGTGTATCAGAAAGAACAGCAACTGGTTGTGTGTGAGAGATGCAGTTACTGCATGCTTAACCAGATCATGGATGCTTCTTTTTCTCATGTAACAATTTTGCATGGCCACCTCATACTTGACAGATGGCTGCTCACTTCTAATCTCACATTAGTATTCCCAGGAAAAGGAAAGAAAGAGAAAAAGAAAAAAGGAAGTATCCAGATAGAAGGAGTAGTATCTATACTAGAAAGTAAAAACTTTACTGAAATACCTAGCAGGTTTCTACTTACATCTTGTTGGCCAGAATGGGTCACATGACCATCCTCAGCCACAAGAGAAGCTAGAAAATGTGGTTGTTCTGTTGGGTTTATTGTTACCCCTAACAATATTAGGGTTCCATTAATATAACAAAATGAAGAATGATACAAATGTGTGGTTATTCCTTAAGGTGTACCTCCCTTACTAAAAGAATACGCTCCAGGAGGTAAAGGGGCATGGCTCTTTATGCTCATAATTGTATCCCCAGAGTAAAGCCCAGTGCCAGACTCATAGTACCCCATACATATGTGTTATATAGAGGGATGAATAAACAGATGCTAAAGTCATCACTATTAAACCATTTTAAGCTCTTGATGGGCTCAAGTGGCAGGCCCGTAGAACTCTCCCCATTGACTTTTGCACATATCTAGCATTCACCAGAGTTTACAGGTCTTTCCCCCCACTGTCTCTCACAATAGCCCCCTGGGTTCTCTGTACATTACTGGGGTAACCCCTACATTGACTGTATGGTTGCAATAAGGTAAACCTGTGGCATTTAATTCTAGGTTGCCTGGGATATAGCCTACAAATTTTAATTCATAAGTTAATAGCTGATTATGAAGCATGAGATTTTAAAAATACCCAACGTTGACATATATCATCTACAATGATTCAAGATCAGATATGTCCATGTGTAACAACTAACTAGAATTCAAATTTTAATGCATGTGTTCATTGCTAGATACGTATCACTCTGAAAAAATGGTAATTTTGTACCTCTTAATAGAAAAGACTACATAGATAAGTTCTACATGGATAAAAAAATCCCTCTTTATAAAATACTGTAAACTTGATGAATGAATAGAAGCATAAAATTTAGCCACAAGTACTCTCATGGGTGAATAGGTTTTAAAATAGTTAAAGTGGTTTTTATAATGACAGAAAGTAGGACACCAAAGTCAAATCCAGAAACTCTTAAAAAGAAGGTACATTTAAATGCTGTTTTTAGGGAAATTGGCTTTTCTTTAATTAAGCTAAATCTCTAGGAACTGGCTTTGTGGACTCTGGGAGACAAGGACACCACAGGCCATTCTAGAAAAGGTCAAGGGAGTCTGATATCCTCTTCTTTCCCTAGTATCTCAGGGCAGAGGGTCAGCCCTGGGAGTTCTCTACATTCTTAGTAGCCCCCACAACAGTGTTGACTTACTCCATTAACTTAACCTGATAGGAGCAATTCCTTTCAGTACATATGAGATTTCATTGAAAGATGCATTGGTTCTTGAAGAGACTTTTGTTTTGTGAAACTGTTTCTTCTTCTATACAGTATGAATAAAAGTAATCATTCTTTGTACCTTTTCACTGTGGTTGTGAGGATTACATGACAAGAATGTGAAGCAAGTTAACATATTCAACTCACATCATTATCCATTTTTTGTTTGTTTGATTTTGTGGCAAGAGAAACTAAAATCTACTCAGCATGACTCCCACATGTGAAAACATCATATCACTCCTAACACACTACCCCAGCAAGTATTTTTAGGGTTGGTGATGCTTTTCCATAGGAGCACCCTGATGGGATTGTCTGGATAGGGTAATGCATTCCCACCACTCAGTGGGAAACGCCCATATGACTGCAATGGTCTGCAGGTTTAGGATCACGTGGTCTCAAATAAGGAACGGCTGTCATCAAATACTTCTGAGCTCTTGTTCCACACCTACTACCATCCTGTGACACTGAGACTTATTTTCAAGCTATGAACCTCAGTCTTCTCATTTGAAAGATAGGGTCTTGTACTTAATCCTCTCCGAGCACTTTTCACATCCCAGCCTAGTAATTCTGATGCTGCAGAGTCTTGAATTTCCTCGTGGGACAGGAGACCCTTTGCAGCTGCCCCTGTCCTGCCCTGCCTTGCCAAAGTTTCTAACCTTTCCTGTCAACTCAGAACCTTCTAAAACCCCTGGGAGAGCCTATTGAAGAGTCTCAGAACAAGGCCACAATGCCACCTGTGTCTCCAGCTGTGAGAAGGTTGCTGCCCACCCAGACCCTGATTGTGGGATGACAGGGCGACATACCTCGACTTCATCAAACTGTTCCAAGAGCCTGCAAACAGGTGCTGGCTTGTTAAGAAAAATAATTTCTGTGGCTTCCCACTCTTACCACATTAGTCATTCAAGTGTTGAGGAACAATATAATTTCCTGTCATCTTAGTTTATGTGACCACTAAGATTTATTCCAAGTGACAGGTCATTAAGGTTTCTTCTTTTTATTTTTTCCCAGATTCACTGAGAACTCATATTTCTGCCCCAGGTTATGGACTGCTAACAGTTACATTTTTAGCCAGGGAGTCAACAATAAATCTGAATTTAATAAGCTGACAATAGATCACTATCTCATAGACAGTCCATAGACATTTCTCTTCTCCTTTTACACAAATACTTCGGTACGGAGGCATCTTCCACATAAATCCACATTTGCCATCTAAATAGTCACACTCCCCCATAGATGTTTTGCTGTTGTTAGTCAGTTTTTTGCTGCTGCAACCAAATAATCTGAGTAAAACAACTTAGAGGAGGGAAGGTTTATTTTGGCTCCTGGTTTCAGATGTTTCAGTCCATGGTTATTGTTTTAGGCCTTTGGTGAGGCAGAAACATCATGGTGGAAGGGCTTGGCAGAGGAAAGGTGCTCACCTTATGGCAACAAGAAAGCAAAGATAAGAGATCCCTAGAGGAGGGGGCTGAAGACAAAATATACCCTTCAAAGCCATGCTGCCAGTGACCTGCTTCATCCAGTTAGGCTCCACTTCCTAATAAGCCTATTCAGCTAATGAACTTATCAATGGATTGATTCACTTGATAAAGTTAGAGGCCCATGATCCAGTCACCTTCTGAAAGCCACACCTCAGAACACATGAGTTTTGGAGACATTTAGAACTAATCCTTGACAGCGGTTTCGAGGCTGACTATGTAACTATGGATTGTTGGACCCTGAAGGGCCCAGAAATAGTTGTGGATGGGGAGAGCTGAACTCCAGGTCTGGCCATATCACGGCTTCCCCAAGTCTTACCTGCTTGCTCTTGGAGAAGGGTTTAAAAAGGGCTTCTCTGAAGTTTCCTGGGAAACACCAGCCCAAATGGATGGCTCGCTTGGGGAGGATCCAGAACTTTCTGGCTGGGTCTAGAGTCATCATCAGTATGTCTTTTTCTCCCTCCATCTAACTGTGAGAGCCTCCTGCACAACTTTTTCCTGGAGTGGGCATCGCAGAATAACTATTTGAAAGAGTCCCACATTAATCTGAAGGAGATAATACTCTGGCTGACCTCCAGACAGGATTCTGAGTGTTCGTGTGGCACTTACCCTATGATCTCAGCATCTCTTGCAGAAGACTATCCGTAAAGATAAAAGCCCAACCCCTTCCTTCCTGAGACTTTCAAATGCACACTGAGAGCTTCAACATCTCCACTCCTCAAAGTTCTTGAGCAGAATGAGAATTTTATTGGTACAGTTTAGGTATACAGTATAATGACATTCATCATAGGAAATTTGCACCTTTACATAATCTCTCTTAGTTCTTATTTTTCCCTCTTCCCCTGCCCTCTCTTCAACCCCTCCATCCCTCCCTATTTACAAAGACTTTGTTTCCATTTTTCCATTTTCTCATATTAATCCCATTCCCTTCTTTCCTTTCCCCTACCCCTCCCACTTCCCCTTCCCCTTTTCTTCCTATTTCACATTATCCATAATACATTTTAGTCCTTATTTACCCTTTCAGTTTCTCACACTAGAGAAACTATTCGGTATTTACACATGTGTGTCCTATTTATTTTACTTAAGAGTATTG
This sequence comes from Heterocephalus glaber, assembly GCF_000247695.1. Next base: position 1,697,533 of record NW_004624825.1, read on the forward strand.
CCTCAATGTGCATCCATTTAGCTATAAATGTCTCTAATTTCTCGGTTTTTATGGCTGAGTAGTGCTCCATTTTATTTTTTAAAAACCCACATTTTCTTTATCCAGTCTCCAGTTGATGGGCATTTTTTTGCTGCTTCCAAGTTTTAGCTATTACAAATTGTGCTGCTATGAACATCGGTGCACATATATCACTGTGGTATGATTCTTTTAATTCTTTGAGGAAGATACCCAGCAGGAGAATAGCTGGGTCAAATGGGACCAGAATGAGAATTTTAAAAATTAGCATGCAGACAAACACATGAAGCCCTCCTCTATAAACTTCTGTCTTCAAACCTTTTATAAACTCCTATCAGTCTTTGTAAATAACAACCATATAAGAATTTTCCCAGTAAACACCAGAGGTAGAAATGTATAGACATTTCTGAGAGACTCTTTCTGACTAGTTGAGAAAAGCTTATAAAAGTTAGACTGTGTGCTCTGCCTCTTTTTTACTGTTCCAAAATCTTATCTGTAAAACCAGAAAAATTATTGACCAGCTATCTACCTGCATATTTTTGTGGTCCCCAACCAAAACTAGGTGCAAATGGTGGAAAAATGAATGAGGACTCAGCCTTGCAGCTCCTGCCTCCTTCTGACTCTCCTCTTTCTGCTTCTCTGGCCCGTGGACCAGCTGAGCATTCTGCTCCATGATGAAAAGTATCATCGAAACTGGAGTTGTGAATGAAGTGAGAGACCAGTATGGATCCCAGCCTACCCCCTGGTTCCAGCCACTCCTCACAGGCTCCAGTTGTCTTGGATTCCTTTTTTCTATCCATCACTCCTGTACACCTGCCTGCCCTGCTGACCTCAGACCCCATCACCTGATGTAGAAGAACATCACATGAACAGATCAGTTAGATACATTTACATCTCTTAACAAACCTTGTAATGTATATATCTCACTGGCTAGATTTGCTTCTGACTGAACCCCAAATGCTACAAGGGGGAAACAGGTAGGAAGAACACAGTCCCACACTCTGCAATGACTGAGGGAGGGCAGGCTTAATGCAGGATCACAGCAGAAGTCAGGCTATGGGATGCAGGATTGGATGAAGCCTTGAGCATCTGGATGCAGGCTCCCTGACTGCCCCTGGAAATTGCACCTATCAGAACCTGAGGGAGAATAAGTCATTCATGGAAAAGTGGTTTCTGCTTATGGAAGGCTGGTATGAGTTGGGGTCACATCAGACTCTGCGTGATGTAGATAAAGCACTACACACACACACACACACACACACACACACACATGCGCGTGCGCAACATGAATATACAGCATGCTCGGTCTTCCCTAGTCAAGCAGCACTTTCCATAACTTCCTTTTATTTCTTTCTCCCTTCTTCCCTTTTCCTTTGAGATGCTGGAAATTTCAAGGACTTTTCTAAATACTAAAAGTAACATATGCTGAGACCAAGATTCTAAGGAAGTAGCTCCTTGATGAAGACTCTGACTCCCTCTCTCACAATTCCCTCTGTGGAGAAAGACAAGAGATAGGGCAGTGAAATGGGTAGCTTGGAGAGTATGTTTGAGACCAGGAGCTCACAGGGCTAGGACCTGAAGAAGCCCACTTATGTGTGGTCCTGGGAGGGCCAGCCACACCCTCCTAGCCTCAGAGGACCTGCAGAGGAGCAGGAAATAAGATGACTACTATTAGTGCCTGATGGGGAGAGAGGCGTTCCCTAGGCAGAAGCTCGTGCCCTGCTCAGGAGAAGAGCAGTGGCCGCCATTTTGTTCACCATTGCCCCTTTAGACTAGAATGGTCTAGACCTCAACAGCGCTGGATAGATTCCAGCAAATTTCACCCAACAATTAACTGATAAAATCATGAACAGGCTGAGAAAAAGAACATCTCTTTCAACTGGCACTCAGTAACCAGAACAAAGGAGACAGAGTAAGATGCAGAGCAAGACAAGCAGGGGCGCCACTGTAATGAAACATGGGAAAACTCAGGCAAAACCCTCCAGAATCAGTAAGAAAGCTTTCAAGGATAAAATTAGACAATTTTTTTTAAAACTCCATTGTCAGAATAATCCTCCCTGACACCTTTAATACATAAGCTGAAAGAGAAGATAGTCATTTCTGAAAATAGACTTAGTAGCTTATGCAAGAAATATCTCACAACAGAGCCACAAATGCAGAATAATGAAAATTACGAAGGGAGAAGACACAAGACAGACACCGGTGACCTAAGTTACCAGTAATGGGTGTTCTAGAAAAAGAGAAAGGAAGCGATGAAATTATAAAATTAATCAAATAAGGGGGTTTTTTTCTAAAGAAGGGTAAGTTTCAACATTAAGGCAGCTTTTCCAGTTCCAAACAGGACTGATTAAAGAGAAAACTAGAGGCCTGGACAGAGCCCAATCTTTTAAGAAGTCCCAGATTCTAATTTCTTCACTGTGCTATCATTGCTTTTTTCCTTGCAACTGTCAGGAAAGAAGCAATTACTTAAAAGAGAGAGAGAAAGACAGAGAGAGAGAGAGAGAGACAGAGAGAAACCAGAACCAAACTCTCATCCCGTTTTTACTGTAATACAGTAAGCTAAACTGACACCTACAAGGAAAACTAAATATGAATATGTTAACAAATATGCAAGGAACCTGAGGCTATGTCACCTACACGCTCTACTGAGAGATGTACTTGAGAAAATACACTCATCAAATAACTGTTCAAACAGGAAGTTTAAGGAGAATGAAACACCAGTAAGAAACGCTGGTAAGCATTCATGGTCACAGTTGCATCCACTCTAATAGGTTGTTGCCTACCCCGTATTGATTGTTAAATGGTTTTAATATCACCTAAATATATGTTTGCATGTACATGTGCAGGCATATATATACAATATATATATACGAGTTATATATGTATAATATATATATATGAGTTCTATATATTATGTGAGTGTATATATATATATATATATATATGTGAGTAATATGAGTAGGAGTTTATTTAAAAGTTTTAAATAAGAAACTTTAGAATGGAGGAAA
>NW_004624825.1:1733722-1791227 GCF_000247695.1 Heterocephalus glaber
TGTGCAAATGTAAGTCAATGAGTCTCAGCAAGCCTGTAGCAGACCTTTGAGATTCAGGCAGATTTCTGGCTGCAAGTCCCAAGTTGAGCTCCCTGTTCTCCTGCAGGGTTGAACTCTGCAAGGTTCTACTGCAGGTTCCAGCTGCCCTTCCCCTGAGGATGATCTCTCCAACTTACCAAGTATGGTGGTCTGGTGTACCTTTATTGCAGAGATTCTCTTCATTTTTCCAGTGGGCTTCGATTTTCATCAAGGAGCCTGAGAGAGGCCCTCTTTCTGTTGTTCATTTCTGCTCTGTCTTCTGGAGCTCAGGACAGCGGCCTTTATGAACCCCTGTGCCTCTGTAGTGTGGAACTAGGTACTGGCACAGCCAGGAGGCCAGAGGCAGGGGGGTGGGGGGGGTGCACACTTCAGGTGCTAAGCTGGTCGCTGGGGAGTGGGGCATGGGCTGGAGGGAGCCCAGCTCCATGCGGTGGAGGTCCTCACTGGCTGCTGGCTGGTTGCTGGGGGCTGTCAGTGATTTTTAATAGAATAATAATTGCTGTTACGAATACCTTCTTACTTAAACTTGTGCATGCCTGAGCACTCAGCTAAAAAGAAATGAGCAGTACTCTTACTGGTTGACTGTTCAGGCTCTTCCTACATATTGTCAAATTTCCTTCCAAAAAGATTCTACCATTTTTAACTCTAGCCACACTAAACAAAAGTGCCCATCTTATGTACTGGCCAATGCTACTTATTAATTTTACATGCTAAGTAATTTTTTTTTTTGCATTAGAGGAGATTGAACCTGGGGCCTTAGTATTGAACTACATCCTCAGCCCTTTTTTATTTGTTATTTTGAGACAAGATCTCTCTACATCACTAAGTTGCCCAGGCTGGGCTCAAATTTGTGATTCTCTTGCCCCAGCCTTCCAGGGGGCTGGGATTGCAAGCAAGTGCCACCACACCCAGCTAAATCCTAATTTTAATGGATAAGCAATTATATATCATGACTGTAGTTCATACAGGAGAAACAAAACAGACTTCAGGTCTCCTAAAAATTTTAATGAAACCTCTATCATGCACAAGGCTCAAAATATGACAGTAAACAGACAGACCCTCCCCACACACCCTGCCTTCTTGGGGCTCACAAACTAAAATAGGGGGCACATTAAACAAGCAAATGATGAGCTCCAACTGTAAATTCCATCATAGCCACCTTGTAGTGCTTGGTGTGTTTTAATCAGTCCTTTTGAAAGTACAACACCAAGAATTCATTTGATACAACCGCCTTTTAGATAGGCATTATTATTATTATTCTCATTTTACATATGAAGAAAATGAGTCTCCAAAAGGTTAAAAAATTTGTTCAAAGTCATGCAAGCAAAAAGTAACAAAAACAAACTTCGAAACCAGGCATTCCAACTCTAGTGCCCCTAACAACTAACACCACACTGCCTTCCTTCCGCAAAAGGGCAGAAGTACAGGGTGCTGTTAACACTGAAAAGAATGAAAAGAAGGTGTAGAAAAATGAGAACAGACATAGAAAGGATCACAATGGCAGGAGCTTGTTTGGGCCAGATATACTGGCATGCAGTCCTGAATTGTAGCTTTCCTTCTTGCAAAGTAGGTGAGGGGGACAGGAGACAAAAGTCAGCAGGTCATACATTGGACAACAAACTTGCCACAGACCAAAGATAGAGGAAAAGGAATGGAGTGGAAGAAGAAAGAAAGGCGAGGGCTCCACCTTCCTAGACCTCAAGGAAGATAGAAGAAAAAAGGTTCAATCCTAACAGCATTCCAAACTGGTAAGATAAGGAGAGAATGGAAACATCTACTTTTGCCAGCTTTGGGCTCAGGGATCTTCCAAAAGGGCCTGGAACTTGCGCCGCCGCTGGCGGGACCGCGGCTTTGCAGTGCTCCAGGGCTCTAGTCCCATGGGCTGCAGCGCCACCTAGCAGAGGCGGGGTGAAATGCCATCATGACCAAAGGGCAGTCCTAGAGTCCAAAGGTTGAGGACACGGACACGGGAGGCCAGCATCATGCTAAATATTGAGGTCATTGTGCTGAAGGAACAAGGGTCTGCTCTGGAGAGTCCACGGTCCATCAAGGAAGACTATCACAGAAGCCACGATCCTGTTTTCAAAACAAGAAGAGCTGTACCGGCACGATGAGTGGAGGTGTTCAGCAGACCCGGGGAGCAGAGGTAAGCGCAATGGTAGAGAGCTGCACGATGGTGGCTTTCAGTTCCATGTAGAGAAGAACCTTTCTTCCCTTTAACGGGCCTTGGGAGGAAGGTATTTCTTGTGATTGGAAATGTTTGATCTAAGACCAAATGTCTTATTTGTCAAGGCCACTTCTTACCTTGCATAGGGCAGGAAGTCATCTAGTCCATTGCACTATCTGTTGCTTTAAATGTCTAATCGAGCTCTGCTTTCTAGGGGAATATGATCTGGTAGGTCATCTTGGAAGACAGCTGTCTACGTTTATAAATTTCAAAGTCATGAGCAATGCTCAAAGTCGGGATCCAAAATACATAACCTTGTTTTTCAGAATAAGTCATTAGATTTTAGCTGGAAATGTGAAGAAGAGGCTGAGATGCCACGGTCAGACTGGAGACAAGGGGAGAAGGCACTCCAGCCTTATCCCCTGAATGCTGCCCAGAGAGTGTTTTGATTCTGAAAAGATGCAAACGACTGTCACATCCTGATAGCCATGTAGGGCCTAGAGATACTGTCTTAGAATAATTAAATAACAGAGCACATCAAGAGATCGCTGTTCAAACACTATGTAAAGTCTGATTGTAAAAACACTTAAAACATAAAAGTAAACCCCAAAAACAGTTCAGTCAAAGTTAGGAGGGGTGTCGTCTAGGAAACACGGTAAGACTGGCCACAAAAACATGCAACTCAAAGCAGAAAGGGCTTCATGCTATAACACAGGTACACGGGGCGGACTTTCACTGGAGAAAGAAGTGACATTCCAGCTGGGCCACTGGTGACACAAAATTTGAAACCAAAGTGAAGCAGGGGAGGAGCTTCTCAGAGGAAACAGCAGTGTGGACAAAAGCACAGAGTCCGAAAGCCTGGGCTGGAGGTAGGGTAGGTGGCACCTGCTGTCACCACAGCACAGAGTGCAAGGGGTGGGGGACATAAGAGCAGAGAGGTCATGAATCATCCCACAGGTCCACTCCTCAGTCTGTGCCCAAGGAATTTAAAACATACACCATGTAAAAACATGTACACCAATACTGGTAGAGGCTTTGTTCTTAACAGCAAAAAGTGGGAACAACTCAACTGTCCATTCATTAGTTGATGAATGCATAAATAAAATGTGGTAGATCCATACAACAGTCTGTTGTTTAGCAGCCAGCAATAAAGGAATGAAGTACTATACATGCTACAATATGAATGAACCTTAGGAACATTCTAAAGAAAAAAAGCCAGGCAAACAAAAAACCACTGTTGTATTATTCCATTTATATGAAAAATCTAGAACAGCCAAATCTAAGAGACAGGAAGTAGCCCAGGGCTGGGAGTGTAGCGAGGGGGATTAGGAGTGATGGCTAAAGAGTCTAGCATTTCCTTGGGGAATGATGAAAATTGATTATGAGAATGGTTACACAACTCCATGAATGTGCTAGAAACCATTGAATTATTCATTTCAAATGGGTAGATTGTGTGGTATGTGAATTACATTGGAATAAAGCTATCACAACAAAAAAAAATGGTCCTTCCATGGAGTCAGTGTGAAAAGCGCTAGCATAGACCACAGGGAACACTTAGTCTGACTGTTTTTGAGATACAGAAGAGGACATGAAGGCCCAGAAAGGGGAAGGATTTGTCTAGGATCTTGCAGTGGCCAATGACACTGCTGTGAATAGAACACAGGGCCCTGCCTCCTGGCCCTGCATCCCTCCCACCACATGGTACCATGTTCCTCCTGCTTTTCCACTCCGCTTTCTACAACCCTCAAGCAGGACTCCTCGTCACAGCTGCTGGGGTCTCCTCACACATACAGAGAAAGAGAAGTGGACTTGGAATACAGTGTTCTACTTGTAGATTTGGAAGAAAGGGTCCTGAGACTTACATCCTTTCATAATAGTCCCACTAGATGGTCATCCAGTAGCCCTTGAACATTCTTGATGACGTGGATCTCCCAAGATCTTCATTTCCATCTCTGAGCAGGTTTGTGAAGCACTGAATTCCATCTCACTGTAGCTGTATCTGTGAAGGGAGCCCCCAGGAGCACACCTTGGCCAGTCCTCTTTGGAGGCCTTAAAACAAATGGCAGTGAGGTTTCCCTCTCTTTCTCTCATGAGGTTAAGTATTTTGAAGGACAAGGTTGTGTTTGACTATATAACCCTGTCTCCTGAGATGAAGCCAGATGAAGCAGGCAATTTTCCAGCTGTGAGTGGTGAAGGAATGAGCAAGCCAAAGGATTGATGTTTCTAACCATGCTCTTCCACCAGAGTGGTTCTGTCCTTGGTTCCCAGTGACATTACCCAATCTGGTAGCTCTGGCCACTACCAGGGCTACTCCCGTGCTTTGACCTATCTTCTTCTCAATCTGTGTTGGCACATTGTGAAGACTAAACTTCAGCTTTTCAGGCACTTTCTGAGCTTAGAAATGCCTCTACTTTCCCAGTTCATTCCTGAAACTCTCCAGCAAGACTCGCCACTCTGGCAAACTTGGGTGGCAATTCTAGGAGCCACTGGACACCCAGGTCAGTGTCCCCTATCATTGCAGATGTCTCAAATAACACACCATGCCTTCACCAAGGTGAGTGCCCTCCCCTGGCTTTCATGACTCCGATTACACTAAAGGCAACAGAAAAATAGTTTGGTGAGTTAACAAGTATGTTTTCATTCCCATTTTTTTAAACCCACAGACCTTCTCCCTTTAAAACACAACCAGGGGGTCAGGGATTTAGCTCAGTGCCACTACACCTGCCTCAAAAGTGCAAGGTCCTCAGTTCAATCCCTAGTACTGAAAAAAAAAAAAAAGTAAAACACAACGATGATGCTAAGACACCCAGCACTTGGGGCCTCTGAACAAAGATAGTATCACCAAGAAGTACAAGGGAAGCAAAAGATTGAGTTCTGGGCTATTGAAATGGACTTTTGAAATTGACACAAGCAGTCTTGAAAGCCAGAATTCTGTCATTATAAGATAAAATAGGCTGTGAGTTCTGAGAGCATGGTTTAGGATATGAAAGAGGAAATGGGACTACTCTCCGCCACCTGCAGCTTCTCCTCTCTCTGTCTCGCCATCATAGTGTCTCAGGCGTATCACACTTTTACTCCTTCTCACCTGTTCTGCTCCATGCCGAGCCCTCACTACTGGCTCAGTGCTGCTGTAACAACTGTGCACCCAGTAGTGTACTCTGGTTCTGCTTCTCTAGGCCAAATTAGGCCCACTGCCTGTTTTGATAAAAAAAGTTTTATTAAAACACAGTCACACCCACTCATTTGCATATTGCCTGTTTCAGCTTTCATTTTAAGAAGGAAGTACCAAATAGTGACTGAGGCAGTATGGCTCCAACAGCCTCAATATTATCCTGGGCACTTTATAGAATTGTTCACTGGCCCACCAGCTAGATGCCAGAGGCACCAGGCAAGCAGAAGAGTTAGGGTCCTCTGCTGCCATGGAGCATACAGACCAAGGCCGTCCACTGTGCAGCCTGCCCCTTCTGCCCTTTGTGCCATTGTCCTCTACCCTTACTTCCTCTGAAAGTCTAGTGACTCCTAGAATTGAAGAATTCTTAGATCAGTAAAAATAATTTTTTTCTTTTAAATTCTTTTATTGGTACATTTTAGGTATACAATACATTTACATTTATCATCGGGTGCTTGTACCTGTACATGATGTATCTTGGTTCTCATTTTTTCCCCATTACCTGTGTGCCCTTCACCCCCTCTACCCTTCCCTATTTACAAAGACTTTGTTTCCATTTTTTCTTTTCTCATAATTTTTCCTTTCCCTTCTTTCCTCTCCCCTTCCCCTCAGACCACCCCTACCCCTTTGGACTTTTTCTTCCTATTTCAAGTTATCAATTATTCGTTTTAATCATTTTAATCCTTATTTACACTTTCAGCTCCTCACACTAGAGAAACTATTCTGTATTTACACATGTGTGTCTTATTTAGTAAAACTAATTTTTTAATAACAGAAGATGGGCTCAGGATTGTTAGGTGGGTATACTTTAAAAACCAATCTACCAGCCCTTCACCATCTTTTATAAGGGGAAACATCTTCATATTAAAAAGTATCAAGGTTCTCAGCTAAAAGACAAAGAACAGTTCCTCAAGTAACATTAGCTTTACAAAAGTCATCATATTGGCATTATTTTTCTCCTATTGCTATAGAACAGTGATCCTTGTTCACGCACAGTCATGAGTCTGTGGCAGGCATGGAGGAATCGTGGACCTGGTCTAGGCGTACTGGTTCACTTTGTTACTCAAACCTTCGAGACTCCCCAAGTCGCGGGTCTCTGGAGAGCTCCTCTCCCTCTCCTGGTCGCTGTGCAGAACTCAGGTTTTCTCCAACAACTTAAGTGATGCTGTTCAAAGGAGCATCTAGCCTGCCAGCAGCACAGATAAGAGACACAGCTGCCGGTGTCCCTGTGGGAGACAGAGCAGGGTGCAGAGTCCCAGGAGGGCTCCTGGTGTGTGGCCCTTTCACTGACACATGCAGGAGAACCCACTGACAGTTGTGCTGACAGTTCCATGGCAGGAGCTATCCCCCAAACACCGCCCTCAGTGAGCACCAGCTTCCTGCCAGGTCTCACATGACCAGGATGCCATACGGGCTTGGGGTGGCCACAGCCAGCTCCCAGTCAGCAGGTGGTGGCGGCAGACGACACTGAGAGAGGCTGCCTTCCTGGCAGGCAGCCCCAAGATAATCCATACTCACTGCTCACGTGAAGCTTCTGGAATCCCCTCGGACAATCCCGAGGACTGTAGGAAACAAATCACAGCACTGCCAAGAAGGTGATCCCGGCAGGGCCTGACACCAAGGATGTTCTTCTGCCTGCCTTTCACTTGAGACAAACATTGTCCAGAAGCTCCGGCCTTCTCAGCCCTCCCCAGGTGTCTGTATCCCCCTCTGTGGGCGAGAGATGAACATTAAGGACCCTATTTTTATTTTTAACTTTCATTTTTTTTTTTTTTACAAATGGGTAGCTTGTTACTAGCAGTTTTCCACTTCAGAGGTTAAAGGTTTCCTTATCGTCCTGAGCTGACCTACAGTTATTTCAGTTCTAGGTTGTTATAATTTCATCCATTTGTGACACACAGGAGGGGAAAGTAAAGTTAAATTCCCAAGGGGAATTAGAGAGCTTTAGTCAAAACTGAAAGTTCTGCAATCCCCTCACCCAAACCCCTCACACTTCTGAGGGAAACTGAGGCCTGGAGATGGAAGAGAACTGTTCAAGGCTTCAGGAGTAAAACAGAAATTAGAAATAAGATCTTTCTGCTCAGTCAAAACCTTTCTCCACAGGACCCTGAAAGAACTAACATCCAGAATAAATGTAGTTTTTCTCCTAGAAATGGGACAGTAGGAGCCGATTCTGCTGCATGGTAAGGAAGGGGTTTCAGTGAAAGGAAAGCATAGTTACCTGCCCTGTACTTACTCCTCATAGTAGCATTTCTATTAAAGGCTGAAGGAATAGGCCCCAACTTTTAAAGACTGACACCACAAGTTTTGATCTCTGAACACCTTCACATTGAGCCCAATGAGGCGAGCCAAGGCTGGAGGAGAGGAGAGGAACCTGGCTCAGCCTTGGGTCAGGGTCCACCAGTCAGCAGTCCCCGTCCCGGGGCTAAGGGCCAGCCTGAAACTTGGAGTGTCGTCTCAGCTTTCCCCACAGAGTGTCAGCTGCTCCTCCAGACCACTTGGTGCCAGGCTGATACTGCATTCCTCTCCTTGGCCCTAGTGCCAGGGACACACTCACTGCTGGGCTCGTAATGGGACCCTTCCTGTGGCCTGATGCCACCCCCCCCCAGCATGACTTCTGTATTGTGCCCCAGGCAACTGCTGGCTGGGGCTGGTAGGCAAGGCTCTGAGTCAGGCCTGGCTGGTCCGTGAGGGTCACCTGCCCTCCAGGAGGCTGGAGTTTACTGCCTTCTTGCCATGTGTCACAGAAGGACATGCTGAACTCTCCCCATGACTTGAGGACATGGCTCTGGATTCCAGGGGCAGGCGGGGAGAGAACCTGAGAGACATCCACGTGGTGTCCCTTGCCTGAGGGTGTCCTGGGGACATAGAGGAGGAGGCAATGGTCTCAGCTCTGCCCGTGGCGGGGGCTAATCTTGAGCACAGAACCCCAAGTTCCCAACCCACCTCCTGCACACCCTAGCTTATGTGCCTGTCTAGGAAACCAGCAGGCCAGACCAGCACGTGGCAGAGTTGGGAGGAAACCCTTAGCCCCAGAAGGAGTCAAAGGCGTTGGCCTAGATCCCCCAGATGCTGAGCCCAAGGACCTCCAAGTTCTTCTAGCTCATGCTCTTTGGTACGGGAAACAAAATTGGAGGTCCATAGAGGGGAAGGAGCTTGCCCTAGATCACACAGCAGCTTAGAGCCAGGACGGAAATCCAGTCCACTGTCCAGTGCTGACTTCATCCCACAAATGCTTTGAGAGCACAGAGTAATGACCCTTGCCCATCCCCCAAAGTATCACAAGGAGCGAATTTCTTGGATCCCCCAGGGCCTTCATAAGGTGAGGAACAAGAGCGGTTCCCCCTCACAGAGCTGCCATTGTGTAGCACTGAACATCCATTTGTTGGAACTTTAAACCATCCTGTAAAGTAAGCACAATTATCATCATCATTGTACATGAAAACAGACCTGAAGACCCTGCGTGGACCCTCACTGGCCATTTCTTATTGTTGTTTTCCCCTCACTTTGTCAAGACCAATTTACTGGCAGGCAAAACCCCCATCTCTAGAGGACCCGGAATGGGCAGTACAGGAGCCCAAAGAGAATTCCAGGCAGCCTGGTCTCCAGGACAGAATACACACTGTTACATAAAACCATCTGAAGCCCCTCACCAGCCGCTGCAGGGCACAGCCTGGAAACATCCATCACTTCCTTCACCCGGTGGCTCACTCTGTGGCCAGGTGAGCACATGCTCAAGAGGCACATGGCCCACAGTAACCTCAACCCCTCCGACTTCGTTCCAGTGTTCAGGCCGGGGTGGTTTCCTCCCCATCCTCCCCATCCCTTCTCCTCCTCCACTTGGCCCCTCAGCCAGCCGCCATCATTGGAGGAAGCTTCGATTGTACTCTTCTGTGTTTGATCCCTGCCACCTGGTGACACTATGTGACATGTGCACCCTCCCTGTCACCCAGCCCCAGCTGATGGACAGTGGGAGCACATCTGGAGGAGGTGACCGACATGGGGCAGAACCTGGACTGCATGTCCTGGGAAAAACAATTGATGAGCTTGAAAATGAGGGAAAATTTCTTGGTGGGCAGAGGTATCCCAAGACCACCCAGGATACTTCAGAACAAAGGGAAGCAAGTCATCCTACTCAGAGTCCAGAGCTTACACGGGAGCTCAGTTCTTGCCTGTGTCAGACTGAGTGGACTGGGTATTCTTTATCCCTAACATGGGGAGAGCAATCCCAGAGATCCACTGGGGCCCCTCCAAGCATCCAAAGGCAAATGCGATTCTCCATCAAAAGAGGCTCCCCTCCCCCTCCATGTTTAGTCTCAGCCTCTCCCACAGACAGAGGTTGCGACCCCTGCTGGTACAGCCACAGACAAGAGCTTACAAAGACAGTGGGTGCAGAGAAAGAGTCCTGGTCAGCACCCACTCCAGCCTCGGTTCAAGTTCAGCTCTGCCTCTTATGAGTTCGGCCTTCATCAAGACACTCAGCCTCTCTGGGCCTCGGTTTTCTTACCTGTAAAATGGAGATGTGAATCTCTTCCTCCTCTCTTCCCAGGAGTGTGGCAAGGGTCAGATGAGGGAGAAGAGCAAGAGCCTTGGAGGCGGTAAGGTAGTTTTACAAAGAGCAATGAACTATTAAGAATTTCTGGCTGTAATTATTTTTATTCCAGGGAAAATCTGGATGACAACAATTACTTTCGATAAGAAATATCCATACACCAAGCATTCACTGGGCACCTACTCTGAGCTCAAAACTGCAACAAGCTCTAGAGGTATGGACACAAGACAAAACTCTGTGTCCTCTGAGACAATCTTACTGAGAAAACAAGGAAATTACTAACAGGATGTGGATAGTCAGAGGTGTGTAGAAGTTAGTAAGAATAACTCTGCCTGGGTAGGGGAGGCAAGGGTTAGGGCAACAGATAAGTGCCATTTGAACAGTCACTAAAAATGAGAAGGGCTGGGCACAGTGGCGCGTGCCTGTAATCCCAGCATTCTGGGAGGCTGAAAAAGGAGAACCTCAAGTTCAAGCCCAGCTTGGGCAACTTAGCAACCCTGTCTCAAAATGAAAAAGTTTAAAGGGCTAGGGATATGCCCAGTGCAAAGGTCCTGGACTCAGTTCCCAGTACCTGAGAGAGACAGAGAGACAGAGACACAGAGAGAAGAGGGGAGGGGGAGGGGAAGAGAGGAGAAGGTAGGAGAGAGACATTTATGTACCTAATAATAGATTATCAAAACACATAAAGCAAAAACTGAGAAAATTGAAAGAAATAGACAGTTCTACAATAACAGTTGAAGACTTCAACACCCATTCTCAATAATGGATAGAACAACCAGGCAGAAGATAAGGAAAGAACTAGAGGAATTGAAAAACACAATAAAACAACTAGATCTAACAGACATACACAGAACAGTACTCAACAATAGCAGAATACATATTCTTCGCAATACACATGAAACATTCTCTGGGCTAGATCATATGTCAGGCCACAAATTAAGCCACATAGCCAAAAGACAGAATCCACCCAGACCCTGTCAATGATGAATACATCTACATACAATGGAATGTGATTCAGCCTTTTAAAAAATGAAAATTCTGATGAATGCTACAAAATAGATGACCTCGGAAAATTCTTATGGATAGAGGGTGGTACAGTATTTAATGCCACCAAATTACACACTTCGAAGTGGTCAAAATGTAAATTTCAGTCAGGCGTGGTGTTGCACACCTGTAATCTCGGTGCTCAGAAGGCTGAAGCAGGAGGATCACCAAAAGTTTGAGACCAGCCTGGGTTACGCATTGAGTTCAAAGCCAGGCTGAACTACACAGTGAGACCCTGTCTCAAAAAAAGAAAACGAAAAACACCAAAAAATAATTAAATGGCATGCTGTTATGTATATTTTACTACAATTTTTTAAATGAATCATTGTTTTTAAAGACAGCAGCAGGAGGAAGTGTTCCCAGCAATCAAGTGGGGAAGAAAAACGAACAGAAGAAGCAACTTGTGCAAGAGCTCAGAGGTGCAAGAGCAGCATGGGTGTGTGAAGGGTGGGTGGGCTGGTGAGGGTCCCCAGAGGCCCTGCTGGGAGCCACACAGTCACCGGGAGGCTCAGAACAATCAAGCTGAGCCCAGGACAGGAAGTGAACCAAGGGGAAGGAAAAAGCAACACCACCTGCACACAGACACTAAGGGGGAAGCTGCCCAGCTCCCCAACCCGCGGTCAACACCTGTGGTCCCCGTCCCAAGCCATGTGGTGAGAGTGACTCAAGCCACCTGCCTCGCGGGGCCATCAGCTGAAGGCAGGAGGGATTCCCCTGGAAACTTTGCTGCAGAGAGGTAAGTCGGCCAGAGAGAGCGAGAGTGAAAGCAGGAGCAGAAGCGGCCGCAGGGCCTTCCGGTGTCCTCGCCCACACTGCACGGAGCAGGCTGCTGGGCCAGCCAAGTACTCCGTGGCCGCCTTACAAGTCCGGCCTGCGCTTGCAGCTCCTACAGCACAGGGCAAGGCCAGCTGCTCGGGGTGCAACGGTGGGAGGCGGGGAGGGCTCCAAGAGGTCTGAGAATCGAGTAAACTTGGGGAACCCCAGCCCTGTGACTGACAGACAGATGACCTTGGGAAGCCCCACTCTACATGGTCTCAGACATGGTCTCAGTTTGCCCCTCTAGCTGGTAAAGTCCAGTGATAAACAGAACCCCATACAACAAGGGGCGGGAGGGTACAGACATTGGGCCCTTCAGTAAGTAGACAAGCAAGGGGAGGAGCTCGCAGGGGCCTTGCAGACTGCGGATGCAAGGAAAAACATGAAGGCAGGCGCTTCCCCACCAAACCTGAGCATAAAAACATTTACCAAATAAATGCATCTGCGAGTACAGGTTATTCTGCTCAAAGCTCCACTTGGTCTTTCTAAAGGAAGACATATATTAAGCTTTGAAATATCACACTGTACCACTCTGATGTGTACCATTATTATTGTGTATTAATAAAAAATATTAATGGGTTTAAGGAGATGGAAATGTTAAAATTTGGTCACTACACACCGTATATCTGTACCAAATTATTATTCTATGCCATTAATTTATACAATTAAAATAACAAATATATTTTTTTATTCATTAAGTTTATTGGTACATTTTAGGTACACATTATGATCGCATTCATCATTGGGAATTTGTACCTGTACATGATATATCTTGGTTCTTGTTTTTCCCCATTCCCTTTCCCTCCTTTCCACCCCTCCACCGCTCCCTATTTACAAAAGCTTTGTTTCAATTTTTTCCTTTTCTCATTTTTTTCTCCCCCCCCACTTCCCCTTCTCCTTTGAAACTTTTCTTCCTATTTCACAATATCTTTTATATATTTTGGTCCTTGTTTACACTTTCAGTTTCTCACACCAGAGAAACAATTCAGTGTTTACACATGTGTGTCCTATTTATTTCACTTAAGAGTATGGTCTCGAGGTGCAACCATTCAACTATAAATGTCTCTAGTTTATCATTCTTTTTTTTTTTTGGTACCGGGAATTGAACTCGGGTCCTTGCGCTTTTGAGACAGGCAGTGTAACCACTGAGCTAAATCCCAAGCCCTAGTTTATCATTCTTTATGGCTGAGTAGTACTCCATTTTATATATTAAAAAAAAATCTTTATCCAGACACTGGTTGATGGGCATTTAGGCTATTTCCAAGATTTAACTATTACAAACTGTGTCACTATAAACATAGGTGCAAATATATCACTGTGGTATGATGCATTTAATTCTTTTCAGAAAATACCCAGCAGGGGAATAGTTCGGTCAAATGGGACCTCTAATCCTACTTTTTTGAGGTATCTGCATACTGATTTCCACAGACGTTGCACCAATCTACACTCCCACCAGCAGTGGAGCAGTGTTTCTCTTTCCCCACAGCCCCGCCAGCATTTGTTATTGGTTGATTTCATGATAGCAGCCATTCTTTCTGGAGTGAGGTAGAATCTCAGTGTCGTTTTCATTTGCATCTCTCGAATGACCAGTGAAGTTGAACATTTTTTATATGTTTAACAAATATATTTTTTAAATCATAGTAACAACATTAAAACATATATATATATATATATATATATATATATATATATATATATAACTCCTCAGAGAAGAATTTACTGGAAATTAAATTAACAAAAGAACACAGCCAGGCATGGTGGTATCCTCCAGCAGTCCCTGCTGGAAGATGAGGCAGGAGATCACTTAAGCCAAGGAGTTTGGGGCCAGCCTGGGTAACATAGCAAGACCCCATATCTTAAAAAAAAAAAAAAAAGAAAGAAAGAAAGAAAGAAAGGAACACAAAAGCCAGAATGAAGAATTTCCACTGACCAAATCCAAATACCATTGGTTTGGAACATGCAAGAAAAAAGCCATGAAAATATGAAGACACAGAGTAAGTAGGCCCTAGGTATGCATGCAGAGCCAAAAACAAAATGTACTCTCTTGTCACCTGACTGGGTCCCAGAAGGACCCCCAAAGGGGAAATTGGGACATTAACTTGCCCCAGATAGGTTTTGACACATTGTCACACCTTCAGTGATGCATCAGTGAGAGGCACAGGCAGATTTACTGAGCAGTTAAAAAGGAAATAGAGAGGGGACTTCAGTTTCAGGAGCTGACAGGGCCACAGCTCTGCTGAAGATCAGAGTGGCCTGTTAACAAAGGCAAAAGATCAGCTTTTAAAATTTGCTGGGGTGGGGTCTGGTCCAGTGGGAGGTTATCTGAGTGCTGCTGTTGTAAGACTGCTATGGGTGAAGTCCCTATTGCTGCAGGGCAGCTCAGTCTCCAGGAGATGATTGTTTCTATGCAGGGCAGTCTCCATGTTGTAGAAGCTCTGCTGGAGGTGACCCCAAGGTGATGCCAGGTCTAGGGCAATGACTAGAATCTTCTGGGTGCCCCTCAGTGGCTGAATGCCGGTAAATCTATTATCTTGCTGTCCTCAGTCTTGACGTAGGTTATGTAAATTTAGGACCAATTAATTTTGTATTGCCAGCTTCTAGACAGATCTTCCCCAGCTGACCAAAATGCAGAGCTGAGCAAGTGTCTGACCCAAAGACTTAAGGTTTTTACCTTTTTTAAGGAGACAGCTGCAAACTGACATGATTTTAATTACCTATTGGGTATCTGTAGGCCCAAGTGAAGAGTCACTGGGCTTGTTTTTGGTTTTATGGTTTGATTTATTTATTTATTTATTTATTTTTTAGCAAAAACAGCTTTTAAGTCTCTGGCCACCTCTGAAGAAAGCACACATCATGCTTTTAATGAGTGACAGGTTAAGGACCCAGGAGTTTGTCCTCGGCCTCTCCTGTGTCAAAAGATGACTCCTGTCCCAGCTCTGCCTCTTCTCTCACCCCCTGAACAGTCTTACTGACTGCTCTTGTCTCTTTGTGGAGTTTTCACTTGCCCCCACGTACCCAAAGGCTAATACAAGTGCACCCCAATTTAAACAAAAACCATTGGCCAGGCTCCTCTTTGGGAAGAGAAGGCTGCATGGCATTGTGGGCCTCGTGTTCACCAAGACTGGAAGCTGGCCTGTGGCTTTTGTGTTGTGTGGCCTTGAAATCCCCCACCTTCTGTATACTGTGGTGATGTCATCAGTACAACAGGGAGCAAAACCAGTTCTCTCCATCACTGGGTGGTGGTCAGGACCCAGACATTCGCCATGTGAGAGGGCGGGGAGAACGGAAGTCAGCAGGCTCACAGGAGAGGGCCAGGAGGGCGGCGCAGTCCACCTACCAGACACAGCGAGGTCAAAAGCTCTATTTTTAAAACTTGAATAATGTATTGAACCTTAAAAAAAAAGCCTCAGCCTGCAAGCACTGACATAAAGTGCTCTGATTATGTTTCTTATATATGGAGATATGTAAAACTAGGTTTTGATTTCTTATGTGAGAGCTCCTCTCAAAGAGGAATGTGAATGTGCTATACCAGGGAACTCCCAGATCTAAGGCTGAGGAAAAGTGCCAGCAGAAGGGCAGCCCTTGGATGGCCAGCCTCCTCCTCCTCTTCCTTTCCACACAGAGACCGTGGGGACTCAACACACTTGCTCTCTCCTCTTCCTCTCTTCTCACCTTCTTGTTGCTCTCCCCATTTCTGCTCCCCTCTCTCTTTCTAAAGCTGCAAGGGTATTCTCTCCCCTCTCCTCCTCCCTCCTCTCTCTCTTCTCTTCTCCTCTCCTCTCCTCTCTCCTTCTCCCTCTCCTTCTCCATTTCTCTAGTCTCTGAAGAAAACACTGTTCTTCACCTGAGCCAGCTGCCGAAGGAGACACGACACAACTCATAATAATGACAAACCATCGTGGCTGTCATCGAATAGTATTTTATGGTTTATAAAATGCTTTATCATATCTGCCTTTTGATTCTCACCACAATCCTTGGAGGTGGAAATAGGAAAATAAAAGGCAACTGTAACTGCTCCAAAGGAGGGTGGTAAATTTCCCATCAGTGGGAAGGAAGATAAATCTCTGGGCTGCCTCTTCTTCTACTTTTCGAGACTCAGAGCAAAGACAGCAGATGAAAGATTTAGTCATTTCTTCTACTCCAGCTCCCTCTCTTTAGCAACGTGATGGCCTCTCAGTTTTAATAGAAAAATTAGTACTTGGTTATGCAAAGGTAGGTCCAGAGCTGTGAGGGGGTAGCAGCAGACACTGCTGGTCGCCTTCCCTTCTTACACAGAGCCCTGGTCTTGTTGGAATTGGAAATGTACCCAGCTGAATAATTAGATTTCTTAGTCTTTCAGATAAGAGTGCCCATGTAACCAATTTTTGGCCAGTAAGATGAAGAAAAAAACTGCTGTACAGGACTTTCTCTAAAAAGGGGACTGACATTTGGCAGGCCCCTTGTTGGCCTTTCTTCTTCCTCTGCCTAAAATATGAATGTAATGACTGCTGCAGCAGCAGCTATTTTGTAATCATGAGGGAAACTTGATTGAGGACAGAATTCTTGTGCTAAATATAGCAGAAATAGCAAGCATGGTGTCGCATGCCTGTGAGCCCAGCATTCAGGAGGCTGAGGCAGGAGCACTGCCACTAGTTTCAGGCCTGCCTGGGTTACATAGTCAGTTCCAGGGCTGCCTGAACTACAAAGTGATACCTTGTCTCAAACAAAACAAAGTATGGCAAAAACAAAGCCAAGAGGACATTTGGACATTAGTGGGATTATAGCATTGCCACACCCGTTCCAGATCATGAAGGCTTCTCTCTTATGAATGGAATTAAGGCCCTTCCAAAAGAGGCTTCCTGCTGTGTTTATCTAGTTCGCTCTTCAGCTCTTCTGCCCTCACCAGGCAGCTGAACCTTCGGGAACTTCACAGTGTCAGGACTGTGAGAAATGCTTTTGTTCTTTATAAATTACCCAGTGTAGGGTGTTCTGCTCAATCGACAGAAAACAAACTGAGACAAAGGCCTCCCTTCAGACTTCCTTACAAGGGAGAAAAATATTAAATCTTGATAAGGCATTGTTTTGTAGTCTCTTGCAGCAAAACACAGTATGGAAATGAAAGACACTAGGTGGGCTAGGTTATCTTGCGTTTTGAAGTGAAAGACAGAATTTATGGGATGAAGCCTGCAGAAAGTGCTCTTTAAAAAAAAAGAGGAAACAGCACTGTGACACAAACCTCTCTATCTCAAGTCTTCATAAAGCTAGCTATGCATATCTGGATACTTTTTCTGCACTTCAGGGGAAACTGAGGAAAGGAGGCAGCAATTCCGCATCTGTGGTGTGAGACAGCAAGTTGATCCATCTACCAAATGAATTCAAAAGAGATCTCAGAGCAGAGAGGATGAGAAAGCACTAACAGCTATTCCCTTCTCTTTGCTGTCCAGGGATACTGCTGGGAAGCTTGTCCTACTTTGCTGGTTTGCCTCTGAACCAAGACCCATAGAACTTAAAAATGCATGCTGGTGCTGCACCAGTAGCACAAGGGAGTGTGACATAAGCTAGTCACATCAGCACAGGGCCAGGGCAGGATTTTATTAGACAAATCAAGACCTTATCATAAGGGCAGCCCAGCAGTTCCTGACTATCCCATCAGACACTACTGCAGTTAGCAACAGGATTACAGAGGAAGGAGCCTCTTCTATAAATGAGAACACAGCCAGCCAGACAGGGAAGTGGTGGACGGCTCGAAAGTCAGCTGTTCTCGGTTCACAGTGTCTGTGTTTACTACACCACAGCCACAGCTGGGACTCGGGACAGAGAACAGTGAATGCAGCAGCCAGATGAGCCAGGTGAGTCCCAGGGCCAAT
This sequence comes from Heterocephalus glaber, assembly GCF_000247695.1. The sequence goes on from NW_004624825.1 coordinate 1,751,356, forward strand.
GATGACAAATGCCACAGCTGATTCCCTTATGCTCATGTGTACACGCTGCCTCCCCTCCTGTAGGTTGTGCATATGAGCGCCAGGTGCATACAGGCACATGAAGGCTTCTTACCAGGGAAAGAGGAGCACCACACTGGAAGTTTAAAAATCTACACTTGAATCCAGCTCTTTATTGAGTACCTGTGTGACCTTGGGCAAATCCTTTAACTCCTTTAGCCCTCAGTTTTGTCATCAGTATAAGGAAAGAATTGGACAGATTAAGTTTTAAGGTCCAACTGTGTTGTGCCCTCCTTGACACTTTTATAAAATACATCATTAAAGTAAGATAAAATCTAGTCAACACTGAATGAGAAGGAATTCACCATTATATAAATATGTGACATGTGACAATGAGAATCCATTATTTCATAATTCACAATTATTAGAAAAGTATGGATCCACAGTTAGATGAGCCATGAGTGCATGGTTGTTTATTCCTAGACTGTCCTTAAATTATTCCTTAACTGTTTTGATAAATGGGACAGCACAGTTCCAACTCTTCACATTGAGGTACCTAGGTATGTTTATGGTAGAAAATCTGCTTTCAAACTTGGAAGTCATTTCCTTTAAATAAAAATTAAACAGACACAATGGGAATTTAAAATGCATCCTGGAATTGTCCTAATCGCATAAGAGCATATGACATGGAGCTAGTCACATCAGCACAGGGGCACGGGAGGGTTTTATTAGACAAATCAGAGAGTTTATTAAATCCCCCAGGGCCTTCTCATCATAAAGGCAGCCCAGTAGCCCCCAGTAATGGCTATGGAGCCCCTCATGTGCTCTAATCTTTTTATTCCAACATTTAATGAGCATGAATAACCAGGGGTGGATGGTATCATTTATGAGCCTTTCGAACCCAGGAAAAGGGTGATTTCCAAGGTTCATGTGGTATCTGTGCGGTGAGTCTATAAACTGTGCCTGGATTAGCTGTGTTCCTCTTTGTCCCAGTCCCTCCCTCAGCTGTGCTAGACTCCCAAGACCTGGGAAGGGCAGACTCTGAAGTCTGGCACCCTCACCCGTGAGAACATCATTGACTTATTTGCCACAATATCGCCAAGCAATTATTTGACCTATTTATTTCCTGGCAGCTGATATTCCTTTAGCTGCAGATCGAGTAGCTTTCCATTCCCTGCAACTAGAAAGCACCTTAAATACATCACACCTGTAAAATGAGCTCCTGCTTGATGTCTATAGGGTGGTGGAAAGACAGGGATTCTCCACGAGTAGTGAGCTCCTCAGCACAGGAGATATCCAGCAGGGTCAAAGTTGAATGGAGATTTCATAATCAGAGAGTGTAAGGAAGGGAGGTGGCCTAAAGGACTTCAAGTTCCTTTTTAGTCCTAAAAGTCAAGGCTCTATGACTTATATATGACCAAATGCTACCTGGTGTTAATAATATGTATTTTTTAACATTTATTTTGTACCAGTAATTACTGAATACTTCGCTTCATGTCTTTCATTTAATCCTCACAAAATAAAATTCAACATAAAATAATATTCCTTTTATTTGGAGTTATATTTGATTATCCACAAACAGGGAACTGAGGCTCTTGGAGCAGCTGAGCCACAAGATCCCAGCTCATTTGGCACTGAGTAGCCTGAGACCCTAGTTGAAGCCACCGAGCAGCCACTCTCTGCCTCTCCAGGGTGCTTCACCTACACAGGGGCTGAGCTACAGCAGCTGGACTGCTAAGGGAGCTGCCCAGAGTCCCCACCTGTGATCTTCTATCCTCCATTTTACAAGGTTCTGTGCATGAGTTCAGAAAATATCTGCAGTGCCAGAGCTGGGGAAAAGAGGGTTTGATACTGTGTGTCTCATAAGGGCAAAAGACATGCAGTACTGAGACCGTGAGAAAGATACTCAGAGAGACAAGAAACTAGTTTCCTAAGAAGGATGCTCCAGGGAAGGGAACTTCTAGCCCAAAATGGGCTTGTTCCTTTGAGCCACAGCCTTCGCTCCTCCAGGGACCTTGGCTGGTCAGGGTGCTTGAGGCCAGAGCCAGCCCGTTCCCCCCTCACTGTCCCAAACACCCTCTGGCACAGAGCTATCGCTTCTCAAACCTGCTGCCCAGAGAGGCTTTCCTGGCCTGACCCCACCCGAGAAGCCTGGGGTTCTCTGGTTACTCTCAGATGGAGAGATTAGAGTCAGTGTGTAGAAGAAAAATGTAAGAAGCTTGGCTTTCTCTGTCTCCCCAACAGCAGCCCCAAGCAGTGTTTACTCTCAGAGAGGCCCTGGGAAGAAAGATGGTCACCTTCCTTCCTCCTAAAGATAATTGAGGAGAAGTAAGAAAGTATTTGTGTTTGAAGGTGAAATGATGACAATTAATCTCTAAGTACAGGGCCGAGCCATTAAATTCTTTGGGGAAACAACCTTAGGAGTTTAATGACAATCAAGAGAATAAAACTGAATTAAGAGAAAATAGTAATTAAATCAGGAAAGAAGATTTTGCAAAGGGGATGGTAAAAGAAATTAAAACCAGTAATGCTGAAAAATGTGGTAGGCAGACCTGGTGGAGGGGAGGGTCTGGTGAAGGAGAGGAAAGGCCAAAGCTCTAAGCAAAGCAAACTGGCCAGGAGAGGCAGCACATTTGGTACTCAGGAAAGGATTTGGAGGTGGTTCCCATGGAGAGACCAGGTGTCTGGCACTTCCAATGTGGGTCTAAATATGTCCAAATAATAATGGGGACAAGCTCTCTTTTAGGAAAATAGAAGTATCCAGTGGGATAAAGTTTTTTTAAAGCTACAAATTTGAAATAGGGTGGCCAGCTGTCATGATTCACTCAGCACTGCCCAGATTTAGTCCTCAGAACCTCATGTCCTGGAAAACTCATCAGTTCAGGGAAACTAAGATTTTTGTTCACCTTCTCTGGGAAGTAGACTGCTCTGACTCCCAACTCTACTGCTCAGCTTTGAGTTACTCTACCTCTAGGGGCCTCAGTTTACATATCTGTAAAATGAGATTCTCATGAGGACCCCAACAGATATATAGAGGTTGCTGTATGTCAACATGTCTACAAAAGTCTAAGTGGAGTAAAACCTTGATATATGAGAGATAAACTTAAGAATACTGATGTGACAGTTAACTGTGTCAACTTAAGTGAGAAACACCCAACTAAATTGGCTCAGCATAGTTCCGGGTGTGGAAGACCCATGGCAGGGAGGATTCTTACCAGAATGGTATAAAAGGGAAAGGAAGAAGAAAGGCTCACTTCTGTTTCTTTGGAAGAGCTCCAGTCTTTACCTTCACCTTGGACATTGTCTCCTGGCTTCCAGTGCAGACGCTTTAGCCTTCAGCATAGACCTTTCAGTCCTCCATTGCAGACCTTTTGGCCTTCTCATACAGACTCACAAGGGGCACTACAGTGGGCTCCAGGCCTTCCATACATCCTTTGGATCTCCAGAGAGCAGACAGACCTTTTGCACTCCCACGTCTGATTCTGTGGGCAGCCATTGTAAGCCAGTCCTGTAAATTCTTACATATTTGTATATCTTGCATTAAACCTGTTTCTCTAGTAAGCACTGACTGATATATACTGACAATGAAGATATACAAAATATTGGCAAATACAATCTAAAGGCGCATTAAAAAATGGTATACCATGAGTCTCTTAGTTACTTTTCTCTCACTGCTGAGACAAAATAACTGACACCCAAAGTTAAAGGAAGAAAGGTTTATTTAGCTCACGGTTTGTAGAGGTTTCAGTCCATAATGGGCTAGCTCCGAGACAAGGTGGCATGGCAGACAGGCATTGCAGAGGAGAAATAGTTCATGATGGGCAGAAGGTACCAAAGCAAGCAAGAGAGAAAATAAGCCTCTTTCTGTCCCTTATATTATATCCAGGATACTGGGATTAGGCTGTGCCAAACCAATCAGTGGACTGATTTAAAAATCACCCACCCGTAATCCTAGCACCCTTAATCCTAGCATTGCACCATAAATCAGTCACACACTCTAGATTGAGCCACCTCTGAAAAAGCCCCATCTATGACTGCATGAGGCTTTAGGGGGACATCTAGACACAGCCGTAACAATGACTAATCATGACTCCTCAAGACCACTTACATCCCAATGACTTTCAAGAATGATTTGAAGAACTTAGTAAACAGTTGTACTTATGGTAAGGCTCATTACAATGAAGATACACAATAGAGCCACCAGAGGAAAAAGATGCAGTGGAGTGGAGAAATCCACACAGTGGCTTATACACTATTCCTCCAGGGAGGGACACAGGTATATTTCTTTCTCCAATAGTTAAAAATGTGATAATGTGTGCAATGTTTTTGCACAGGAAACTTGTTAGATATTCAGCACTCACGGCTTTTATTGGTGGCTGGTTATAGGCCTCTTCTGCCTGGCAGCTCCCAAAATTTCAAACTCTCAGGAGAGCTGGTGTAAAGGCTAAATCATAGTGTTAGTCAGCCTTATCAATTAGCAAATGGTTCAAATGCCCACTTTTCCAGACACCAACCAAGGGTAAACCTCACAAACAGGCCTTTCTAAAAATAGCAGTTAGCCTGGTTGTGATATTTCTTTTCAGCACAATGCCCAAGTGGAGGCCTCTCTAGGAATGAGAGAATGATATACATGAATGATAACTTTAATCTGGCTCCCCAACCTCCTTTGTATTCTATCAAATCCCAGCTGGCTATGGCAAGCCCTCACTGCCTGAACTCTGTTGATAGTGGTATGAAGGCTATCTTCTCTGCTCAGCAAACTAGGCACTGCCAAATTCCCTGCCAAGAATGTACCACTCACCAAAGCCATCTTCTTGGTCTCAATTGAGAAAATTGGATTTTTCTCCATTCTCTTGGTGATATACATGTCTCCAGACTAAATAATCTAAATGGAAATAATCCTCACCTCAAGCTTAAACAGAGGACAGTTTGCTCTTTATAGAGGGACATATATATTCTATCTTCTTTCCCCCGAAAATAAGATGTAGCTGGAAATAGCAAAAGAATAGTGATGGCAGGTAAGGCAAGGATAGGCTGACTGGGGCTGGCATTTTTAATCTCTAGTTTTCAAAGCTATTTTCCAGCTAAGTCTTATTTTCAGGGAAACACAGTAGTGACTCAAGATGCTTGTTTTCAAATTTGAGGTACCACTATTCTCAAGAGTAAGATATGTGGAACACAAAGTCAATCATCAAAAAGTTGCTTTGAGAACACTGGATCCAAATGCATTATTTCTTGCTTCTGAAGGGGAGGTGTTGGGCGGGGGGGAAGTTGTTTGGGATAGAGGTAGTTAAGAAATTTTAGAGTTCAGAGATCAGGAATCTGTGTAGCAGCTGTGGATGTAAAAGAACCAAGAAGACAGCAAGAGGACCTTTTAGAAACATTGCTGGGAGTTATTGATTGGCTTCTCCTTTAGCATATCCGTGTATTAGTTTGCTAGAGCTGCCATAACAAAGTAGCACAAATGAGGTGGCTTAAACAACAGATATGTATGACCTCAGTTCCGCAGGCTAGAAATCCTAAGTCAAGTTGCTGGTAGGTTTGGTTCCTTCTGAGAGCTGTGAGCGAAAGAGCTGCTTCCCAGCTTACACAGTAGATGGTCGTCCTCAGAGCCACATGTTCTCTCTGTATGGCTGTCTGTGTCCATATTCACCTGTCTTACAAGAACACAGGTCATATTGGATGGGGACCCACCCTAGTGATCTCAATTTAACTTGATTACCTCTGTAAATACTCTATCTCCAAGTAGAGCTAAGACCTCAACACATGGATTTGGGGTTCACAATTCAACCATAACAACTTGGGAAAACACAAATGAAGATCAGAATTAATTTTCAGCAACTTTTGTTTAGGCAGCTGTTTCTTTGCATACAACTTTTTACTCATAATACCCCAGGAATATTTGGGTTATAGCATTCATGAATAAAAGAACAGAGGAGGGCAATAGCAGGCTAGAAGGGGAGGAGGGTCAGGAAGAAAAAGAGGAGAGAAAAGAAGGGAGAAAAAGGGAAGAAGGAAAAAAATGAAGAACAATGAGCTGGATCAGATCACCAAGCCTGGGCCAGGTTCGGAGATTGGTAAGAATGGCAACTCACACTCAACTAAGTTTGCTTTCATTTTGGTTGACTAACAGACCACATACTACAACACAAAGGATATATACAGCGTTAACACAAATGTCCATGGCTGATACCTTCCTTCTAATTCCGTATCATTCTGGTAAGCTGAGCAGCTCTCTGGCAGTAAGGAGTCTGTGAGGAGAACAACACAAAGCCATAGCTTCCCTGCTTTTTACAGCATTTCAATGGAGGGAACTAGAAGTAGAAGACACAGAAGTAGGAGACATAACAGAATATAAGGGTCCAACCTGAAAGGAAATTTTTTTTTAAGAGTAGGAAAGATTTATTGAGAGAAAGACAGCTTCTGTCTAAGAAGGGGGACCAGAAAGTGGGTTGCCTCCTGTAAGGAAATTCTTGGCTGACAGGATCATTAAATTACATACTTGCATTTTTCATTTTTTAAATTTTTATTTTCAGTACATTAGATTTACTCATAAAAACATTCTAAAAGTGTACAATTTTTCCTTTTTGACAAAGTATAATAAAACAGATAAACCCCAACACAGAATACTTGACATTTACAATTCAAAATCAAATAAGCAGATTATTTACAAAACTGTTTTTTAAAAATATTTATAAAGTTACATGCAATTTTGTAAAACTGACAAAAGAATGGCTAAAAAATGCAAGTTTTCTTTCGTTCCTAAAAACCAAAAAAGTATCTCCAATAGAAGCCATGAAGGTCTGCCGTCTTAGTACCAAAGCCATCTTTGTGTGCACAAAAGAACACCTGACAAGGGCTTGTCAGCCCCCAGAGGCGGGAGCCTGGCTGGGGACACTGCTTCCGCCTCCAGGCAGCAAGGGAATGTCTTGGACTTTGACCTGCATCTGCACAGTCTGTGGCTTTTGAATATTGCAAGTGTAGTTGAAAGATGCTCGCAGTCATGCAGGCCATTGGCACTGTTTGACAGTCCAGCCTCTTTAGACCCCATGGTTTTGTGTCACCTGACTTGTTCTTCAGGAGTCACCTGCACTTCAGAAAGGACAGCCCACCCAGCTTGGTTCCCTTGGTTCCCTTGGGGACGAGGCTTAGCAAGGAGATAGTTTTCCTTACAATCTTTAAAACTTCAGCAAGGTAATCCCACCAGCATGTAAACTAGCAAGACATCAGGAAGCAGGAAGAGGCCAGGAGAGGATGGAATGAGGTAAGGTATCCAGGGTCACCCGGTTCCCTCTGCTGGACCAGTGACCATGTAGTATGACTTCCTGGAAACAGGGCCAGTCTTGCAATCCATGCTGCTTCTGCCAACAAACCATGGACATACTAAACTGTGGTCCCAGCTCTCAAACTGTGGTTCCAATTATCAATTTTAGCAAAGGCAGGGAGCTTTGAGAAGGTTGCCTGTCTGGTACCTCCAAAATCTCATAGTTATTTATCATTTGTAGGCTCAGATGGGACGAGGATCCTGCCATTCAAATGTCCAGCCCTTTCAAGCTGTAACTTTCCCACTAGGTCATCACTAAATTCCACTACAAAGGTACATGATAGCGTCGTTCTTTCCTAGAACTACATTATTTTCGAAAGTGCTATTGTTGAAGCCCTATTGCTGTGGTAACCCCATCTATGTGATGTTAGTGGGTAAGAAATGTGAACTCCCAGCTCTTCCATTTACCAGCTGAGTGGCTTGAGTTTCCTTCTGTTTTCTCTTGTGTATAATGGGGTAAATAGCAAACTCATCAAATTGTTAAGAAACCCTATCCCTAAAGTTACTGATGATAAGCACTTAACTGTTAGCTAATTAACAAAGCACTCTTTTCATCTGATCCTATTTGGTGGGGATTAACATCCCCATACTTATCTATACATCAGTGAGACATACACAAGGGAACTAAGTTGCTCAAGATCTCACACCTGAGACGCTGTAGGGCGAGCAGTTGAATCCAGTTCAGGAAACCTCCAAACCCAGAAGATAGAGTACAGTAAGTGCAGTAAGTTTGGAAGTCCTAATTATACACCCAAAGTCAAACTGGGTCCTGACCTGAAGCCTCCTCCTCCAGCACAGGAGTGGGACGGTGGCTCTGGTGCTCCCTCTGGGCATCTTTTTGGGAACCAAGAGCATGGGTGGATTTGTTTACAGGCTTCATGTGCTGGACTCTATCTATTGAACTGGACTATTCTATTGAACAAAACAACTCTATTGATATTTTCAACTATTTTAATTTAATGCCAACATTTATTTCCATGATTTCAGAATGTCTGTTTCAATTTTTCATGTCGGGGGCTCTGGCACCTGGAAAACAGGGAGTCTAGACTAGGACAGGTGTGAAAAGAGAAGCTATGGCATTTTAACCTCTGCCAGACACAGAGCTCTCTTCAGTTTCAGTGGAAGGTGTTCAGGTTAACACTAGGGCCCAGAGATCCCAGTCTTTCCATCTCAAGGACTTTGGCCCTTTCCCTAACATGCTTTTCCGATTACCTAAAAGGCTCAGCACAACGCAATTATGATAACTTTTTTCCAGTTTTGATTAATCACTTAGAGCTTCTACTTAGCATGTGCTGGCTTACAAATCCATCAGACATAGTTAGAATTATATCCTGCAGCAAAAGGGAAATGGAAAATTATTTGGGATAAGGTAACCTTAACTCAGGTAAAGATCTAATTTCTCAGGCTTTTGGAATTACCATGAACAGCGCAAAGTCTACTAGGGCTCAGCAAACAGCAGTCTAGGAACACCTATTAAAAAAAAAAAGAAACCACAAAACATGGTATATAGGGCCGGGGATTTAGCTCAATGGCACCACACCTGCCTTGCAAGTGCAAGGTCCTGAGTTTAATCCCCAGTACCGGGGGGGAAAAAATGCATGGTATATGCATATAATGAAATTATTTTTCCGTCTTGAGAAAAAAAAGGAATTCTGGCATGCTAGGCACCAATGAATCTTGAGGACATTGTACTAATTGGAACAAGTAGGTTACAAAAAGACAAATACTGTGTGATTCTACTTAGATAAGGAACATAGTCAAAATCGTAAAGACAGAAAGTGGAATGGTGGTTGCCAGGGGCTTGGGGGAAGGGAGTTATTTATTAATGGGCAGACAGCTTCGGTTTTGCAAAGTGAAGAATTCTGGAGGTGAAGAAAGGTGATAGATGTAAATAATACCACTTAATACCACCTATTGTCCATTTAAAATGGTTGATGGTAAATTTTGTTATGTGTATTTTACCACAATAAAAATTGGAAAAAAGAAAGCAACAGCTTGAACACTGTGATTCTCAGCGATGGTATTAGCATTGCATCAACGAGCCAAAAGCAGCTACATAATAGATGTTATACATCTTTACAACCAACTCCCAATTTTCCTTCCCTTCCTTCTGCTGAATGAAGCCTCTTCTTGTTCTGCTACTAAAAACTAGCATCTTCTTATAAATCACCGGCTCAGAAAATTCGATGGCTTTCACCTATCTGTCCAAAGAAGACCATGGCTAGACAGATGGGTTCCACAGAGAATGCGTCCCTTACCACTGAGGTGCTCCCCCCACAGGGCTGCAGCAACCCCCTAGGGAAAAGAATATGTACACCCACACACATAGCAACAGAGAAACGGATTTCTCTTCCAAATTAAAAGTATGACTTTTTGATATTATTGGTACCACCACCCTGAGTATCAGGGAAAATTCTACTATAGATACTGTCATCTTTAATTTCTCTCAAATGAAACTGAGATGAAAATACATTTCAGAACTGAAGACAACTGTTTCTAACAATAAGCAAATTACAGTATCTAAGAAAACATTATCATTCCCAATAAAATGCCATGTTAGAACTTATAAGAGTTGCCAGTGCCTGCCTGGGAAGCACAAGGTACTGAGTTTGATCCCCAGTTCCACAAAAAAAAGAAAAAAAGAAAAAAGAAAAAATGTATGAGTACATTCACCAATATTTTGATCTAAGAAATATTTTATAAATATACATACTTTCAGCATTTGACACTCTGGAAAAACTATACAGTGTGATCAAAAAGTAGCGTGAATTTTTTTTTTTTATTACAGAAAATACATTGCCATTGTCTTTATAGTGGTGTGGCTGCCTGATGTTCTGAATTGATTCAAAATGTTTACTTTTCATGGTCATTTTGACTTTGCAGAAGAGACAGTAGTTGCACAGTGCCAGATCTGGTGAACAGGTGGATGAGGACACATCATAATGTAGTTACAAGCTCGCCTTTCCACTGGATGGCACTCAGCAGCAGCATTCACTGCATTTTTTTTATCACACCCCGCAGACACAAAAGAGGACTTCCAGAACTGCTTCAGAAAGTGACCAAATGATAGCATAAGTGTGTTCGAAGAGAAGGGGAGTATTCTGAGGGGGGATTAATGGCAACATGTCTTTTACTAAAACAAATTTTATTTAGACATTCACCATATATTTTAATCATATCTTGGATTTTACAGCAGGATTTTAAAAGGTATTTAACTGTTCAAAGAATATTTTTTCATAAACAGGCTTAACCGTGTAAGAAGGATATCTTAAAATTGTCTCCTAATTTACATATACCATCATTTTGTGATTCTGATGGACAATTAGGCACTTCAGAGGTCTGTCACTTTCTCTTTAGGGATTCTGGCTTGGAGTCTTAAGGTCCCAGAGCGTTCTACCTGTGAGCAATTTCTGAAATTTCCTAGAGACTAACAGCAACTGAATGCTTACACTGGTATAGCAAAATGGGCTAAATGACAACAAAAACTTTTACTCTGGGTTGGATTTTATCAACTGAATGCTAGTACCTCACTGTGATTACAAAGGTCTTTAATTTTCAAACAAAATTTTCTTTATTAAATCCAATTTATCAAATGAATTCTTACCAAACAGGTTTGGAAATAAAAGCTAAATGGATTGAAAGCCACGGTGTGCACTCAGAGAGTGGGAGAAAGAAGAGGCAAAATATTATCTATGGTTTTAGAGACAAAGAACAGAATGAGCAAACGTTTCATCCAAGATGTCTGGTTTCTGATTTCTTTGACTGTTCTCCTGTACCAGCTGCCTCTGAACAGAGATCTGCCTGATGGGAGTCACAGGCACTCTCCGTAAAAGCCACCAAATACCCAAAATGACAATCACCAGGACAGAAATACCTTGAAGAAAACAAGCCGAAGCCAATTACAGGATCTTGGATCTGAATGACTACATGGTTGGATGAGTAACTGTCAATCCAAAAAAAGAACACAATCTCCACAAGACAAATTTTCTATGTATTTACTTGCAGGTCTAAAGGCAGAGAGACTAGGGCCCTAACAGAGAAGTACTGGCAATCAGACTCAGTATAAATGAATTAAAAAGTTTATTAGTTATAGGAAAAAACCAGATTCTTCAAAATCAATTCTTGTTAAGTTCCCTGTGAAACAATAAGCTTACAGAAAATTTCTTTCTCATGAAGAGAAAATTCACTATACTTTTGGTCCAAGATATACTGAGTTTTTTTCTTCTTCTTCAGATGACAGATGGATGTAGCCAAATCTACGAACGAGTGTACTTGCCCCAAATGTGCAACATAAATACAGAAGCGATGAACAGAAGACTCATGACCAATACTGGAACAGGGCCACTAGAAATAAGAAGAGAAGGCATGCTTACTTCAGTAATAATATATTATTATATTTAATACAAAAAATGGTGTAGGGGCAAAGTGAGGAGAAGAAGCACTTAGAAATCATTCAGGAACATTATTTACATCATTTAAAAATACTGTCCAAGTAATTATTGTGGTTATTTTGAGAGTGTCATGACAGCACTGTGGCTGTGTTTATGAAGAGTCCTTATCTTCTAGTCAAACATACCAAAATATATACAAATGAAATGATCTGATGTTTTGGAGATAATATAATTTACAAAGTGTTTCTTAAATAGATCTTAAATAGATCTGTACTACAAATTCATGACACAGGCAAGACAAATATTAATCTCATACATAAGCAAAACAATTAAGGCTCAGCAGGATCGTTACTTGCCTAAAAACACATAGCCAGAATAGAAAGGTGAGACTTGAACTCAGGTTTTCTGATTCCACACATACTGTTCATTTTACTGCCTCAAGGTTTCCATCTTCAGAGAGCAAATGTTCTAGCCAGCATGCTTCGGTCTGACTTGTGATTTTAGTGTAGGAAGGAAATAGATTTTAATCATCTGCCCTTAACTAAACCAAATGCTTTTCCACATAAGGTATATGGGTTTTACAGGGTAAATTCCTTGAATGTTTACTTTAGGCACCATCTCTTTGACTCTTCTTGCCTGTACTAACTTTGGAGAATTCAAGCTATCTCATTTCACCTCCCAGATACAACTGGGGAGTAGAGTGGGAAGAGGAATCTTTATAATCATCAAGGCAATGGAGTGAATCCTACAAAGGCAGCAGGGCTAAGAGAGACCAGGTTTTGTTGTATGGACAACAAACAACGCACAGAGATTAAAATCTTTGTTACTGCTACTACTTTGTTCTTCCAAAAAATTTTTAATTAAGAGAGTAAAAAGTTTAAACAAATATGGGAAGAAACCATCATATTGCACTTGACCATACTCTCTTACTTTAAGGTAATGTTACAGCAACATCAGCCACAGAGCACAAAGCTGAGACTTCAGCTATCAGAGTCACATGTTGGAGTCTGGAAACCAACTCTGATGTACAAGCTGAGACTGTGGCCCTTACTTTCTTCAAGTCTGTCTCCTTATCTGTGTAGTGGGGATAGTCACAGTGCCTATCCCATAGGACTGCTGAGGGACTAAGTACATGATACATATGCAATGCAGGTTTACAGTAAGCACTCAGGAAATATTACCAACCTAAAAAAAATTCTAAACCCCTAGAAAAAGCTAAAAACAGGTCCTAAGACGTTGCTTGACTGCTCTAAGACATGGATTTGTGGATAAGAACTCACCTACAACACCTATCTCTGATGTGATGAGAATGGGGCTGATTCCTGGGAGGGCTGAGCCATGGCAGCCGACCAGCCCAGCTGTACAACAGCAGGAAGCCTAGGGCAGGCACAAGTCAGACTCACCCACAGGAGAATGGGTTTTCCCATCTTTTCAAGAATGGTTTAAAACGATTCCCTGGATATCCCAAAGAGCAAGGAAATTAAAAGTCACCTCTAATGAAGACCAAAAAGCTGTCAGTCACAATATCACTAATCCACATAACACCAATCCCAAAAATTACTTCCTAAACACATCCTTACAAGTCTCCAATAAAAAAAAAAAATCAATCAATTAAACCAAATCTCAAGGACTCTAGGGAAGCTTTCATAAAACTAAGTTTATAATCCAAGACAAGCGTCTGGTCAAATCAGGCTAATCCAATTTTCTACTAGACAGGCAGTATGGAAAGAGTATGAGACTTAATAGTTAAAATAACTGGTACCTTGCTGTTTGTCTCTAAGCTCATCACTTGTCTCTCTGAACCTGTCTCCATGGCTATAAAATGGTGTATTTCCCACGTCACAGGATTGCTGGGCATATCAAACTAGAAAATAGCTATTAAAGTTATTTGCAAAGAACCAAGTGCTATGCAAATGAGATTTGCTACTGTTAGTCTAATTCCTTATCCACTGGGATGAGTCAAGAAACAGCTGTGAGCAGCGGTGTTCTGGAGCCCACTTTGATCAGAAACCTGTGGGATTAGCCTACCATGGTAGCAGAATGGTAAATGAGGGTTCGCAGGCATGGGGACAGGCCTCCTGGAGGCCCACTTCCCACCACATAAGCACTCACAGGCCTAAGAATTTTGGAAGTGATATGTTCACCCTCCCAGGTCCACTCACCATCCTCCCAAGGCAAGCAGGCCATGGAACTTGTGGTAACACAGACTAATTGAAAACTTCCATTAGGGTGTAATAATACCAGCTTATGCCTCTAGGAGAACTCTGAAAAATCACCCAATTCCTATTCAGATGGTTGTCACTATTTCTCACTGTGGGGTAAGAACACCAAATGAAGAGCAATTTCATCTAATTAAGCAGTGTTCCCTCCAGTTCTCTCTGTTCTCATCACTTACTCTGACACAGCTACAGAAAGACCTTCCTTCCTTTTCACTCACTCTATGAAGAGATGTCATTTAGGCCTGAAACTATCTAATTAGTTGATGAATGGCCAAGCTGAAACCAGCCCACCTGCCACAAATAAGTGTCTGCATACTATCCATCTCATAAAAACAAGTGCCAGTCTTAGCAGAGACAGACTGCACTGCCATGCTCTGTCACAGTAGAGAGACACACAAGGCCTGCTCCCAGACTTACACTTTGAGCCCCGGTGAATCTTCTGTGTAAAATCGCCACATGCCCCCAGTACCTGCTGAGGTTGTGCGGCCCGCGCTTCTTGTTCCACAGCTGGCATTTTTCCTGAAGGAGAGGAAAATGTTACCTATACCCTTTTCTTGGAAATCCTTATAATACCATTATAGCATATGCTACCATTATATGGTTAAAGAATCAATAAGAAAAAACTTCAGTGCTAGTACAGATTCAAATTCCTGCTTTTATTTCACAGATCCTAAGTACTATGAAGTATCTACTATATGCCAACGCACACAATATACTTGGTAAGTGTTAGACCCAGCGAGAAAGAACCAACCAGAGACCGATATTAAATCCACACAGGAGTTTATTACCCGCCGGGACCCGAGCCAAGCATTGGATTTGAGCCCCGACTGGGGGGAGACTAACATGTTTTATACACCTTTGAGGCCAACAGTTCCTAGGCTCCCCTATGGGATAGAACTAGCAAAGCAAGCGAAAGGTACAGAAGCCGAACGTCCTGCTGTTAGAACATTTGTAAAACAATAGGTGATTAATTGTTATTTCTAAAGGGACCTTTTAAGGGGAGGAGGTTTCTAAGCTTCCTCCTTCTGAGTTCATCTAAAGGGCAGGCAGGTGGGTTAAGCAGCAATATGGAGTCTGTCTTGCTAACTAGGGTCCTTCAGTAAGTAGTTACCATTTCCCATTTTATATATAAGGAAAATTACGCTCTGCATAGGTTAGGCAAAGTTTCTTAAGACCACATGACCAGAAAGTGGCCAAGTGGAATGTGGACCCAGTTCTGACTCAGAGCCCATGGACTGCTCACAACATCCGGTCTCCTCACTTGGACAGTACATCTGAGTTTCTCTTCACATGGGTTCTGTGCAGGCAAGTAAGAAGCACCTGTTCTAAAAGCCTTAAATCTATATAAGCCATTCTCAAAATGACTACTTTAAAAGATATTTTTAAATTACTGTGTTTACAGCAAGAGACAAAAGACATTAAGCTTTAATTGTATACGAGTACCAGAAATGGAATACGCATTTTAGAGAAAAATACTTCATACTCTGCTTTTGCTATTTTGTTACAATGACCACAGATCTTGCACAGGATGTGAAAAAATGCAGAAAACACCTAACTAGAACTTGTGCCTTCCAAAAGGATCAAGGTTCATGAAATGAGCTGTGTGATCCAGGCAGCCCTGGCCAGCAGAAGCCAACAGCACTGACCAGGAAGAAGCCTAGGGAACGCTTTCCCTCCCACTAGGAGAGCCCCTTCGTCACTGGGGAACCTCACCTAGCAAGTCTCCTCCCACACAGTACTACCTCAGTCTCATCCCCGTGCTAGAGTGGTACAACATGGAAGAAAGTAGTAAGTGGTAAGGAGACGTCAACAGGAATCTTCTTTGGGCCATTTATCACCACCCCAAAAGTCCTAGATGAGGAGAAAGGAGAGGGAATGCCCTGTTCATTACTGCCTCCACTAGCAACTGAATCCCAACACACCTTCCCTTAGACTCCCATTCCAGTAGGTATGGGTTGCTGATGCTGGATTTTTTTAAAAAAGGAAGAACACACAAAGAAATCCAAATGAAAACTCAGTCCCTACCATCTCTTCTCTCTTTCCTCCCACTCTGATCCTAATGGTCACTGAACCCTACCATGGCCTTGGCACCACACCAAATATAAGAACCGCTGGCTACAACCCAGAGAGCCTGCCCTGCCAACTGAATGGAAGAATGGAGTCCTGGTTTCAGTTTGGGATCCAGCTGGAAGAACTGAGCTAACGAGAGAACTTTTATTAGTGGGACAATGATTTGGGTCTATTGTACTATAAGAATTATATTTCAGACACATTAATTATGGGGCACATGGTCACCTTGGCACTTAGAACTCCATTGGTATGATTGTTTCTAAGGGGAAATGATTGTAAATAGAAAATATAATTTTACAGGGATTTAGAGTAACTCATGCACTTAGACATCCACACACAAAGATACACATACATTTAATCTATGGAGCAGATACCTGAAATTTTCTTCCTTCTTCACACAAAAGAACTTAAGTTAGAAGATAATTCTAGTGCCAACATGGCAAGTCATCAGCTGGCTCATGCACGTGCCACTACTCCCATAATTTCTGGGCTCCAGTTCCTGTCTTCAAAGTTGGAATGTCAGAAGCCTTAGGGGAATTAGTGTGGCCTCTTTTAAGACTTCTCACCTTCACTGGCACATAGGCAATGAATTTGAAAACCAAAGGTCTATTTTACCTTTTCTTTCTGGCCAATATATCTTCCTATAACTTAACAAAATGGTGTTCAGATCTAATCATTTACACTTTGTTCTAACACAATGGCATTCTGGTTGTTCCTTGAACAAGCCAAGCTCAATAATCTCATTCTTTATACTTAACCATTCCTGTTGCCTAAGAAGCCTATTTCTGCCCAGACCACTATACGATTTGCTTCCTTGTTTCTTTCAGTTCTCTATCCAAATGCCACCCACTCTGAACACCCTATTTAAAACAACTCTCAACACTTACCCTATACCCACCGCTCTCTATCCCCTACCTAGCTATATTTTTCTTCCATAGCCCTTACTGCAAGAATTACATTACTTATTTATTTGTCTCTTATGGTCTTCCACACTAGAATAAAGTTCAGGGAATTAACAAACCCTGCCTATGTTGTAGTTATGCCTTGTCTTCAGATGCACCCCTCCGCCACCCAGCCTCATGCTTTTTCAGAGGTGGGTGAATCTAGAGTGTTTGACTGATTCATGGTGGGGCTAGGCCCAAGGGCACTAGGATTAAGTGCATGAGTGCTACCCACCCTAAACAGTCTGAATAAGATAAAAGGGCCAGAAAGACCACTGTTATGGTCTCTTGTTGCTTTTACTGTCTTCTGCCTCCATGAACTGTTGCCCCTCTGCCACTGTGCCTTGGAGCCAGTCAATTATGGATTAAAACATCTATGAACTGTAAGCCAAATAAGCCTTTCCTCTAACTTTGGGTGTTGAGTATTTTGTCTCAGCAACAAGAGAAAAGTAACTAACGCAGTTGTTCACAGATATATCCTTTAATCTTAGGCAGTGTTTGGCATGTAGTAGACCCTTAATAACTATTTGATGACTATCTTAATATCTACTACTCCACCATCTTAATTCCCTGATTCCCATTAATCTGCTAGAACACTGTGCAGAACTTCACAGTTTTGCCATTTATAATGCATTATTGCTCCTTTTCATCCTCATAACAACTTCCTTTTACACTATATTAAACAGAACAAGGATTCCAACCAAGGTATTACTACTTCTATTACTTTACTCAGCATAGAGAATGAAAATCTGCTGACTATACAAACCACAGATTTATTGTTAACCACTAGCTTCAACTCTTTCTCAAAGTCATGAGTACAAAGCATAAACATATACTTAGACAACCAATACTTACATTACACTCATGAATACTTAATACTTAACTAGTAACAAACTTCTAGAAAGGAATACTGAAGGTCTCTCAGTACATATGACCATAGTTTGTCTGGTTACATTGTCTCTACCATACTAAATCCTAAAGATCCTATTAATACCTTTAACTTTAAAAGCTCTCGCTATCCATTTCACTTATTATGGGTTATTTCATTTGTATTATGTAAGTTATTTGATTATAATTACATCAGATAAACATACGCTTTCATTTTCTTTAAAAATTTTCATGTAGCCAAACTTCTAGGCCCCAGTACTACTATTTCTCTTTAACCAGAACCATTCCTCCAAGGAAGTATACATGTCTACAGGAAAGAATCCCAGCAAAGAGTCTCAGTCTAGCAACAGGAAAGCACTCCAAATGCATATAATCCAAATCACAGCCTGATGCACTTTCCTGAAACGTCTCAGTGACAGGAAACCCATAATCATTCAGGATAACTCACAGTTCTGTTTCTGATAGTTGTTTACAATTTCCTTCTCTGAGTTGCATTGTTTCATGTATATTCAAATCACCAGTATTAGATTTATGATTATAAATTTAGATTTTTCTATTGAAGCCAACAAGAAAAGCCTCATCACTCTTCACATTCTTACGGATAGTTTTCATGCATCTGTTAAGGCCTTCTCTCTAGATAAAACCTTACTAGGTCCTTCAAAAATCTCAAGACAAAAGGATTACTCAGTTCCTTCATTCATTCGTAATTTACTGCATCAGGACTTATGACAGGAGCTGGAGAAAGACAGGACTGGGGCAGTTTCTCCATCAAAGTACGGCAGAGGAGATAAATACGGAAACATATATGTCTTTACAATGATATGATCAAAATGCTACTAGGAGCAAAAGCAAAGACAATTGCTACTGGTGCCTGCGGATTAGAGGTCTCCAGTGGAAATAACCCTGGGCTTTGTCTTGGAAAATAAAGGAATTAGGGGAGGGGCAGCCAGGGTGGTGAGCTGGTGCGTTCAGAAAACACTAAGTTCACTATTACTAAATCACAGGAGAAAGGAGAAAAGTAGACTGGAAAGATCATCCAAGGCTGTGGTCCCCACACCATCTTTTAACATTTGCCAAAAAGAATCTAACAAAAAACAAAGCAGAAAACTAACAGCTGACTGGATGATGGCCTGAACAGAAGAGAAAGGTAGCAAATAAAAAGTAGATAAGCAAGATTAAGCATTAAACTGGGGCAACAGAAATGAAGAAGGAAAACATTCATGAAAAGGTTTTCCTGTCGAATTCAATTAATGTATGGCGTATGACTGGGGATTAAGAAATCTGAGATGACGCTGAGGTTTCTGGTTTTGGGTAAATTTGTGTATAGCAGTACCATCTGGAAATAAGACATATCTTGGGAAGGGGATGCTAGGGTGTGTCAGAGAAGTTGTGTTAAATTGAGTGTGTACAGTACTTGATTGAAATGAAAAGGCAAAGCTCATGTCCAGAGACACCAGCTTACCTACATTAAGTTGTCCCTGATCCTATTCCAGTTTAATTTTCCTTCTTAAGAAGCGCGAAACTGAGCGAAGAAAATGATGCTCTCCATGGCCACAGCAACTCAGGTTTCTCTTGCCCTCGTGAGTCTTAAGGTCCTGGGGTCTCCTTCCCTGCCTGAATCAAGGAATTCCCGGGCCCCATCTCTCCACGTCTGCAACTCAGCGGCCCGCGGGGATCCTTACCTTTGCCGGACAGTGGATCCTGCTGCCCGGGCGGCAACTGCTTTGCTGGGAGAACGCCCCGAGGAGCCCACGTTAGTGCCACTGGGAGTCGGACCAGGCTAGAGTACGGGGAGACAGACTGTGAGCGTCGCAGACTCGCTCCCGGATCCCCCAGCACCCGCACGAAAGGCTGGGGAAACAAGGGAGCCCCAGAGAAAGGGTAAAGCACAAGGTAGAAAACAGGAGGGATCAAGGAGGTATGGTTGAGGTTGCAGTACCATGCTGGAGGACGAAGAACCGTGACAAGATGAAGCAGACCACTGAAAGGTTGCCGCGCCAGGGAAGGACCCGAGCCTAGGGAGACTGGTTCAGGCCCCACCCCCAGACCCGCTGGCAGGGTCCTCGCAGATTCCCCGGACCTCTGGGTTGTCCCATGATATGCCTGTGGAAATTCTGCTGAAGGCGACCTGACCAGCCGCTAAGTGAAAAGTACAGACCCTCCGTCTCATTCCTTTTGATCACAGCGTCCTTCATATAACTCAATCCCTCCAAAAAGGAGGATATAGCCTAGATCGGGCGACAAATTTTCTTTGGCAGTTACTAAGCCCCCATAGATTTGCGCTGATGTGGCCTAACTGACGCATGCGCGGCCGGGCGGTGTCGGCCCTCAGAGGCCAGCTAGGGTCCGGGGGCGGAGCTTGCGGTAGCCCAGGCGCGGCTCTAGAATCATGGCTGAAACGCTGGGCCAAGACCAAGATGCTGGTACCAACCCGTCGGTGCTGTTCCTGCACCCGGACCTGGGCGTGGGTGGCGCCGAGCGGCTGGTGCTGGACTCTGCGCTGGCGCTGCAGGCGCGCGGCTGTAGCGTGAAGATCTGGACGGCTCACTACGACCCTGGCCACTGCTTCGCCGAGAGCCGGGAGCTGCCGGTGCGCTGCGCCGGGGACTGGCTGCCCCGCGCCTTGGGCTGGGGCGGCCGGGGCGCCGCCGTTTGCGCCTACGTGCGCATGGTCTTCTTGGCGCTCTACGTGCTCTTCCTCGCCGACGAGGAGTTCGATGTGGTGGTGTGCGACCAGGTGAGGGAGCCTGGGGACCCAGAGGGAGACCCTTAGTGCTCTGCGGTTCCGAAAGGTCGCGACTGGCCTGCAAAAGTCCACTGGAAGTGAGACTTGTCGAACTTTAGCATGGATCCTAAAGTTGCAGATCGCAGCCCTACCCTCTTTTTAGGAAGCTTTCAGATGGGGCCCAGAAATAAGCACTTTAATTGGGTTGTCATGTAATTGAAGCAGATGGGACTTGGGGCTCGCGCTCAGGAACACTGGCATTAGAAGTCGGCTGCAGTTATCTCGTACGTCTGAAAAACTCGTTGTTGTCTTCCCATTTTTCTGTTATTTTTGTTGACTTTACTTCTAGGTCCTATGCATACTGCTGTCTGTACTCTCTCCAGCCAGACCACCGCAGTATTCATTATAGTGTCATATATTAAAAGCACCAAAGCTAAATGTGTCATGTCCTATTAAAACTTTAACATGGTTCCCTATTGGTCTTTGGAGAAAAGCCCAAGTTCTGTACCTTGCTAAGTAACGTTCAGCTGGATCTGCCCTATAGCTATTCCAGATATTTTTTTCTTAGATATTTTTCCAACCCCAGATTCTTATTTTAAAAGGTAATACTTCTATTCAGCAATAAAATTCAGACAATATGAAAAGGTATAATGTAAAAGACCAATCCCATTCATCTCCCAGAAGATAGCCACTGTCAAGTTTTCCTGTATCTATCCTAGAAATTGGCTACACCAACATATGTGTGTTTGTTTATAGATACATCTTACTTGTACGTAATTGGGATTATGACATGCCTTCTGTTGTATACTTTTGTCAGCAAAAAACTTGTATTTGGGACATCCTTATGAATCAGTATTAGAGATTCACTTCATTGTAGTGTCTAGGAAGTACACTTTTGTTTGAATATACCATGATTCATTCATTCTTCTGTAAAAGGACACTAACATTGTGACCAGTTTTGTGTTTGTGTATGTGTGTGAATAGATCAGTGTCATCATGAACATCCTTATACTTTTTTGTTTTACACTTCTGCAAGGATGTCATTTGAGTAAATTCCTAGAAATAAAGTTGTGGGTCAAAGAGTAGTTAGTTCGTTTTAAATGTCAGTAACAGTTGCCAAATTTGCCTTCCAGAGTTTTCCATATCCTCTTGTCCACACTGGATGTTGTCCACCATTTTAATCACTGCCAAACTGATAGAAATAGTATCACCCCTTCATTTGTGTTTATTAAATTATGACTCCTGAGTTACTTTTGATCACCTTTACTTATGTGAAAGCCATATCTTTTTAAGAAATGTGAACATTCAGCTGGGCATGGTGACACACAACTGTAATTTCAGCACTCCGAGGCAGGAGGGTTTCAAGTTTGAATCAAGGCTGGGCAACATAGCAGCTTAACAAAACCTTGTCTCAAAAAATAGGTGGACGTTGAGTGGCTCAATACAAAGGCTTTCGGTTCAATGTACTGCAAAAAAAAGAAAAAAATGTTTACCAAAGATTTACCAAACATTCTGCATGTGTCCATCAGTAAGCAGGAAGCAGCTAAGATGTAGTAGGTAGAAAAACAGTGAGACCTGGACGTAGGAGTTCTGGATTTAAGTTCCATACCCACCACTTTATGTAGCTTTGGATGAATTGCACAGTATCCCTAAAGTACAACTTCTTTGGGTATTATTTAAATGAGCAAGGGATTATATAATTTGTAAAGGTTCCCAATAGGATAGTCTCTAGAAATGCCAGCCTGTAATTCATGCTTAGTAATCATTATGATTAATATTTAGCAATAATATAAGCTAAACTTCAAGTTTTACACATATCAGTGTATTTCATAGTCAAAAAAAGCTGTGTTTTAAACTATGATTGTTACTGTGTTACATAAGACATTGAATCCCAGAAAGGAGTAGATTACTTGATCACAATCACACAATTAGAACTAAAATTCAAACCCTGGAAATCTTATTACAGAGTCTGAACTGCTATAGTTTATCTGTTACTACCTTAGGGGGATCAAGATCCTAGTGCTGCACTGTCCAATGTGCCCTTGTGCCTGTTGAATGCTTAAAATATGACCAGACTGAACTGATATGCTAAATTGTGAAATATAAACCTGATTTTAAAGATTTAATATGAAAAAACATAAAGTATCTCATTAAGATATTTAAGTAGTGATTATATTGTGAATTTATTTGGTTATATTTTAGGTAAAGCATGTTAAAATTAGTTTCAACCTCAGAACTTTAATGTGACTGGATTTTTATTTTATTTCTGTTGGACCACACTGTTCAAAAGAAAATCACTGGCCGGGGATTTAGCTCAGTGGTTCCGGCGCCTGCCACACGAGCACAAGGTCCTGAGTTCAATCCCCGGTCCCAAAAAAAAGCAAACAAACAGAAGAAAATCACTAGACATACAACTTTAGGTGTTTAGCACATGTGCTACAAAAGTCTGCCTTCTGTACACCAGTCATTATATTGGGCATAGAGGGGGGAATACAGAGCAGTATTAGACATTCCCCATGAGGAGCCCACACACAAGGCATGGCAGGTATCTATGCTTCTGATTGATTGAAGTTCAGTTGACCATTTTATCTGCTGTTGATTTTACTTTGGGTAGGTGTCTGCCTGTATCCCTGTGTTCAAGCTGGCCAGACGACGTAAGAAGATCCTGTTTTACTGTCATTTCCCAGATCTGCTTCTTACCAGGAGAGATTCTTTTCTTAAACAGCTATACAGGGCCCCAATTGATTGGATAGAGGAATATACCACTGGCATGGCAGATTGCATCTTGGTCAACAGCCAGTTCACAGCTGCAATTTTTAAGGAAACTTTCAAGTCCCTGTCTCATATAGACCTCAATGTTCTCTACCCATCACTGAATGTCACCAGCTTTGATTCAGCTGTTCCTGAAAAACTTGACGACCTAGTTCCTAAGGGAAAAGAATTTCTGTTCCTCTCTATTAACAGATATGAAAGGAAGAAAAATCTGAAATTGGCACTAGATGCCCTTGTACAGCTACGCACACGATTGACTTCTCAAGACTGGGAGAGGGTTCATCTGATCATGGCAGGTGGTTATGATGAAAGAGTCCAGGAGAATGTGGAACACTATCAGGAATTAAAGAAAATGGTCCAGCAGTCTGACCTTAGCCAGTATGTGACCTTCCTGCGGTCATTCTCAGACAAACAGAAAATCTCACTCCTCCATGGCTGTACATGTGTGCTTTATACACCAAGCAATGAGCACTTTGGCATTGTCCCTCTGGAGGCCATGTACATGCAGTGCCCAGTCATTGCTGTCAATTCAGGTGGGCCCTTGGAATCCATCATCCACAATGTTACAGGCTTTCTGTGTGAGCCTGACCCAATGCACTTCTCGGAAGCAATAGAAAAATTCATCCATGAACCATCCTTAAAAGCTACAATGGGCCTGGCAGGAAGAGCAAGAGTGACGGAGAAATTTTCATCTGAAGCATTTAAAGAACAGCTCTACCAATATGTCACAAAACTACTGGTATAATCAGATTCTTTTAAGGTTCTTTATGCTGCATTCACTGACGTTATTTTTATGCATTCTGAGCCCAGTTTTGATACCAGAAGAGATGTTTTAAAAATAAACTTGAGTCTTGAGGGCCAGGGATTTAGCTCAGTGGTTCCAGCACCTGCCTTGAAAGCACAAGGTCCCGAGTTCAATCCCCGGTACCAAAAATAAATAAATAAATTTTTAAAATAAATAAATAAACTTGAGTCTTGAATCTGAACTGCCTTCCTGTATACCACACCTCCCTGTGTACTTTTCAGAAAAAATGGTATCTCTTACACTGTGATTGTTCCAAGTCTTACCATGTTCAGAATATTTTATTTTCTTTGGATCATTGTTGCTTTGCCTATAAATTTTGACTCATACTGTGCCTTAATTAGTTTTGATAGTAAAAGTTGATTAATCTGGTAGAGCACTTGCCTAACACGTGCAAAGCCCTGTGTTCAATCACCAGCACTAAAAAAAAAAAAAAAAAGTTGGTTAATTTGACTTTATAGTGTAATGAGAACAGCGTTTTGGTAGTTTCCAGAATCAAGTGTTCACTGTCATATATTAGTGGAACTTTTGTTGGTCAGACTTTTGCCTGGATTCATAGCAAGAGTGCTTAATTTTTCTTCTTACAAAGATGACATTGTATTTTTTTCACACTGAAGCATGACAATAAAAGATGTTTGGCATGGGAAGAAACAAAAGTTTTAGCCTCCATGACTTATTTTGGCACTATTAGATGAGATATCCAAACCTGAAGTCAAAAAGCTAAAGTGAATATTGACATGAAGAGGGAATATCGTCACACATGCAATGTGCATAGCTTACTGTTCCTGTGACAAAATATCTTAGATAAACAACTTGAAGGGAAGAGAGGTTTGCTTTGGCTCGCAGTTTCAGAGATTTCAGTCCATGGTCACTTAGTCACATGGTCACTGTCTCAATACACAATTTTTTTTATCCGTCACGGCCCAACCTAAATGCCACTGCTCCAAATGAAGCTTGCCTTGACCCTCTGCACACCTCCCAAGGTAGAAGTGATCTTCCACTTCCATATAGTCTAGCCCTTTTATGCTGCTAACCAGTTCTTATAGTTCATTATATACCTATTGGTCTAAGTCCAAACAATAAATAAAGCAATTTTCAATATACCTCTAAAGCTCAATTCACTTTTAAAACTAGCAAATACCACTAGCTAAAGGCCCCACATTAATGAACGCTAAGAACATAGATTTGAGAGCATAACCGCCTATATGACTAGGAAAGGTAATCTGCACCTCAGTTTCTGTAAGCTGGGATCATTGTTCTATTTACTTTCCTCATAGGATGATTATGATGGGTTTCAGTAGTATATACAGAGCTCTTGGCACATAAATACATGTGATAAAAATACAGTGACTTAATTTTTTTAAATGTATCACAGTGAAAGACATTGCCATTAATTCCTCTCACAGCACTCTGCTTTGAACGCTTAGCATTCTTGACACTTTCTGAAGCAGTTCTGGAAGTCCTCTTTCATGTCTTTAGTTGAACTGTCATATCTTCCTCAGTGTCCTGAAGTGATTCAAAATGCTTTTCCTGATCATTTTGCCTTTGGGGAAGAACTAGAAGTCCCAAATTCCCAAATCTAGTGAATGAGGACCTGTTGTAATGTCTGTATTTGACAGAAATGGCCATAAACATTTACAGTCTTTTACTATAATATTTTTTTGAATTTTTATTTTAAAATCCACTGTATTTTGTGATCATACTTCATAAATCTTAACTATTATTTTGCAATTTTGGAATACTGAAAATGACTAGAAGTTCCTGTGGGTTTCATACTGCACTGTTACTATTCTGGGATTCTTTAGTGGATGAAATCCCAGCTTAAAATTTGTCACCTGCATCTGTGTTACAGGAGTGCAGTGTTTATTTTTAAGACATCATACCAAAAAGAAGTTCTACAAAATGAGGGTGTCAAATGTTCTGTTGAATTTCATTTAGCATTATTAAAGTTTACTGTCCAGTAAAATAAGTGAATCTGTGGTTTGCGTTTCTGAGAACTTCATCTTTTCCAGAAAAACCTGCTGGGTTTAGGACAAGTGGGATTGGTCACTGTTAACCATAGCTGTTGCTCACCCCTTTGAAGCACTAAATCTTTTACTTATATGACTTTTTTTTTTTTTTTTTTTGGCTACTGGGGATCGAACTCAGGTCCTTGAGCTTGCAAAACAGGTAGCGGAACCACTGAGCTAAATCCTCGGCCCTATATGACCATTTTTTTGGAGATCCCTCCAAGATGGGCCACATGAGTTTGTAGGTTCTTAATTTAAGTTGTCCTCATTTACCCAAGGCCCTGCAGATGACAGTAAACCTTCACAGATCTGGGAGGGCTGCAGAGATCTGTCTGTCAGGAACTTCCAGCTGCTGACCAGTTGGCTCTCAGCTGCTGGGCAGGTGCACCTGAGGAGGGAGCTTTACCCACTGGACGTGTTCACAGCTTTCAAAACTAGTAAGAAGTAGGGAAAACAGGAGCAAACAACACCGGAAGTGACTTGTCAATACTAACTCTAGCACTTGGAGAATCGGTGCTTCTCCATGTGTGGGGCATGATGGGAGAGGCACAACAGGCAATTCATCAAAACCTCATGGCAGGTGTATGGAGTGCAGGTCTTCCTCCCTTTGTAAGTGAATGGTTAGCCTGCCCAGGTTACAGCCTTGAGGGCCGGTCAGAGTCTCAGGGCTCTGATGCCACAGCCTCACTATGACCTGCAGTTCACAGCTCCATGTGCATGGTGTCTGAAGTGTACTTGTTGAGGTCCCCACATTCAGAAAGGATTTGTTGTTCACTTTCCTTTTCATCTTGGGGCAATCTGTGAGGTGAGTATTATTATCCCCCATCTTATACACGAAACTCAAGTAAAAGACTGGCCCAAGGGCACAAAATTAAAGTGACTGAGCTTGAATACAGCCCATGTTACCTGATCCATCAGGAGTCTACAAACCAGAAGATCTCAATCTGTGCCCTTTGATACCCTCAAATACCACATGTCCCTCACACATCCACAGCAGGACGGGGGAAGGTTGCGGGGTCAGATTGTACATAGAAGAGAGTCACCCACTCTGATAAAGGGGAGCAGTGTTGTGGTTCTTCCTGTCCAACAATGACTAATGTTGAACTCTGCATGGCCTTTAGAGTTTGCAAAGTTCTGGATTGTCTGCTGCTCTTCACATCGTCCTTCCTAGTAATTACTGTGGGCAGTTTTATAGGTGGGAAATCTTCAAGCTCAAGACTGTCCAAATTGCCAGGGATTTAGCTCAGTGGTGCCACCACCTGCCTCACAAGCACAAGGTCCCAAGTTTGATCCCCAGTACAAAACAACAACAAAAAAGACTGTCCAAGTCAAGTTCTTTTCATTTGTACTATGGATGCCTCTTTCACAAAAGCTTTGCCACATCTAACCTGCCCCAGACACCTGTTTAACCCACTATTTTGTTCTATGTCATCTTCTTTAAAGAATAGAAGACACCTGAACAATACCCCACTCCACTCACCCAGTCAACCCTTCTCTGTCCACCTCTGCTAGGGTCACCAACTGCTCTATGACCTCCATTATTTGCATTTCCAACCTATAGAATCAAAGTCAATCAACTCACTGGAACCCCAGTGGTCATCCTCCCTCATTTGCTCCTAACAGATGGGTAACAGACCCCAAAAGAGGAAGGGACACTCCTTAGATCACAGAAGAACAATTGTAGCCCTCTTCTCTCTCAACCTCCTTCCATCACTTCTACTTTCATCAAAAAACCCTTGTCTCCTGCCACTTTGAACTCCTTGTTCCTTCCTTCCTAACTTCAATCTTCTGCCACTCTGTGCCCTGTGAGAGTACCACCATCCAGACAGCATGCCCTCTTGCTAGTTAGGAGATGCAGAGCTTTGCCAATGACAGTTTCTTGCCTGTCCCTGGTTAAACAGCAGCCCCTGGGTGGAGAGAAGGCTAGAGTTTTGCTATGTTGACTCCTGAGCCAAGAGGCTGATTGGAGCCAGCAGCAATGTCTGGATCAGAACTGGGCAGGGGGTGGGGGAGACAGTACTTATAGTGAAGGGGACCAGTCCAGAAATGTTGTGTTTGTCTACTTGGGTTTTCTGATATTCCTGAAATTAGTTTTCTAACTTTAATGATAATCCAGAAGATAAGAGTTTTTTCCAACAAGAAACTGTTTCAGCAACATGGACCAACCTGGAGTGAAGTGGAATAAACCGGGCACAGAAAGAAAAAGTGCATGATCTCACTCCTGGAACCTAAAGAAGCGGATATCATAGAGAGTTGAACAGTGATTTCTAGAGGCTGGGAAGGATAGTGAGGAGGAGGGGAGAGGGAGAGGTCTGAAAATGGGTACAAAGCTACAGTGGGAGGGACAGTTTTGGCTAACAACATGGTATCGAATATTTCAAAATGCCTAGAAGAGAGTGTTTTGAATGTTCTCCCCACAAAGAAAAGATAAATGTATGAGATGATGCATATGCTGACTTCTGATTTATTATAGAATGTATACCTGTATCAAAAACCACACTACATGCCATAAATATGTACAATTGTCGTGTCAATTAAAGGCAAATTTTTTTAAAAATAAGGATTTGACCATGAAAAAAGTAATATTTTTTTAATTAAATGGTAAAATAATCCTATTGTTCACTTAGGCTTTTTCAACACATTGACATTTATGTCTCCAACTAATAATGCCCTATCTGAGATATATACTTTGTTCTTTATAATAATCCCTACTATTATATATTGAGGTTTCCTCAACTTTTTGCTACTACAAGCAGCCCAGAAGAAAATAATTGACTTTAAATTCTGGAAGTAGATGTATAAAAGTTTTAAAGGAAAATTTGGAAAGCAAAAATGTAGAAAACTGGAAAATAAACCAGCACATGAAAAGGTTTCAAACCTGCTTAACAGCACACCAAAAAAATAACCAAGTCTCAAAAAAAAAAAAAATACTAATTAGCCACGTTTATTTTCAAATCAAGTTACCATGTTACCAGCTTACAATCAGCCAAATTGTAGGCTCCCTTTGCATTGTGAAACCCAGAATCCTAGCTTAACATTTCAGCTCAGTAGAATAAGACAGTATCACACACCAGGACATATGCAATGCACCACTCTGAAACTATTAGCAAGGTGACTGCATTAGTCAGGACTCTCAGTTGCTGGTGACCGGAACTCAACTCTTAACTTAGGCAGAAAAGGGAAGTTTTTAGGAAGCTACTGGGGTAGATCATAACATTCAAAGAAAAGTTGCATTGTGGAACTAGGGGAAGTGCAAGTATATAGCGAGTCTTTGAGATTCAAGGGAACTAGGAATTTAAATGCCACCAGAACACCATTTCTTTATGTAAAATTTCATTGTCTTTTATTATGGACTGGTTTCTTACTTGTGGCAGAAAATGGACAACAGCAACCAAGCCTTCCATCTTACTGATTCTGTCACTAAGGAGGATGTAGAAAAGATTTCCGTGAAAGACTATGATGAACATTTCTTGGTCCTTCCCTTAAATTAATGAAACAAGGCCAGAGACAAGGTGCTATGTCAGCAACCTAACCTAGAGTCCATCAGCTGGGTCAAGCCATATAGCTAGGAGAGGAGCAGGGGGTATACCAGGGAAGGAAGTATATGCAGTCACCAGAAGACGGTTAGCTGGGCAGTTAAGTAGGTATTCTCTACAGCTCAGAAATGGGGACTCCTCAAAAACTTAGGCCACCCAAAGGGCCTGGCAGAGAAGCCATCTCGTCCCACAACATTTATAGATTACTTCCACTTTCACAATAAATCTTACTAATATTATTTGGGACAAACTTTATACAAGTGACTGCAGACTAACAGTTTCATATTTTTTGACTTTTATGTTCCTCAGGGTGACAAAATACCTGAAACAATCAACTTGTAAAGACGGTAAGTTTATTTTGGCACGTACTTTCTGAGGTTTCCGTCCATTGTCACTTGTTGCAGTTTATTTGGGCCTGTGACAGTATATCATGGTGGGATTGTGTTGCAAAGGAGGACTGTTCACATCATTGTAACTGGGAAGCAAAAGCAAAAGAGAGTGGCCAAGACTCCAGTACAGTATCCCCTTTGACCCAATTTCCTTCTATTAAGCACCACCTCCTAAATGTTCTGCCACCCCCCCAATCCTCCCATTAACACATAGGCCTTTGGGGAACATTTAAGATCCAAACCATAGCAACTTGGATAATTGCTTCATATTCATATTCCCAGACTTGGCTTTCTCTTTGTTCATATTTGAATATTTTACCTAGATTTTAATTTTGTCTAATAAGCAGAAAAACCTTGGATTTAGGATTTGTTTTTTTGTTTTGATATAGGTTTGGTTTTGTTTTTATTTAATAATATTGGTCTTTAATACTTTATCAGACTACTGAGGTTTCTCTTACTATACCGGATAAGAGTAACAGATGGATAGATATCTTTTCTCCCTACCTCTCATACTTTTTAAAAAAGATATTTGTTTTCTCATGCTGTTTTCTTTTTGGAGGGGTCTCCATTGATGAACTGAATTATCCTTTTAGGGCAGGGGTTGGTTGGTTTGTTGTTTTTTGAGACAAGGTCTCGCTATGGAGTTTAGGCTGGCCTTGAACTCACTATGTAGCCCAGGCTGATCTCAAATTCGCGGCAATCCTCCTACCTCAGCCTCTCGAGTGCTGGGATTATAGGTGTGTGCCACCATGCCCAACATTATCTCATTATTTAAATATAAATAATTTCAAATATTTTAATCTGTCTCAATTTTGACAGTATATTTGCTGTAATTGTTTAGACTTATGTCAACACAATTAACTAGTCTCACTGCACTGCTTCTTACCAGTTTTTTTTTTTTTCAGGACCTTGCACTTGCTGGCCAGGCATGGCACCACTGAGCTACATCCCTGGCCAGCCCTTCTTACCAGTTCTTATCTGATATTCTTGAGTTTCTACATTAGATTCAGTGTTCCCTTCCTGTTGAACACATCTTTGAGTAATATTTCTTTGAGAGAATATACTGTATACATTTGCATAATTCCCATTATCTTCCTATATAAGTAACTTGGCCGTATGTAAAATTCTTGAGTCACATGTTTTTCTTTCAAAGCTTTATAAATGTATTATGTTCTGGGGCAACTTTTCCTATAAAATGTTCTGGGGAAAATAAGCTACAAAAGATGCTTCAGGAAAAAGATCATATATAAGTATAGGAAACTTTCCATTTTGTTGGAAATGTAGCAGCCAGGCACAGCAGCATTAGGAGAGTCCATGAGACAACCTGATGTAATGAAGATGGTTTAGCTTTAGCTTTGTTCTCGGTGTATCCAAGGTATTTGACCACAGTAATATTGACAGAGAGCAAATGGTCAATGATGTGAAGAGAGGTAACTTTTGTTGAGTTCTTGCTGTGCCTGTGGCGTTGTTCTAGAATCTAGTCTATGGTATGGACTAGTTTATCCTTGCAACAGCTCTAGATAGCTGGTAGAATTTTCTGGCTGTTTTAACAGATAAGGAAACAGATACAAAGAACTTAAGAAAAAAATCTAGAAAATAGTGGAGCCAAGGTCACACCTAAATAGTTAGCTCCCATCACTTTACGTGTAGTCTTAACAGTCAGCAGATAAGGACAAAATATAGGCAATTTCCGTATCTTTCCCAAGTCTGAAAAACATAGCAAAACATGTAATTACACCCTAATAAAAAGGAACTTTCCACCAACCAGAAATATCCCGTTAGAGGATCAAAAAATTTGCTGCTGTGTTATGGCAAAGGCACTTTGGGGGTAATCTGATTATCGCCGTGCAAGTGTTCAAACTCTGCTGTTGGCCATCATCCAGGAGCATCACTGAATACTCTTCACCTCATCAATTCATCCCCTTCAACTGACGGGCAAAACAACATCCAAATATTCATTGCACATCTGTGCTGGGCAGATTATGCATTAGCAATTCAAATCTGCCTGGTGCGCTGACCATTCCTGTAAATGCGTCTGTTTGGGTGAGATGCCTTGTTGTCTAGGATGGATAATAAGGCAACTCAGTCTAATCTTGAAGAACAATCAACCCATCTTGCGAAGGTGACTGGCTGTGTGTGTTCTTGCCCTGGCAGCTTTGGAACAATGGCCCCATAATGCACTCGACTCAGCTGGCAATGAAGTCCCATCCTGATTAGTAGCCATGGCTGGTGTCAATCACCACAGGATGCACCATTGTCCTCTGGTCCCCAACACTGTTTATTTACAGGAAAACAAAGGCTTTGGGGGGCTATGGCTGCTTCCCAGAGATTGCAAAATAGATTGAGCTGTCAAGCACACAAAGTAGATGAAGATTAATGAGTTGTGCGGACAATAAATATGAAGAGATGACCATGAATATGCTAATGGGCATTATCCATATACACCCATAATTACTACCAAAATTAAAAGGTGGCATGAAGAAGATGGGTCACAGGGTGACAGGGAGGTAATCTTGGATGCTTGAGAGCTCACCCAAGATAAGACTCTCTACAGGTTCCCTTTCCACAATTAAATCATCCCAAAGCACCATTGTCCACCAGCTGTCTGAAAAAGCTTTCAAATGGGGATGTGAGGGGTGGGGTGAGGAGGGAGCTGGGAAACTTACTTTAGGGAAAGGTGTAATTAGAATAAGAAAGGTGCTTATCAAGGCAAGAAGCTATCAGCTGTCAGGCTCCTACTTCATCCCCAGGGAGAGAATTGATGAGGGATGACAATTTAGACTTCAGGCCTCTCACCTCAGAGCCAACAGGATTACTTAGACAGTGTTATTTAGATTACCTTTTAGGGAAGAGTGAGTGATTTTTCAAAGTATTCCAGTACTCTGGGGTTTTTTTTCCTTTAAATAAACATAACAAAGAAATTTGAAGAACATGTTTCAAGGTAAATAAAATTTTGCTACCACTGATGGCTTGGTTTCAGAAAATCTGTATTCTGTAAAGCTGTAGCATGACTGAGTGCCACCCAGAGTGACAGCAGGTCCTCACACTGTCTCCTATGTGGCAGGACAGTGTTCTCTGTCTTCATTCATCCACCCCCTCCCTTTTTTCTTCCTCTCCATCCTTATGTCTTTGGATAAGGGCTATCAAAATAACATACCTACATAATGTAATGCATACCAGAAAGAGAAAAAGTTGCTTGTTTCCTAGGTTCTTTGGGCAACCCGAGACTCTGGACCTGTTTCCCCAGTGTTCCAAGGCCTGTGCTACATGAAGGGCTAGGAGAATGAAGGCTTAGAGTTTCGGGACAGAGGACAAAGAGTAGAAAAGAGGAAGAGAAGTCGGAGGAAGGAAGGGATCCCAGGAGACTGTCTGAGGTTGAATTAATGTGTGAAACAACCTCAGTAAAATGGGTGATAGAAAAGGGCAATGACTCTGGAAACTAGTAAAGCCAGGAAAACTAAAGACAAAAGAAATGGTGTATAAGCACTGTCCGCTAGTTGACAAAGTTGTTTCTCGTGGGGATGTAGAGTAGCAATTCTGAAGCACTGTACACATACGCTGGAATTGAACAATTAAGTAAATGTATGGCAGGTGGTAGGACCCAAGTTTCTTTTTAGTTGGAGTGGAAGTTCATAGGCAAGCAAGGGGAAGAGGCAGAATGATCCATGTGGCAATGGATTAGAGTTGGAAACATCAGTATGAACTCAAATTTAACTTAATATAAATCCAGATGTTACACATAGAAATATTTGTAGGTATATGAATACCCATAGATTGGTATTCACACACACATTCCTTGCTCTGTCATCTGAGAGAGTCTAGAATTAATCACTCCAGTAGCAACCACACACCCAATGGCAACCAGAACACCTGGCACACAGATCTTGGCTTCTAATACAATGCTTCAATAAGAGAAACCAAGGGCTCCTTAGAGAAGTGGTTAAATCTAGGATGGCACAGGAAATATACGAGATAACACCATCTTGTAATTCCAGAGCATCTTGTAATACCAGAAAGTAAGACGTGCTTTGAAAAAGCAAACCCCACACCAATAGGAGGTGTATCAATGGGACACAGAAGCAACAACAACAAAGAAAATGGAATAAAGTGAATATCCATGAATCCACACTGACATAAATAAATGATTGAATCAATAATGAGGCAGAGTAGAATAGACTAATCTCTCATGCTGAAGAATTCAACATAATTTATGTAGAGAAGGAAAAGGTGGAGCATAATTCCCTACTCTCTAATCTGGGGCTGGTATAGTTACTTTCTTCTAAAGAGTGTAGTAAGAAAAGGGGGAGAAAAAAGTAACATTACATTAGAGAGGCCTGAGAAATGGTACCTCAGCCCAGGGACCAAGGCCAGTGTCAGCAGTGATAAGCCATGTCGATAGGATGTACCCTCAATATAATATGATGAGAATGGCACTTTACCTCTGTGATTTTCCCCCAAACCTATAGCCCCAGTATAATCATGTGAAAGCATCAAACACACTGCAGTA
Source organism: Heterocephalus glaber (assembly GCF_000247695.1). Next base: position 1,785,926 of record NW_004624825.1, read on the forward strand.
AGGGGCATTCTACAAAACACCTGGCCAGTACAACTCAAAATTGCCAAGATAAAAAAAAAAAATCTGAGAAGCTGTCACATTAATGACTCATGATGTCTAAATGTAATGTGCTCTCCTGGATGGTCTCCTAAAACATAAAAAAAAATATTGTGTAAAACAGGTAAAAACTAAGGAAATCTGAACAATGCTTGGACTTTAGTTAATAAAAATGGGTCACTGATGGCTTACTACCTGTGACAACTGTACCCTACTAATTTAAGATGTTAACAACAGTAAATAATAACAGGAGTATATGAGAACTCAAATGTGCTATGATTGCAAGTCTTCTCTGCCTGAAACTACATGAAATAAAATGTTACTTAGAAAAAAGTTTGCTGCTTATTAGTAAGCTGGTAATAAGACTGAATTATGACATGCTTGCCCTTCTAGAGGTTGCAGAGGTTTCAGCCAAGCTCTCTAGTTTGCAAGCAGCAGACATCTACAGTGACTAATTTGCACAGAAAAGGAATTTATTGTAGTGCGTTGGGTAGCACCAAGTCTGGAAAAGCACCTAAAACCAGGCTTGGTGGGTATGCAGCTGGAATGATGCTGGAAGCTAGGCTGCAGACCTGCCTCTGCAGGGACCCCCACTGTCATTGCCCTGTTCCTACACACCATCACTTACACTCCCAGCCCTCCAATGTTAGCCACCAGATCTGCCTCCTCGGGAGGCCTCTGTGGCTGCCATAGGTACCAAGACCCTTGCCGGGATATCCTTCACGGAATCCCTCCTTCTCTGCTTCATTCGCTCAAGCCTGAGACCAGATCAGGGCTCTGCCTCGTCCAAGGGAGATCCAGACATAAGTGACTCCACTCTCAGGTACTGCAGTGAGAAGAGGGAGAAACACAAGAGAGAGTTGGATTTTCCTTGGAGTTATGAGCAATTGGAGTTTGCTTTCATTTACAGCCCACTAGCACAGGTAAAGCCAGGTGATGAGCTGAGGAAACTTATATAAAATAGAAAATGGCACTGTTGGAGTAAAATAAGTATCTAAGATATGAAGATCTAGATGGCCAACTGCCTTCTGCTGAACCAACCTCAAATGAGACCAACACATTTTCTAGTAAGACTACTCCAGACAGACTTGCAGGGAGTCACTTTTGTCTTCTTTAGGTCAGAGCATCATTTCCGTGGAACCTTGTAAAAAGAGCTATCATCATTCAGAATTCACCTCCACTGAGCTGAGGTCCACTGCCTGCTTAGGTGGCAGAGATGTATGCTTTATTTTATTTATTTATTTATTTATTGGTACCGGGGATTGAATTTAGGACCTTGTGCTTGCGAGGCAGGCAGCCGCACCACTGAGCTAAATCCCTGGTCCTTGCTTCATTTTATTTATCAGAAGGTGCAAGAACAAAAAGGCAGAGTTCCAGGTATGTAACTCGAGAGTTCAGATTTTGAATATGATCTGCCACTTTCTCGAGTTTATGACATTGAGAAAGATGCGTTTTGGATCCTTCACCTAAGTAACCTGTCATAGTTACTTTTCTCTCGTTGCTGAGACAAAATTCCCCGACACCCAAAGTTAAAGAGGGAAAGGTTTATTTCGCTCACAGTTTATAGAGGTTGCAGTCCTTAATCAGCTGGCTCCCAGGCAGGGTGGTTTGGCAGAGGGGGATTGCAGAGGAGAACCAGTTCATGGCAAGCAGAAGGCTGAAAAAACAAACAATCGAGGGACCTTAAGAGAGTCTTTCTGCCCCTTTTATCTTATCCAGACTATAGGGATTAGGGCGGTACCAAACCAATCAGTGGACTGATATAGTAATCACACACCCTTAATCCCAGCATCACATACTCTAGATTCAGCTACCTCTGAAAAAGCCCTATGACTGCATAAGGTTTTGGGGGGATATTTAGACCCAAACCATAACAACACCCTTCTTTGTGTATGCTTACATGGCAAATCTACCAGACACTCACTGCTCTGTCCTAGAATCATCTGCTAGCCCAGCCATGCACCCATTGCACTATGTCCTTCTCAATCAGCTCTGGACCACTTTGTGTACTCAGGGTTGTTTGAGTGGATGTATCCAGAAGGTGGGTAACAGAGTTATGTGCCCTGTAGAGTGCTGTCAGTCAATAGGAATTGCTATTGAAAAACGTTTGTGAACTTGAAATCAAAGAGATATGGATTTTCTGCCACTTATTATCAGCCTATCTCTTGGGGGTAATAACTCTTGAGTCTCAGATTTTCTTTTGTAAAAGTGGGGCTAATAATAAGGTAGAATTAATGGGTTGCCCAAACGAAATCCCCACCTCCCCTCCCTTTTCACCATTTCAGAAAATAAAAAACTAAATGCCCTATTCCTTAGCCTCCCCTTATAGCTAGCAGTAGTTTTATAATGCATTTGGGGCCAATAGTATAAGAGGAGGAAGATGAGAAAAAGATATTCTTTCCATGAGAGATAAGCACAGCAAAGAATGGCTCATACATCCATAGTCTCTGCTTGCTTCTTGTCTTTAAATGTGGATGTGAGGCCCGACAGGTGACTCCCAGAAATGAAAAAGGAAGTCCAATGAAGAGTGGCAGAGAAAGTTGCAGTCCCTGAGGCCACTACTGGACAGCTGAACTGAGGCCAGCAACCAAACTCCTCCTCCTGCTAAATAAAGGACAGATGTCCTCATGGCTCACACCACTGTTAGCTGGGACTTTATTACGAGCAGCTTAATGTTTCACAACCAATAAACTCGTCTATAGGGTTATTGTGAAGATTAATTACAGTCACCCACATGTGGTAAGTGCTCAATACAGGGGAACTCACTGCTATTGCTGTGGACGAGAGCCCCATCCTCAAGAGTTCAGAGTAGCCGAGAAGCCAGAAGGGAGGTGAGAGGAAGAGGAAGATGTGAGGCAGGAAAGAGCAGAAAGGAAAAGGATTAGAGGGGTGAAAGTGGGAGGCAGAGAATGGCAGAGTAAAAGGGTAGTGAAAGACTGTGGAGGGCATTAAGTCAGGTGATTGGAGAGGGGAAAGAAATAGGGAAGAGAAACCTCCCAATGAACTGAAGCAGGATGGTAAAGAACTCAGCCAAAAGTTGACTTAAAGAAAATAGAATAGGGCCGGGGATTTAGCTCAGCGGTTTCCACACCTGCTGCACAAGCGCAAGGACCCGAGTTCGATCCCCGGTAACCCCCCCCCCAAAAAAAAATTAAATAAAAATAAATAAAAATAGAAAATAGAATAACATTTCTTGTACACCTGGGGTTCTAGACTGAAACTCACACCCACCAACCTGCTCTGCAAAGCTCCTGTGAGGATTTTTAAAAGTAATGCATGTGAAAAAATCCAGCACATGGCAGAAGCTTAATAAATGTTTGCTGAATTAAATTGTGTCGAGTCAAAATTTGCAGATGCAGAAGGGGCCCAAGAACCTAGTTCCCTGCATTCCTTGTCATCCTATTTGAGTGAATCAGCTGGCCCAGGGGCTGAGAGCCTACACTTCTCCTACATGGAACTGAAAAGGGGAGTCCGAAAGGTCCAAGTTTTCTTACAAAGCACAGTGTTTGATATAACTTAAACAAAAAGTGCAAGCCTATCTCTGCAGGGCCTGGTAACTTTTGTAAACAGGACTCTGCAGTGCAAGGAAGTGCTCTACAGTGACTAGAAACACCATCAGCTATGCTGATCAAATGTCAGTTTCACTCCAAGTATCAACAAACCAGAGTGGATTAAAACAAAACAGTTGTAAAATTCATTCTGGGGACATTTACACATAGACTTACTGTTATTAATTTTCTTAGTAATGATAGTATCTGGTAATACAGAAGTATGGTCCTATTCTTAGGAGATTGTCTTAGTCTTCTCACACTTCCACAACAAAAGGCCATAGTCTAGGTGGGTTAAATGAAGAAAATTATATTCTCACAGTTCTAGAGTCTGGGTGGAAGTCCAGGATCAGGGCACCTGTGTATTTGGATGTGGTTTGCAGATGGCCACCTTCTCACTGTGTTCTCACATGGCGGGGAGAGAGCGCGAGAGCAACCAGAGGGTCGCTCTTATTTAGAAGGATGCTCATTCCATCATAAGAGCTCCACTTCTGTGACCTCATATCAACCTAATTCCTTCTCAAGGACCCCACCTTCAAAAACCATCACATCGGCAATTAAGGGTTCAACACATGAACTTGGGAGGATGCAATTCAGTCCAGAGACTTATGCTGAAATATATAGGGATAGAGTCCTGATGTCTGGAAATTACTTCCATTGACTTGAAAAAAATTAAGAAATAGAAATATAAAACAAATGTGAAAAAATTTAAGAAGTACAAAAACGAAATTAATGGGGAAAAATATGAAAATAGATAATAAACTCATTGAAACTTGAAAGTTTGACTTATTCATTTCTGTGTTTCTCTTCATTCACCCATCACTTCCTGCCCAAATCCATACACAGTCTGCCTGGGACATGGTAGACATTCAATATGTATGTTAGACTAATATTAAAAATTAAAGTTCTTCCTATCTACCAATATCTGCTTAAGTAAAAGACACAGTTTAAGCCATTTGCTAAGAAACACCCACAACTAATTTCATTGTTTTTTTTTTTTGGTACCGAGGATCGAACTCAGGTCTTTGCAAGTGCACAGCAGGTGACGAAACCACTGAGATAAATCCCCAGCCTGACTAACTTCATTCTTAAGTAGACATATTTTAAAATCTTAACATTGTCTTTGTGTCCCAGAGTCAAACATCAAACAAGAAGCCACTTATTCTGTGTCCCAAGATGCTCCAACCTGCCCCTTAACCTCGAAAGCACTGCTCTCTGAGCCCACCCCACCCCTCCCCAGCTCTGGATGCCTGCAGCTCTCACTGGGAGCCTCTGCCAAGTCAAGACTTTGGGAGCGAACCTTGTGGACAAGGGCATTTTGATGGAAAGCCTTACGTAAATTTTTAAATTGCCAATGTAATATATTTATTTGCAACTATCTTGTTAAACTTGAAATAACAAAAACATTACTCAAGAAGCAGAACAGTGAACTATAGTACATTATTTGAGAATGAGACATTTTTAAAACTCTAAATACTTTCAGAGTCTTAAGAGTCCTTTCACCATGTTGTTTTTGCCTTTGGAGTCAGCTGACCACAGGCTGAAAGTGTGCGCCAAGGGCCGGGACTTTAGCTCAGTGGTGCCACCGCGTGGCTTGCAAGCACAAGGTACTAAATTCAATCCCAGGTAGAAAGAAAGAAAGAAAGAAAGAAAGAAAGAAAGAAAGAAAGAAAGAAAGAAAGAAAGAAAGAAAGAAAGAAAGAAAGAAAGAAAGAAGG
>NW_004624825.1:1791337-1813158 GCF_000247695.1 Heterocephalus glaber
AGGGAGAGAGAGGGAGGGAGGGAGGGAGGGAAAGAAAGAAGGAAGGAAGGAAGGAAGGAAGGAAGGAAGAAAGAAAGAGAGAGAGAAAGAAAGAAGGAAGGAAAGAGCGAGCCAAAATAAACCTCTTACTTTAAGTGCAGGTGTCAGGCATTTTGTGCCAGTGACTGGGAAAGTAACCTAGGCAGCATTAGTAGCTTGTGAGTGCTTACTGTGTAGCAGGCACAGTTTAGTTGTCACAACAATATGAGGCTGGTGTCCCCATTTTACACATGAAGAAGTTGAAGCTGAAAGAGGGCATGGCACCTACCCATGATCACACAGTTAAGAAAGATAGAACTAGAGTCAGACCCCACATCTGTTCACCTCAAATGCCCAAACTTGTAACTGCAGCTCTACACTTCCTTCTACAGTGTTTTTCTTTACAAAAACAAGGGTCTATCACACAATCCCCTATTGCTGAAATGTGTTAGTTAGTTTTCTCTCATTGCTGAGACAAAATACCTGGTACCAAAAGTTAAAGGGGAAAAGGTTTATTTGGCTTACAGTTTGCAGAGGTTTCAGTCCACAGTTGGCTGGCTCTAAGACGGATGGCAAACAGACATTGCAGAAGAGAAACAACATGGCACACACAAGGCACCAAAGGCAACAAGAGAGTCTAACACCATCTCCCTGCCCCTTTTATTTTATTCAGAATACTAGGATTATGGTGGGTAGCACTCACACCCTCAATCTTAGTGCCCTTGAGCCTAGCATTGCATCATCAGTCAATTCCAGCTTCATACAACTCTAGATCAAGCCTATGACCACAGGAGGCTTTTTGGGGGAAACACCTAGACCCAAATCATAACATGGACTTAATTATATTGCTTCCAGCTTATATTCATTTTCCCTTGCTGCTTTAACAAAAACAAAATGAAAGAACAACAAAAAAACTTACTAAAGGCTTAAAACAACATATATTTATTCTCCTACAGCTCTGGAACTCAGATATCTAAAAATGAGTCTCATGGGGCTAAAATCAAGGTGTCGGCAGGGCTGGTCCCTCCTGACACTTCCAAGGGAGAATCTATTCTTTGCCTCTTCCACCTTCTAGAGGGCACCCGTGTCTCTCAGTATGTGGCCCCATAAATCCAATCTCTACTTCCACTGTCTGCTCTCTGCTACCCCCATCTGTGATTATAATGGTCCACCTAGATAATCCAAGATAGTCTTCCACCTTAAGAGCCCCAACTTAGTTACATCTGCTAAGTCTCTTTCACCACATAAGAGCATATTCACAGGTGCCAAGGATCAGGATGTGGACATCTTTGGGGAATGATCATTCACCTTACCATCCAATCTTTCTACCCAGTGTGCTGCACAGGAATCACTGAATGTCCTCTGCGTTGTCCCCATTTCACACCTCAGGCCCCATCAGGGATGGCTTCCTGTCCACTCTGACACTAATGTTGGGAACTAACCAATCCTATTGGCTACTTCTTTTCTTTCTTTCTTTCTTTCTTTCTTTCTTTCTTTCTTTCTTTCTTTCTTTCTTTCCTTCTTCCTTTCGACAAGATAGATACAAGCCATAACAACTACCAATATATACATTCTATGGTTTCTTTTCCTGTAGAAACATTAATACACACCCTATTACAAGGTCAATAACTTCAGCCATGAGCTCAAGATCCTCATGACCTGATCACCTCACAAAATTCTCATCTTAACAATATCATCTTGGGGGTTTAGTTTAAGTCCAATATTCAGGTCATAGAAAATGGAGTCAACAATTACTACAACTTTGGTGTCCCATAAGTAATAACTTTTTACCAATAACATCTCATCTTGTACCCAAGCCTTCATCCTTTCCTCTTATAACAAATAAAACCTAAGGCAAAAGCACGTAAATTTCTTCATTAAACGTAGCTCAGTCTCTTCCAACTTAGATAGTCTCTTTAAGGTATGTCCTCAGTTAATTTAAAGATAGAATCCATAAAGTCTCGTGTTTCCTGCTCAGCTTATCCCCTCCTGTTCATTTCCAAGAAGGTATCGGGAACAGTGACCTTCAGTCCTTATGCTCCTGTTCAAGTCATCCCATCTTGTTTGACCCTGAAGGGATGATGTAGATAACTAAAGTCTTTCCATTAAACTGAAGTCCCAAGAGATACTTTGTAGCTCCTTCCATCCTTACCCCTAATCTATAGGTCAAATAGTTCTCTTAGTGGTTCCTCATCACCCACCAGCCACGTGAGAATTCCTGTTCTCTATCCAAGAATCACTGTTCATCCAGGAGCACTATCTCTGCCACTTCTATCCAGACCTCTCATCTCTCTAGGACTGTGTTATGGTTTACATCCAGAATGTCCTCCAAAATTCTCCTGTGTGTGGAAGGTGATTCAGTTGTAAGGGCACTGTACTCACCAGTGGATTCATCAACTGATGAGTTCAGCAGGCCAATGTGCTGCTAGGAGGCTGGGCCTGGTGGGAAGAGGTGGGTCACTGGGAGTGTGTCCTGGAAGGGTATATTGCTCTCCCCTGCTCATTCCTTTGCTCCCTGGTTGCTATGATGTGAACAGATTTACCATCCAGGTCCTTCTACCATGTTATTTCTGCTTTGAAACCTGCTGACTATGGACTGAAACTCCTGAAACTATGAGCCAAAATAAATTTGCCTTTCTTTAATGAGTGTTAGGTATTGTGTCTCAGTGACAAGAAAAGTGATTGAAACAGGCTGCTTTGCCACTGCCATGCCACACTAGACATGGCACGACACTGAATGTAGACTTTTCTGAGAGCTTAGACCACCAGATCTGCTATCTCTTAATTCCTCCAAACTTAAAATATGCCATCTTCTCCATGTACTTCCTATAAGAGCCACACACCAAAGGTGGCAGTGTACAAATCAGCAATTGCCTCACTAATGCTGCATTACAAACCACATTAAAACTCAGCGGCTTCCCAAAACAAGCATTTGTCTTTTTCACTTTCAGATCTGTCATTTGGCTGGGACAGCTCTACTCCAGTCAGCTGGAGCTGGCTCTCAGTCCAGACTGGGTTTAAATATGCTTCACATGACCAATTTGCTCCTTAGAACAGTACTACCAGAGACACATTTTTTCTCACTGAAGGTCAAAAAAAAAAAAAAAAAGCAAGAGAACATAGGAAATGCATTGCCTTCCAAGACTTCAGCTGAGTTCCCATCCCACTGGTCTTAGCTTGTCACTTAGCCAAACCCAGTGTCAGTGAGGGAGGAAACTGTGTTCATTCTGTGTCCTATGAAGTCATAAGACAGAAGGGGAAAGTGATATTCAGCGCTCATTAGAAAGTCAAAACAGACGGAAATCATCTACTATAGTTTGGATCCTAAGTATCAAAGCTTGGTCTCTAACTTGCCATTGTTGGAGTTGAGGGACTAAGAGGTGGGGTCTAGTGGGAAGGTTTAGGCCATTGGAGGCATGTCCCCTAGTGGGACACTTGTACCTTTGCCATTCTCCCTTCACTTCCTGGCCACCATGAGGTGAGCGACTTCCTCCACCATGAACCTCCATCATGATGTGCTACCTCACCACAGGCCCAAAAGCAATAGGGCCAAAAAACATGGGCTGAGACTTCCAAATCTGTGTGCCAAAATAAACCTTTCCTCTTTTTAAATTGATTATCTTAGGCATTTTGCTAAAGTGACAGAAAGCTGACTAGCACACTACCTCTTCCCAAGGGACTTTGAGAATTCCCCAGAGAGAAAAATGACCTCTGAGAAGTTTTAAAGGAAGGGCAATTATGAACCAAATAGCTGAAAAGGAAGGACATCCTGGCAGAAGCTGCAGGTTCTGAAAGGAGACCAAGAAGTGACCCGGCACACGCTGAGTCACAAAAGCCTGTGTAATGGGGCATGTGCCTAGAAAGGGAGCTCACAGCACAGAGAACTTGTCAAGCCAGGCTAAGATCCTAAAGGTTGGGCTTCATGCTAGAAGCCAGGGACAGTTTGTGGTGGGCTCCAGGCCAAGGAAGAGTCCTGGCCAGGTTGGGATACTTAGAAGTCACAAGCCTAACAAGTGGGGAGGCAAACTGAGTTCTTCTGGTTCCCTAAGCAGTCTGTCTCCAGGAGAATCCTCTCCCTACTTTCAGCCATGCAAAGCACCAATGCCAATGAATCTTCCTCTGCCCCTGCATGTCGAGTTCTTCCACTGCCTCCTCACCTCAGTGGTAAAAGAAGTGATGGGGCCCCTTTCAAGGATCCTAGAAAGAGAAGCTGCCCCCTCTGGTGTGACCTACTTACAAAACCTAGATGTTTTGTAGACCAGCCATATAAATTCCTAGTCTCTATCATATTTGCGTTGGTAACTAGGAATGTGTGAACAGCATACAAATTTGTGGTCAGAAAATATTAGCTTCTACACAGTGCAGCTCTGTCTCCCAGTCACTCCTTTGTATTCAGATTGTTTTCTCATTCCATCATTTGCAATCAGAATTTTCATCACAGACAGAATTTTACAGGTGAGCCCTAGACCTGGGATTTATTTGTGCCCATAAACAAAACCCTGATATTAATCACAAACTATTTCTGATTCTTGGTTAACAGTCTTAAACATCTTGTATCCCAGGGGTCTCTTTGCCCTGTCATATGAAGATGATGTTTCAAGATTTATATTGCCCCAAAGAAGCAAGTAGATCATAAAATCTAATGTATTCCGTGATTTGGAATAATAATTTCACCAAGAGGTGAGGGAATGTTTCACTGTGGATTGTTACAACATCCACATAAGTTGTTAATATACTACTTCCCTTTGAATATGCATGTAGCTTCTGTTTATGGAATGGCTCCTGTACCCTGCAGGGCCTATGGACAGGTCGTGCATTGGGGACTGGTAGTAAGGACAAAACAGAGAATGGTTCCCTAACGTGGGGCAAGAGGGTAGTGGATGAAGATAAAAGGCAAGAGGCCATCAAGCAAAGCTACCAGTCAGAGGCAGTGTGCTGACACCAAGAGGAGAGAGAGCTTTGTCCAGAAGGAGGAGGCAGCATCGGGGCCCAGAACGAACACTATGTGACCACAAGGATGTCTGTCCCTGAAGATTTGGTGGGGATGGACAGAGAAATGTGCAAAGCCCATGTGTTCCTCAGCTTTCCCTCATTATAACAAATAGCTGAGGCAATCAACTGACAAAGGAAAGGTTGTGGAGGTTCCAATCCATGAGCAGTTGGTCTCATTCTTTTGGACTTGTGGAGCGAAAGCACATCACAGCAGTAGAGCGTGGTGGAACCAAATCACTCCCCTCATGACCAGGAAGCAAAAAGAAGGAAGAAGGAGTTGAGGTCCCACAACCCCCAGTGAGCTAAAGACTTTCCACTAACTCTGCCTCCTAAAGGTCCCAGTAATGTCACCCTTGGGAACAAGCCTTTAACACATGAGCCTTTAGGAAACATTCAATACCGAAACCATAGTAGCCTAGACACACGGAGATTAAAATGCATAGGAAAAAGGCAAGGTGCAGGGAAGCTTCTAGAATGGAGAAGGATTTGATTTAACCAACATTTTCTGAGTAAATATTATAGTTCTGCATTTGAATTATTCCTAGCCAAGTAACAGAGACAGAGAGACACTTAGGAAAGAGTTTTATAAGGAGACCAATTAGAAGCAAGAGAGAAGAAAGCTTCACCTCTGTCCCTTGGGAGTAAATCTCAGAAAGCATACCATGGTATCACAGCATTAATCCCATTGTACTTTGATTCGGAGTTGTTTTTGAAAACAGGACTTGAGTTCCCTCCCTAAACAAGATAGCCTAGAGCCCGGCTCACTTATCCATGACCCAGTTCTCATATCCACTGTAAAATGTAGGTGATAATATGGCCCAGTCTCTCAAGATCATTCTAAGTTGAAATGGAATAGTGTATGCCCAGCATTTAGCAAAGAGCCTGGCACAGGGAGAAAGTCAGTACACACTGGCCTTTACTACTATTCTAAGTGGTGACAGCCTTCGGGCCTTGATGTCTCATTTTATCTGAAGTCAAAATGAGGCCACTGACCTCTCTGAGCAATGGAGCAAAGAGATCCAGCCTTGGTTTTAGAAAGGAGCCTGAAGGGATTGTGCTACTGTCACATCCGGGGAATAGGAAAGGAAGTCTGTGTGACCCTGGGAAGAACCATGCCTGTGTGCAGCTCAGGGAAGGAGGAGTAGGAGTGGAGGTAGGAGTGGGGATGGGAGTTAGAGAATCACAGGCACAGGGGGCAAAAGTAGGAGAGAGTGAGGATGCACTTCGGACTCTGCAATGTCAAAATTTCACTTTCAGACTAAGCCACTGTTTCCAACTCTGCACTTCACAAGGGAGAAAGCAGGGCAGAATCATTGATTGATATGTGTGTGTGTGTGTGTGTGTGCGTGTATAATTTTTTAGGGAAAAAAGATACTCTGAATCTCTAATTAATTTCCTTGAATCAATCCCAATACTGGAGTGATAAAATGAAATATGGTTAGATCATCTGTTTGTCCATTTATCCATCCATCTACTCATCCATCCATCTGTCCCCTCACACTGTACCTACCAGCCCTGGACCATAGAAGACACTCAACAAATATTTGTTGCTCAAAAGAAGAAATGTGAATGTCAAAAAGATTTGAATGATGTGAGATTTAACTTAGAATTCTTCATGGTGATCCAATGTTACAAAATAGTCCGATTTTCATTTATTTCAATGGATAATTCAGGCAATAATTTAGAAAATAAATTCCACCACTTTAATTCTTTTGCAGATCAAATCAATAGATCTTACAGGCAAGACAGTGCCTCGGGCATTTTGTCCATGACTGGCAGACTTGTACATCAATACAGCTTCTTCAGATAATTTGTACACTCTCAAACTTAGAAAAGCACATACCCAGTAATTCCACTTTCAGGATTTCAGCTTTTAAATAGGCTAGTCTAAGTGTAAAATGACATCTTACAAAGATATTCATGGAACAGTGTTAATAACATTAAAAATGAGAACCAAATGTCCAGTGAAAGGGGGCCAGAGAAATGACAGCATATCCATACCATGGCATAGTGTCCAGTTGTTTTTAAATAAAAGAAACCTTAAGTATGTTACGAGGCAATGTTCTCCAAGATACACTACTAAGTGAAAATAAAGGCATGTGAGCATGTACAATTTATATTCTTGGGTTACTCCCTGTAAGAATGCACAAGAAACTGGCAAGTGGTAGCCTCTGAATGGGGGTACAGACGTGGGAAATAGACTAGCTTCCTAGCTCCCTTTATGGACATAATTGGCCTATTTTTAAAACTAACAAACTTTAATTTCAAAAATCAAATAATAAAGAAAGGCTTATATGACAAAGTAAAATTCCTTTGCCCCATCACTCTCCATCCCTAGTCCCAATCATCAGTGGAAACCACATTTAATGATTTTGCTTTTTCTTCTCTAGTGGTTATCTTAAATAATAGCTTAACGTAGCCATTTCTTGGACCAATAATTTTCTATATTATCCATTGGTTTTCTGTTCTAATAGTTGGGGACTCAAACCCCAAATACCCCTTCTTGTCCTCTGTAATATAGATTTATCACGTATTAGTCAGGATACAGCAGGTAATGCTACAGTAACAAGCAATCCCAGATCTCGGTGGCTTCATTTCTCATTCGTGCTATATGTCTATCAAAGGTCCACTGGGGACAGGGAGAGGCCAAATCTATATATTGTAATTATTCAGAGACCAAAGCTGAGGGAACAGACACCGTCTTCCTCAAAGCCAGTCACCATCCAGAAGGAAGAGTGATCAACCAGCAACAAAATGCTCTTCTTGGAAGTAATTCACATCTCTTAGGTACACAAAGTAATGCCCAGAACTAATCCCTTGGCCCTATCCAACCACAGAAAGTATCCAGAACAAAGAGGAGTGGAAATATCTAGGCAAGCAACACTGATCTGCAACACATTTGCAACTTGACATAAAACAGTCAAACTTCAATTTCTTGATACATTAACTTTATGCGTGTATTTATTGATTCCCCATTTAGGAAGATGGGACTATTATCACTATCACCCACTTCCTTTATATCTTTTCTCCACATAGGTATTATTTACTGCAGAGCTAAGAAGTGTGCTGCAAATGAGTTTCTTTCTTGTGTATCCAGTGTTACAATCTCTGGAGAATTTTCAGATGGGTTTTCCCACACTCCATAAACTTTAGTTTGCTTTATATTTGCACCAAAATTTAAAAATCAATGAAAGAATTGGAAGACAAAACTGAAGAAATATGGACCACATAAAGGACCAATGTTCCGTGTGCCCTGGCTGTCACAAAAGGACCGTGTGTCAGCACTGAAGGAGCATAGCCTCGAATGGCTGGCAATTAGGACGTCTGAAGACTGACAAGCGACAGCTACTGCAGAGCTGACACTGGCTTGCAGACCGGCCTGGGAGCCGCCCAGATTCTTGCTCCTTCCATTAAATTAAGGTGTCTGTCATCTTCCTCAAATACACAGGGACTACATGTGCACTCATGGTAATGGTCCCCAAGTGCCACCCTGTTGGGACACTCTTGGGGCACCATAAAGGTCAGCAACAGCCAAAGAGCAACATGTTTTGGGGGTTTTTAGTGGAATCAGTGTGGCTGTGTATTTTTATTGCGACAGAGTTGGAGGGAAGAGTGGTTAGAGATTACCTCGTCCAACACCCCATTCCACAGACGAGAAAGTCAAAGCCTAAAGTCTTGCAGAAGCGTGGGTATCCGGGTTCCTTGTCCATCAAGGGTCACTCTTCAGCCTCCCAGACACTCCCCATCTCAGAGATCTGTCTCTGTCCCTACCACTGCTTCCCAGGTCAAAGCAGCTTGGAGGTCTCTGAAGGCTGGGAGATGCTAGGAAGGACAGCTGGATGGGCACAGAGAGGTCCTACCCACCTGCCCACTGCACAGAGCAAGGCACACTTCCGTTTACATAGGAAGCCTGCATCACCAAAGCCAGAGTTGTCACCCTGTGACCCTTCCCCACCACCCTTTAAGTTCTTGATGCTGCAGAATCCTGCTGACCACAGAGCAGCCATCTTCCAGGGCAGGAGCCAGCTCCACCCCCTCTCCACGACGGAGAGGCTAGAGGGAACAAACGTCAATAGGAGAAACAGCGATCATCAAAATTTCTCCTTCACACAACATGTTGATATAGCATTTCCTTCACCTCCTTTGTCTAATTTCAATCCGTGATCAACAGGCATGATGAGAGTCACAGGCAGCAATATCCCACTGTGCAGATGAGACACCGAGGTCTGGGAGTATCAGAGTGAGGGTCTGAATCCTGGTCTCTTGACTTCCTAGATCAATATCCTTGTACCTAAAGAGCCATTCTTAAGCTAAATGGTCTTTAAGCCAGAATATGCTACTTTGGAGGCTTTTAAAAGCTCTCGAGGTTGGGAGAATTCCCATGATCTTTCCTTAACCAAGTTACCCTTCTTAACTTCCCAGATTTCCCAGGCGGAAGCTCTGGTTGTCGCCACGGGAATATGCAATTTGTGGATGATTGTTGCCCTCTTGTGGCCAATGGACGAAGTGCTTTACTGCCCTGGCTCCCAGAACAAAGGCTGATCGGCGTCCTCCTCCTCTCTCTGAAATAGGCAGGAGTGGCAAGTCGGTTTTCATTCTGGCGTCCAGGTCTTGGCTGTCTTGGCTCCACTGACTAATGAGATGTACATCAGCTCAGGAAACAGTTGTTGAGGGTCTGACTGAGGCGCTGAGTCTGAAGGAATGGAATGAAAAATTGATTTCCGTCAATTGCTGTGGCTGACATTTGTCTGGGACATCTCCGGCCCCCAGAGCTGCTCCGTGCTGACCAGGGCAATGCATGAGTTCCCCTATCACCTGGCCCCTTCCCACTCCTCAGCTGTCCCCGAAAATGGGACTTCGAGGCCCAACCCTCAGGCCACCTCCAGGAATCAGGACTGCCCCTCCAGCCCCTGTGACTAGATGATCTTCCACGCCTGCCCAGCAGCTGGGCTTGCGGTCGACACCTCTGAGACCTCTGCCGTTGTCTAAGTGACGTGGACTGTGGCTGATGTCTGCAGATTCTTAGCTTCTAAAGACAGGTGTCTTGCTCAGCTTCAGGAATCAGGCTAGTCGCCTAGCGCAAGTGATGAGAAAGGATGTTTCAGCTCCGCCACGGTCTCCCTAGCCTGCTCCGAGCCACAGGAAGGCCAGGCTTCTCTGGGGAAGGAGCTTTGCATGTGCATGGCCTGTCATGCTTTGCTGCAGCCTTGAGGATGAAGCCACAGGAAGTTTCTGGGTGGAGTGTGGTGTACTGAGCATTGACCTCTCCAAAGCTTATTCTTTCATTCACTTTTCCAGCCCCTACTTCTCGAAGGAGTCCACCATTCACTTGGGCAGGCCTCAGCAGACCAGTCTTTCCAGCGCAGGCCCTGGGGAGGTATCTTGGTGCCTCTATGCTCTCATCTACACAATGTGAACAAAGAGTATCGATCATCAGAGTTTACCAATGACAAAGGAGACTGCTAATGAAAGACGCTTGGGACTGTGGTCAGCCTTTCTAATCATTCCTGGATTCTCAGCCTTGGGCAGACTTTTGTTTTCCATCAAATATTTCATTCAGGTGCTGCCACATCACCACATCAACATAGAATGGAGGTCCCCAGCCAGGCTCTAGGGCCAGCCCATCCGAGTGTGAATACCTCCACTGCCCCTGAAAGCTCTATCCCTTGGGTGCATTATCTAATTTCTCTGTGCCTCAGACACCTCATGTAGAAAAGGGAGGTGATGGTAGCATTCACCGCCTAGGAGAAAGTGAGTTCCTATGTGTGAAGTTAAAGCCGCTACTGGTTCAGGGAGAATGTTCTAAAAACTGAGTTCTTATTGCACTATTGTGTAGATGATGCTGGTCACAAGGCCACTTTGCCAGACTGTGATCTCAAAGATGGAGCTGAGCTGCTCATTACATAAAAACTGAATTTCTATGCACATATTTCCTATAAGTATCCTCGCCTTGAGGTCAACATGCCACTGACAAGAGAGGAGAAACTAGTGATTTAAAGACTTGTGTTGCTCTAGTGTTTATTGAATGAATAAATGAACAAATTACTTAATAGAGATTTTTCTGCATAGATTTGCATTACACGCATGGATTTGTACACAGGAAGCAGCCTATAACTGAAATGCTGGTGTGATCTCCCCCTTACAATCACACTGTGCAGAGCTAGTGATGTGTGGGAGCCATATATCTACTGAGAACCCTGAAGACCTTCATGCCAAACAAGGACCATTTAATATTTTCATTAATGGCTTGAAGGATGGAATCTGGACCCAGCTAATCAGATTTCTGGATGCTACGAAGCTGGAAGGGATCTTAGCCACTTTGGAGGACAAGATTAAAATGCAATCCAAGCTTGACAAATTGCAGAGATGGACCTAAATCAATAACAAGAACACCAATAAAGATAAATGCAAGCTGCTTTGCACAGGGCCGAGAAAATTATCAGGCATCAAATGGTGGTGAGAGAAACGAGTTTCGAGGGGGCTGGGAGGAGGTACCTGGATGGAAATCGATCAAATCACAGTATTTGTAAAGTAGAGACAGCTCCTTCACCTCTAGTGGCTCTCAAACTTCCATGAATATAAGACCAGTTCAGAGACCGTCACAAAACGCAGATTTCCAGGCCATGGGCCTGAGTGGTGATTCACTAGTTCTGGAACGAGGCTAACAAGATTCACTGCAGGTCCCTGGGTGGCACTGTCAGAAAGCTGGCAGAGTAAGGTAGGAGCCACTGATAGTACCACTGTGCCCAGATGTTTCCTCTGTGGGACCCTTATCCCCTGGGATTCTCTGGAAGAAGTGAGTTCTGTAGTCAAATATGGTTGGGAATTTCCCTTCCAGAAAGAAAAATAGATTCACAAAGAAAGTAGATATATTGCCAGGGATTTAGTTCAGTGGTTATGCTGCCTGTCTCGAAAGTGCAAGAACCCAAGTTTGATCCCCAGTACCAAAAAAAAGAAGGTAGACATATTAACAATTCCAAAATTTTCTATGATCAAGTCAGCTTGCATAGCGTGGTTTAACCCAAAGTGTCCCAAACATTTTGACCAGCATTTTTTTCCGTAAGATCCAGAAAAGCTTGTGGCACACAGCTGAGAAAACACCCTTCCTGTTCAACCCCATCCTCTACCAGATTAGGAAGGAGTCCTCAGTCCTGACCCTTTACACTGCCCGGTGCTGAAATTAACAAAGGGTTCCAGAACTCTGCATTGTTTAAAGTGCTGCTCTGTCTTCTCTACTACCCGGGATCTCAACTTCAGGATTTCCCAAAGAGGACAGAAGCAAGTTAACTACAGCTTTGGTCTTTGACTTTAAGTGCCCACTAATACTGACCGAGTACCCAAAACTGGAGAGGAGAGAAAAGGGTTTTTCCTTCTTTGTTCATTGTCCTCCTTGACCTTGTGTCAAGAACTGCAAGTTGCCTCCCCATTGTCTGCTTTCTTCCCTATAGAAACAGAATCCCCATATTGTTTAATGAGGCAATATGTCTTGCATATGAAACCACATTTCTGGCCATATCTACAGGTAAGGAGTAGTCACTCAAATGTAAGCAAGGAGCCATTGGAGGGCTTTCTGAAGAATTGCTGTAGAGGGAGCTGGTACATTTGGAGAGCACTCTTTTTGCTCTTCTCCACTTTCTTCCTCTTCCTGCCTAGTAGGAGCACTGGCAACCATCTTGGGCCATGAAGTGACCTTGTGGATAAAAGCCACTTACTAAGTACACCACAGCAGAGAGGTAGAAGGAGCCTGAGATTTTTATCACGTTACAAAGTCACTAGAGCAATCCTACACTGCTGTTAGCAGACAGTGGGGTTGCCAGCGATCCTTTCCAGGCTCTTGTTGTCCCATTCAAAGAACTGGTTGGGACAACTGAAGAATGTAAAAGTTTAACATCTATTTAAAATTTTTAAAAAGAAAGGTAAAAGAAGAAGGAGAGAAATAAGAAAAAGAAATGCACCACTGTGGAAATCAATATGGAGATACCTCAAAGAATTAGGACTGGAAGCCCCATTTGACCCAGCTATTCCCCTGCTGGTATCTTCCCCAAAGAATTAAAAGAGTCATACCACAGCGATATATGTGCACCCATGTGCATAGATGCACAATTTGTAATAGCTAAAACTGGAAAGCAGCCCAATTGCCCATCAACTGGAGATTGGATAAAGAAAATGTGGGTTTTTTATAAAATGGAGTATTACTCAGCCATAAAAAAGGAGAAATTAGAGACATTTATAGCTAAATGGATGCACATTGAAGTGATACTCTTAAGTGAAATAAATAGGACACACATGTGTAAATACCAAATAGTTTCTCTAGTGTGAGAAACTGAAAGTGTAAATAAGGACTAAAAGGTATAATAGATAATGTGAAATAGGAAGAAAAGGGGCAAAGGAGAAGGAAGAGGGAGGGCTAGGGGAAAAGATAGAAGGGAATGGAATTAATATGAAAAAATGAAAAAAGGAAACAAAGTCTTTGTAAATAGGGAGGAATGGAGGGGTTGAAGGGAGCACAGGGAATGGGGGATAAATAAGAACCAAGAGAGATTATGTAGAGGTGCAAATTTCCAATGATGAATGTCATTATATTGTATACCTAAAATGTACCAATAAAATAATATTTTTTAAAAAGGAAAAAGAAATGCAAAAGAGGGGACCAGGATTTAGTTCAATGGTTCCTAACCTGCCCTGCAAGCATGGACCTGAGTCCAACCCCCAGTAATAAAAAAAAAAAGTAAGTGCAAAAGAAGTACTCAAAAGAGGAAGAAGTGCTTTGAAGAGAAAATATGCCACTCCAAGAGTGAGAAGACAGTGGCTATGAGACAAATGGCCACCATCTTTTATATCTTTCTTCTGATATGCATCAGATCCAGGCCATCCCACGCAGGGGTCCAAAGCTGTTCTGTGCATGCATCCTGGTCATGATTTGACACGTCTCCATGATTGACAGGTCATGCCTGACTGTCCGGCTGGCTTGCCATGCCCTAATCTCTTGCCTTACTGCTAAAAAGAAAAAAAACGCATTTCTATTTAGGTTAGGCCACTATTTTTCAGGTTCTCTATTGTTAGCAGTTGGCTGCAACTTTGTTTTCTTATTTATTTGGTTTTATTTGGTTGTTTGTTTTGGAAGAGTAGTGGGCTCCTTTTTGGTTTTTTGTTTTGTTTTGTTTTTTTGGTACCGGGGATTGAACTCGGGTCCTTGCGCTTGCGCAGCAGGCAGCGAAACCACTGAGCCAAATCCCTGGCCCAAGGTTCCTTTTTGGTTTGAATACATTAACTCTACCAGGTCCCCAAAATAGCATCTTACATCACCAAGTAGCTTACTATAGTCCAGTACCAGGCCACTTGGATCTGCATGGCTTAGGATATGTTTCCAGCCACCCAAAAAAAGGAAATCCATTGCATTAGGCAGACTGAGTGTATGCCCTTCAGTTTTTCAAGAGAAAGAGGGGTGAGGGAAGGAGAGAGAAAAAGGATCAAAAGAGCAGTTTAGAGGACTTCTTTTTATATAAAGTGTTTAGGACCCAAAGATGTGCACAATTTGTGAAGAAACCTTCTTCAGGTCTCATCCTGAGGCCAGCTCTCTCCACCATGTCTCAGGACTGGTCTTCCCACACCGGGTGCATGAGCAAACCATGCTCAAGACACTGGATGGGTCTATCCTCATTTTTGTCTCCCTGGTGAGCATGGTTTAGTTCCATCTGATCCAGCAACACAGTATGTTGACCAGAGGGACTATCTAATGGGGTTCCTACTTGTCCTAGAGTGTACTTTTGACACCTCTTCTCAATTCTGTTTAGAGAGATCTAGTGCCTCGTATCTTCAGGGCTTTTATATGTAAGCACTCATTTTTCCAGAGACTTAGGAGCCTCTAACTATGGAAAAGGAAAAAACTCTGAAGCTTCAGAGGTTTGGAGAGAGAGACAACACAAGAGAGTAAGAGAAGAGAGACAGAGAAGGAGGAAAGCGAGAGGCTGCAGGGGGCGGTGGGGGGAAGATATGCATCAGAGGCGGTCAGAGGGTGAGGAGGCAGAGAGGTGGGGAAGAAGAAAACAAAATGTCTCCTTCTGGACTTACCGAAGTCATAGTCCCAATGTCTGTTTACCTCCTGCTCCTGGCTGA
This sequence comes from Heterocephalus glaber, assembly GCF_000247695.1. Next base: position 1,806,464 of record NW_004624825.1, read on the forward strand.
CCAGAAGAAATGGCAGCCAACAATCTCAGGAGGTTCCCAAAGCAGAATGGGAAACTTGACTCTGACTTCCACCAGAGAAAAGGAATTTGTAGGACATGTCAATTAGAGACAGAAAGGGATTTATTAGGCACATTTTTAAAGGAAAACACTCAAAGAAATAGAGTGCAAACCCTTAAGAGAGAGGCCCCTGAATACAACTTTGGACTCACACAAAACAAAACCAGAAAAGCATTGTTGTCATTTCCCACAAACTTCAGCTACTCTGGCCACCATCCTGACCATGTTTCTTTATGTCCTTGCTACACCTCATGTGTGTATGTGTATTTGTGCATGTGCATGTGTCTGTATTATGTGTGTGTCTGTGTTATGTTGTGTGCGTGTACTCGTGTGTTCGTGTTGGTGTGTGTGCGCGTGCACACACTTGCCCATCCTTGGCACAGGCAGCTGCACAGCTTGAGCCCAGCTGTTACCAAGCAGCCATGCCTGTGTCTCTGGCTGCTTTTCTCTCCTCTCCATTGTTAGCATTAACCACAGGTTGGAATTAACTCAGAAAGACATTCTGAGTGCTTCACTTCGCTCTAGAATGAATCCCTCTGGAAATCTCTATCCTTTCTTTCTCAATGTTTTATGTGTCAGATAGGGTTCACTAGGGCAATGGACGTAACATAAAATATATATATATATGATATATATAATTTATATGATATTTTTATATATGATATATAAAGGATTTACAAGGTAGGCTTACGACTTAAATACTTTTCTCTCATTGCTGAGAAAAATACTGGACACCCAAAGTTAAAAAGGGAAAGGTTTATTTAGCTCACAGTTGTAGAGGTTTGAGTCCATAATCAGTTGGCTTCAAGGCAGAGTAGTGTGGCAGACAGGACTTGCAGAGGAGAAGCAGTTCATGGCACCAGTAAAGTAGCAAAAGCAAAAAGGGCCCTTAGTCTTTCTGCTCCTTTTATCTTATTGAGACTACTTAGGGGTAATAGCACTCACACCCTTAATCCTAGTGCCCTCGGGCCTAGCATTGCACAATGAATCAATCACACACTCTACTTTAAACCACCTCTGAAAAAGCCCCACCTGAGACCACACGAGGCTTTGAGGGAGACATCTAGACACAAACCATAACAGCTTACAATGGCCGCCTGCAGTTAGGGTAGGAATAATGTAGAAGGGCTGTCTACACACTCACTGGAGACCAGGAGGATCCAGTTGAAGGCCTGGAGAGCACTGCAGAGTCTGGTGTGAATCCAAATTGGAAAGCCAAAGAGTCTGAGCTGGAAGCCTGAAGCGGACGTCCAAAGGCAATGGCAAAGACTAGAGCTCCTTTGAAGAAGCAAAAGCGAGATTGCCTTCTTTCCTTTTCTATTCCATCTCAGCTACAGGCCTATTGGTCGGTGCCACCCACACCCAGAGTAGCTCTTCCCTTTTCAGTAAATCAGTCATCCAGACACACCCAGAACTGTGCTAGAGTAATCCGCTAGGCATTTCTTATACAAGTTGACTGCCACAATTAATTATCACATTTTGTAATCTATGTTTATCTCAAGATTCCCTTCTGAAACTGATAAATGGCTCCTGGGAAGAGGTGGGTTGAATGTAAATCATCATCTCAAGAACTCCTTTCATATCACCTGTGAGACTTGCTAAAAAGGGAAGAAAAATAATACAATTGGAAAGAAAAATAGGAAGTGAGTCTGATAGAAGGTTAGAAGGATGGGCCTGATTCACCTAGGGATGGATCAGAGGGTACACAGGCCCCTGAAGCCTGTGTCCCTCTTCCCCTGGGCCCCCCACCTCCCTCTCCTGGCTTTGGATCTGGCCACCTTCTGGCAGGGAACCCCCCCTTGACCTGATGCAGGCCCCCATTTAGGTCCCCGCCAAAGGATGTCCATTGGGGTTTCCTTCTCCCTCTGGCTCGGCTGATCTCACTACTCTAAAGCATAGGGCCTGCTGCATACTGATGTGAATGAGAGGCAGTCAGAGATGGCTGTGACTAAGCACAGGTCAGGGAGCTGGAGATTAACACAAGTACCTGTGTGCCCAGACCAATTCGGGTAAGGAAGGACCAAGTCTCATGATCACTGCAGCCCAGGAGCCCAGCACAGAGTGCGCCAGGTTTAGATGCTCGGTCACTGTCACCTCCAGCTTTCCCAGGGACACAGCTTGGACCCATGATGCAGACTCAGCTCTGCTTCAGAAAGAACTTTCTAAGGTGGGGATAAGGGGCAGGATGGATCCCTCCTCCTAGCGAGGCTCAGTAGCATCTCCCTGTCCTCTGATCTGAATCCTACTCATGGATTCACTATGCTTTGCTCCTTCCTGCATTGACTCCTATGCTCTTCCATCCTCTGTTTACATACGTCTGTTGATGTAGAGCTCACCACCTTAGCAGAGAAATGCCTTGTTGCAGTGGCCTTGATCTAAATTCAAGCCCCAGTTCTGTAAGTCATTTCACCACCCTGGATCTGTTTCTTCACCTGAAATATGAAAAATTGGCTGTAAGGGGTAGGGAAGGTGGCACTTCTATCTATCTAACAATAGCAGGGAGAGTTAAATTGGGTGAGGGGTGTAGCATAGTAATCACCACATCTATTTAGTCAAATACATTGGAAAAATTTAAATACAGCCACGTGTGGTGGCACACACCTGTAATCCCAGCACCCAGCAAGACTGAGGCAGGAAGTTCATGTGTTCAAGCCCAGCCTGGGTAAATTAGTGAGACCCTGTCTCAAAATTAAAAAATAAAAAAGGCTTGGAGATGTAGCTCAATGTGAAGTCCCCAGTACCACAGAGATGGAGAGAGAAAGAGAGAGACTAAATACACTTGCAGTTGTCTTTTTATCACATAGTACACTTATTTTTACCCCACACATCTCTTTTTTGCCTTGGCTTTCAAGGGCTTTAAGCTAATTTCATGCTTAGGATTGTATTAGTCACTTACTGTAGGCTTCTGGTACAAATATTTGTCCTCCTCTCCTCTAGCTTTACTGCCTTCTTTGATTTCTAACTTCTGTGAAATTGTCTTATATTCTTTATAGGTGTATTTCTTAATATCCACATACTCAAGCAGAAGCCTTTATGGTCACACCTTGTTGCCTATAAGTGAATCAAGCCTCCTGAAAAGTTATGCTTGGCCTGTAGAATGTTTAATACAAATTTGAGTCAAAAATTTTAAACAGAAGCATTTTACCAAAAAACCGACTTAATCTAGATTTCTTGAATTGGCTGGAGGGGAGATGACTGTCTCTTAGTGCAACATCACTCTCTTATCACAGCCTGGCTTCTGCAGCTTTCTACATTTGTGGCCCTGGCTTATATAACACAAATCCACACAAAGCATCTATTTATTTTCCCCTAATTGTACAGGGACACATCTAAGCCACATGTCATATGTTCTGCATCCCCAATGCCTCCTGTTAATTGAATTAACAAGTGAATGAGCCAATGAATGAACAGAGGAAAAAATGCTAAATAAATACTGAACAAATTAAATAACCATAAACAGATACAAACTGTGTTGATCTTACATAGGAAAGAATGAGGAGCAAGATTCCCACTCGTTAATTGTCCAAGCTCAAAGATTTAGACTAAAAATTTGCAAGAGGTAGCAACCACTGTGGATATGCTGATGAAGCATTGGCATTCTGGAGGATGGGAAAGAAATCAAACTAAAATTTAAGGTTCCTTCAGTGAAATTTTTAGGTGTCCAGTTGTGTGGGTATTAAGAGGTACCCTTTCTAAGGTAAAGGATAAGTTATTGCATTTGGCCCCTCCCACAACCAAAAAAGAGGTGCAATGGGCCAGGGATTTGGCTCAGTGGTTCCGCCGCCTGCCTCGCAAGTGCAAGGACCCAAGTTCGATCCCCAGTACCAAAAGAAAAAAAAAAAAAGAGGTGCAAGGCCCAGTGGACCTATTTGGATTTTGGAGGCAACACATTCTTCACTTGGGTATGTTACTCCAGCCCATTTACCAAGTGACTTGAAAAGCTGCTAGTCTTGAGAAGAAAAAGGCTCTGCAACTTGTCCAGGCTGCTGTGCAAGCTGCTCTGCCACTGGGCCTATATGATCCAGCAAATCCAATGGTGCTTGAGGTGTCACTGGCCAATAGAGATACTGTTCAGAGCCTCTGGCAGGCCTCCATTGGTGAATCACAACAGATTGCTTTAGGATTTTGGAGCAAGCCTCTGCCATCATCTGCAGTAACTACTCTCCCTTTAAAAAATAGCTCCTGGCCTGCTACTGGGCCTTGGTGGAAACCAAATTCCTCACTATGGAGCACCAGGTTACCACATGACCTGAGCTGCCCATCATGAGCTGGCTGCTCTCTGACCTACCAAGTCATAAAGTTGGATGTGCATAGCAACAGTTCATCATTAAATGGAAGTGATATATACCAGACCAGGCCTGAGTAGGTCTGGAAGGCACAAGTACATTACATAAAGAAGTCCCCTAAATGCTCATGGCTCCTACTCCTGCTATACTGCCTTCTGCCCCTCAGCATGCACCCGTGGTCTCATGGGGTGTACCATATGATCAGCTGACAGAAAAAGTGGAGACCAAGGCCTAGTCTGCAGATGATTCTGCATGTTATGCAGGCACCCCCCAAATGTAGACAGCTGCAGAATTACAGCCCCTTTCCCGATCATGCCTGAAGGACAGTGATAAAGGGAAATATTCACAGTGGATAGGACTTTTAGCAGTGTACCTGGTTGTACATTTTGCTTGGAAGAAAAAAAGGGCCAGATGTGGGACTAATACTGACTCATGGGTTATAGCCAATGGTCTGGCCAGATGGTCAGGGACTTGGAAGAAACATGACTGGAAAATTGGTGACAAAGATATTTGGGGAAGAAGCATGTGGATAGACCTTTCCATATGGTCAAAGATGTAAAGATATTTGTGTCCCAGTAAATGCTCACCAAAAGGTAACCTCAGCAACAGAGGATTGACTAATCAAGTGGATAGGATAACTCATTCTGTGGATAGCATTCAAACTTTTTCTGTAGTCGCCCCTGTCACTACTCAATGGGTTCACAAACAAAGTGGCCATAGTGGCAGGGATGGAAGTTATGTATAGGTTCAGCACAGGAACTTCCACTCACCAAGGGTGATCCGGCTACGGCCACTATTGAATTCTCCATATGCCAGCAGCAGAGATCAGCAATGAATCCCTGATACAGAACCATTCCTGCGGTGATCATCCTGTGACCTGGTGAGAGGTTGATTATATTTAACCATTTCTATCATGGAAAAGGCAGTGCTTTGTCCTTACTTCCATAAACCCTTATTCTGAGTATGGATTTGCCTTCTCTGTACATAATGCTTCTGTCAAAATGACCATCCGTGGACCTACAGAATGCCTTTATCCACCATCATGGTATTCACAGAGCATTATTTCTGACCAAGAAACACATTTCACAATCAAAGAAGTGAGGTAATAGATTCATACTCATAGAATTCCCTAGTCTTACCATGGTCTTCACCATCTAGAAGCAGCTGGATCGATAGAAAGGTGGAATAGTCATAGGAAGATGCAATTACAATTAGGTAGCAATACCTTGTAAGGCTTGGGCAAGCTTCCCCAGAATGCTGCACATGCTTTGAATCAGTGTCCAGTATATGATACTGTTTCTCCAATAGCCAGGTCACGTAGGTCCAAAAATCAAGAGGTGGAAGTAGAAATGTTACCACTTGTCATTATCTCTAGTGACCTACTAGCAAATATTTTGCTTTCTGTTCCCTTGACCATATGCTCTGTTGGCTAGAAGTCTCAATTCTAGAGAGGGGAAAGCTTGTATCAAGAAGCACAACAATGATTCCATTGAATCGGAAACTAACCCCACCCCCAGCCCCAGTCATCTTGGGCTCCTTGTGCCTCTGAGGAGCTAAAAAGGGAGTTATGGTATCTTCAGGGATGATCGATCCAGACTAGCAAGGGAAAATTGGGCTATTACTCCAGAGTGGAGGGAAAGAAAAATGTATTTGGAGTGTAGGAGATCCCTTAGGGCACCTCCTAGTATTACCATTCCCTTTTATAAAGGTCAATGGGAAACTATAACAACTCAATCCAGGCAGGAACACAAATGGCCCAGAAACTTCAGGAATGAAGGTAAAGAACCAAGACCTGCTGAAGTGCTTACTGAAGGCCAAGACAATACAGAATGGGTAGAAGAAGGTAGTTATAAATACCATCCAAGACTGCCTGACCAGTTACAGAAACAAGGATGGTAATTGCCATGAGTATTTCTTTCCTATTTTGTTAATACACTTGTGCATATATGCATATATATTAAGCAGGTATCTTTGGTTTAAGGAGAGGTGTCTGGTTGTCAAGTTGACACAGGGTGGATTGTGATCATTAATTATGGTATGGATTAATAAAAGCCTAGCAGAATAGTGCAGCCCAGCTCTGGATGTGTCTGTGGATGACTGACATGTAGGCCACAAACGGGGGAGGGAAGTCTCACCCTAGATGTGGATGGCACCGACCCATAGGCTTGTAGCCTGAACAGAATAAAAAGGGAAAGAAGGAAGTCTTCCCTTTGTTTCTTTGGAGGCACTCCAGTCTTTGCCATTGCCTTGGACATTATTTTTCCATTAACTTTACTGGTACATTTTAGGTATACAGTACAGTTACATTCATCATTGGGATCTTGTACCTTTACATGATGTATCTTGGTTCTT
>NW_004624825.1:1814408-1825444 GCF_000247695.1 Heterocephalus glaber
AATCTATTCCACTAGTCCTCAGGTCTGTTTCTTTGCCAGTACCATGCTGTTTTTATCACAGTGGCTTTGTAGTATAGTTTCAAGTTGGGGATTGTGACACCCCCTGCCATGTCTCTGTTGCCTGGAATTGTTTTTGCTATTCTAGGTCTCTTCTTGTTCCAAATGAATTTTTGGATTGTTTTCTCTAGCTCTGTGAAATATACTCTTGGGATTTCAATTGGGATTGCATTGAATCTGTATAGTAGTTTTGAAAGTATGGCCATTTTCACTATATTTGTTCTTCCTACCCAGGAACAAGGGATGTCTTTCCATTTTCTTATATCCTCTTCAATCTCTTTTTTCAGACTGTTGTAGTTCTCAATGTAGAGGTCTTTTGCTTCCTTCGTTAGATTGATTCCTAGATATTTCATGTTTTTGGATGCTATTGTGAAAGGGATTGTTTCCCTAATTTCTCTCTCAGTGAGTCTGTTATTTGTGTACAAGAAGGCTATTGATTTTGAGTGTTTACCTTGTATCCAGCTACTCTACTGTATCTGTCAATTAAGTCTAAAAGTCTTTTGGGGGAGTTTTTTGGGCCTTCAATGTAGAGTATCATATCATCAGCAAATAATGCCAGTTTAACTTCTTCTGCCTTGGACATTTATCTCTGTTCCTTTAATCTTGCAGTGCTGACTCCTCAGCCTTCAAACCCAGACCCTTCAGCTTTCTGACAGGGACTCACATGGAGCTCCACAGTGAGCTTCAGGCCTTTGACTTTCAACTGGATCCTTCAGGTCTCCAGGACACAGATGGCCATTTTACATTCTTCCACCTCTGATTCCACAGGTGGCCATTGTAAGCCTACTTAGTAAATCCTTTCTATAATCATATATAGTATATATATGAGTATATATAGATATATATACATAATTCTTATATATTCTGTTCTTCTAGTTAACCTTAACTAATACAACTACTCCACTCTTCTGAATAGGTCCCAGATATCTCCTCCCCTTGAAAGTAAAACCAATCCCTCTCAAACCAGAGGTCAGTCTTTCTAAAGCATCATTTCATTTTTTAACATACAGTATCTCTGGGCTGCTTATTGGATGCTTTGCACAAGATTTTCCTTATTCTGTGGCCAAATAACCAGTCAGTGCTCAATTCTGCAATTGACTGCATGGCTCAGGGAACAAACCCTTAAATCTGATTACAGGAAAATTCATTACTTTAAGACCTCCCTGGGGGTTCAGAGCTCATAAAGGAAACCTCTAGAGGCCCCAGCTTAGGGGAAAGAGGCTGCTATGCTGGGAATCTAGACAGGCAATAATTAACCTGAACTAATTATCGTCAAGCCCCGGGTCAGGTTTCCAGATCAGGGCTCCCTCCTGACAACAGGATTTGCAGGGCCACAACTTTTCCCTCAGATGCAAAAGGAACAGAAGGAATATCCACGAGATTTTAATACAAAAGAGAAGGGAATAGAAGCTCTGCAAAGTGAAGATTCTGCCAGGCGCAAGATACAGTTCCCAGTCCCCAAAAGGCAAGTGGCGTGGGCAGGTGGGGATTGAAAGCCAATGAGTGTCACTGGCGGGGGACACAATTCAGAACCTCGAAAAAGGCAACTGTGCAAAGACTCTTTCCCTGGCCTTCCTTAGGATAGTCTTAAGATTTTAAAATAAATAAGACCACAAATATCGGGACAAGGAAAAAAATGGAAACAAAGCTTTTGTAAACAAGAAGGGAAGAGGAACTGAAGGGAGAGGAGGGGAATGGGGAAAAAAAGAAGCAGCAAGATATATCATGTACAGGTAGAAATGCCCTATGAGGAAAGTTTTCATTATGTATATCCAGAATGTGCCAATAAAATTTTTAAAAACACATAAAGGCAAACTAGGAAAGATACATGCACTTTATTTAATATATAAAATTAAGAAAATAGTAAATTATAAAGATAATAAAAACAAGCAACTTTTTAAAAATTGTTTAGACTCACTCTAGTAACTTTGAAAAATCAATAGAGCTTTTTGTCTTATGAGATTGTAAAATTATTTAATTTTGATTTTTTTTGTTTTACTTGGACACTTAATACACTGTTGTTTGGAGTATAAATCAGTTCATCTTTGGAAGGTAATTTGATTTTAAAATGTATATGTATATATTCTTTAAACTTTCATCTTGAGAACTTTACCATTAAGATAGTGGCTCTCACGCAGGGGTAATTTTGCCACCCAGGGGACATTTGGCAGCCTGGAGACAGCAATTGTCACTATGTTAGAGGGAGGGGATAATGCTACTGGCATCTAGTGGGTGGAGGCCAGGGGGGCTGCTGAATATCCTTCAATGCATAGGACAGCCCCCCAGAATAAGAATGATTGGTCCAAAATAAAGGTGTTACCATTAAGCAGGCCTGCCTTAGGAGGAAAACTGAGGTAAGTATATAGGAATATACTATATATCCAAGGGTATTCAATGCAGCATTGCTTAAAAAGTCACGATATTACAAGCACTGTTCACTGACAGGAGGCTAAAGAAATTATGTGCTTCGAATCTACCAGAATGTTTCAAGCCACTAAAAATTGAATAAGACTGTATTTATTGACATGGAAATATATTGTTGTGTAAGAACAACTGGCTGCTGAATCACATGCCTCGTGTGGTAATCTTTTTTGTGTGCATATGCTGACTATGTATAGAAAAATTTGAAAGGTTTCAACTACTATATCACTTTCAACTATTATATTACTGCCAGGTAGTGCAAACTTTCAGAGGTGTACCTAGTGGGAGGTCTCGGGTCTCTGGGGGAGTGTGATTGAAGTGAATATTGGGACCCTGGCCGCTTCCTTTCTCTGTGCTTCCTGACCACCATGATGTGAGCAGCCTTGATGTACTGTGCTGCCATCAGCCCACGGTGATGGGTCAGATGACCACAGACCGAAACCACTGAAACCCAAGCCAGAATAAACCTTTCCTTCCCCCCTTTAAGTTGTCCATCTCAGGTACTGTGTCATAGTGCAGAAAGCTGACTAACATAATGGAGAAGGACTTGGGTTCTGGAATGAGATAAATTCAGACCAGCACCCACCGTGTCACTTAATCTAACAGAAGCCTTGCTCATCTGCAAAGTGAAGGAGGACAGCAGCACCTACTCCGACGGTTGCTGTGGGGTTTACAATAAGTTAAGGTACATAAATTGCTTAGTACAGTGCCCGTACACAGGGTATAAAGTAGGCACTTAGTAAACGCATGCTATTGTAGTTATTTATACAACTGATGTTATCATTTGTAGCGGTGGCAGCAGCAGCGGTAGTATTACAATGGAAAAAAAAGCAAAAGTGGAAAGAACTCTTCATGGGCTGGGTGGGAGCATGAAGAAAAGCTAGAGGAAACAAAAAGAACATGTCTCCAGAATTTACAAAACTCTTGGGGCAGGTTTGGAGTCCTCCAGCATATGGCAGGGGTATTCTAGCTGGCTTGGTTGGTTCTCAGGGGTGCAGAGACCGCCACTGACATGGGAGGCAATTTCTAAAGCAGAGGGCCCCTTCCCCAGCCCCATCCTTCCTGGTGGCAGGTGCAGCAGCCTGACAGGGGCTAATGAAATGTTTACTGGAAAGATTAGCTTGTCAGTGGAGCCCCGACAGATGGCTATTGATCCTCCAGCGTCTGTCATCCGTCCCATCTGAGGCAAAGGTGCTCTCTGACCCAGAGCTCAGGTTGGAACTCAGGCCCTAGGTATATGTGCCCAGGGCAAATGAGAAAAGCCAGATACAACGTGGGAGGGTCCCTTAGGTCTGTGCCCTGGTCAGAGTGGCCTCTGAGTTACTGGAAGCCCCTGCCTCTTATCCTGCTCAAGGAAACATCAGACTTGAGTTCAAATCCTGCTTATATCACAGTCATTCATTGCTTAATGACAGGGCTGAGTTCTGAAAAATGCATCATTAGGCATTGTCATCATTGTGTAAATATCACAGAGCACTTACACAAATTAATTCAGTGTCAGTGACACTGAGCCACACTATCTTAAGTGGTCATAATCACATATGTGTTGTTTGCTGAAGGGCTGTTTTGTGGCGCCTGATTGTATTTTGTGAAGATGGACTCTGTGACACTCAGTTTTTCTCATCTGTACAATGGGCAAAATAATAATAATAATAATAATATCTACCTGGCAGATGTATTATTAGACTTCATTTAGGAAATGGACATCAAAGTTCTAATAAGCCATGCTGTAGACAGGATGTTTATTTATTTTTTAAAATGAGATATTTGAGGCTGAGATTAGAAACCTTGTACTCATCCAGGAATTTATCCAGTGTGTCAGAGCAATGTGTCAGAGCCTACAAGTTTGACTACAAGTGTGATGTGTGATGTTCTAAAGGGCTTGACTTGTACCCTGAGGTCAGTGTTATGCCACTGAGTGGAGTGACTCCTTAAAGTAGACATCTCGCAAGAGCAGTCTGCCTCCAGGAAGGCAAGCCTGGGGCAGATCACGGTGAAGGTCATGGCAGTACAAACACGGGCCAGGCTGGAGACAAATGGAAAGGACCTGAAGTTACGAGACTGACTGCCTGGACAGGAGGGAAGGTGGTGAGCTGTGACTCTCACGTGCATGAGAGAACTTTCAATGAGATGGGAAGCTAGAGTGAAGGGGGACCAGCAGGAGGGAATAAACATAGTCATTGTCCCCCCCAATTCCTCATTGAGTTGGTAATAGAAGCTATGAAATGCATGAGGCTTTCGAGGAAACCGTGATGAGAAGCAGAAGAGCACGCAAAATCCTGAGGGGACAGGTGGAAAGAGATGTCTGCAAAATGAAGAGCGGCATCGGGAGACCAAGATAGAATGCTTTTCTTTCCAGGCTTCAGAAAAGAGGAAGGAAGGAAGGGAGGTTGGGAGGGAGGGAGGGAGGGAGATATCAATACAATAAATTCTACAAAAGAGTCTCATTTCAGAAACAAAAACAAGTCTGATGTGGTGGAAAAAGCCTGTAATGCTTGCACTTTGGGAGGCTGAGGCAGGAGGATCACAAGTACCAGCCCAGCCAGGGCAATTTCAGAGATCCTGTCTCAAAACAGAAGGCCTAGGGATGTAGTTCAATGGGAAGGTCCTAGGTTTAAAACCCAGTGTCAAGGCAAAACAAAACCCAAAATGTGTCTCTGGGTTTCATAACAAGGTTGTTTTGAACTTGAGCTGGGCCCCATCTGTGGGGCATCTGAGGCAGGAGGTTAGCAGGAAGATAGGCTCCTGCTTCGAGACGTTCTGAGTGAGGGGAGCAGAGAGGGCAGCAGTGGCTACAGGACAGCTGGGCAGAGCAGGGCTCTTCGGCCCTCTGGGGGTTGGGGTTGTTTTGTTTGAGACAGTGTCTAACCACGATGACAGGCATGCCACTGTGCCTGGCTAGCGGGACTGTTTTGAAACGGGAGCCACTCAGATTTCCAGCCTAGAGGAAGGATCCAGGAGGCAGAGAGGAGGGAGAGGAGGAGAGAGGCCTGAGGAGGCTCAGGGCCCAGGCGGGGACTCAGGCCAGCTAGACAGGAATCTGCAGGGCAGACAGGGTGGCCAAGCCCCAAGGGCAGAGGGCAGCTGAGCAGGTCCCACCTGCTGGGAGGGGAGGTGGTGGTCTGAAGAGAGCAGAGAGACAAGTCCGGAAGCTGTGAAACAGCCTCGGTGTCTGGAGGGGAATGGACCAGAGTCAAAGGCACAAAGGTGGCAAACCAAGGAGGCCCAGGCAGGACCAGACTTCCTTTCCAGTGTGCACAGAAAAGGAAAAGCTCAGTTCTGATGACAATGAGGATGGAATGGGCAAGACCTGGGGACTGACGGGAGGTAAGGGTGAGGGAAGAGGAGGTGTCTACAAGGACCTTCCAATTCCTGGGCTGGGGATGCAGCTCCAGTTAACCCAACAGCACACGGGAGCCGGTGACGGGAGCCAGCCTGGAAGGCCACATTGGGGTATTTCATTTCCTTTTCTGACAGGGTGTCCCCTTCCTCTCTGTCTCTCCCTATCCCCTCTTACAACCTCCTGCGCTTCACCCCCAGCAGCTGGCAAAACTCCCTGGCATTACAGGGACCGGGTGGAATACTGCCACGCCTTTCACACCTCTATGCACCCGGCAGAAAGGAGACAGGACCAGGCCAGGGAGGCTGCCCTATGACCCTCAGCTGTTCTCTTCCTTTCTCTCAGCCTTGGTTTCTCCATCTAGACACTGAGAAGACTGTCTCCAGGAATCAGCAGGCCTTCTGGCCAGGGAAGTTTTATTTATGAGTGTGATTTTATCATCCATGAGGCTGTCGTGCGGGTCAGGGAGGCGGGTGCAGAGCTGCTCAGAAACACAGATGCACAGTTAACTGCTAACCGTCTAAACAAGATCTGAATGGAAACGTCCCCCTGTTAATTAATGGCTGCTTTCAAGGTTATTAAGTTAGACTGGTAGGTGTGTGGCCTTTCTTTCTAGTGCCCTTCCAATTAACAGGCACTTTGCTTGGTAAATGTTAATTTAGAGTAATTGGGTGTGCAGATGAGGGGAGTGCAAGAGGGAACAATGCTGCCTCTACTGTAGGTTAATTGCTGGTAAGTGTTGTCCCTGCAGCCCTGGTCCTGGATGATTAATGGCCTTGGAGTACCAGCCAAAACCCCCCAGGTCAGCAGAGGCTGCACAGGCTTAACCCTTCAGTGACCAGAGAAAAACCCCAGTGGCTCCTACCAGGTTGGTGAGCAGGGACTTGGGGTGTGTCCCTCACCTGTGCAACGGGCTAAGGGATGAATTGCTTTCCACCAGTGCATTAGGAAACCCAAATACCAGTCAAGATAACCTTGGCAAGAAATGCTGCTCTGCCATAAAGAAGAATAAATTTGAGTCATTTGTAAGAAAATGGGTGCACCTTGAGACTATAATGTTAAGTGAAATAAATCAGGCACACAAGCTTAAATATCATACATCTCTTATATGAGAAACCCAGAGTATAAATAAAGACCAAAATAAAAGACAAATAGGAAACAGGGAGATAGATTTTTGCAAGTGGGAAAGGGAAGGGATCAAGAGATGGAAGAAGCGGGAGGGTGGGGAGGGAAAGGGGAATAAAAAGAATTAAGATGTGCTATGTAGGTATACCTACTCCCCATGATGAATGTGATCATTACATAGTGCAAACATGGACTATGGAAAAAAAGAAAAGAAATGCTTCATCCCACAGATAGAAGGAATAACTAAGTGGACCAATGGTTTCCCTGAGATATGATCATTTGAGAAAACTAAATTGATTTTTTAAAAACACTCTCCAACACCCCCTCCCCCAGCCCCACCAAGCCTCTGCTCTCAGTTCCTTTCCCCTAAGTCACCCTGTGATGGTGGGTTTGATGTGTATTTGACGGCGACAACAGGCTTACTAGGTGTTGCTATGTAGGTGCTCTGTGGGTGGCATTAAGGAATTGGCACTGAGTAAGGCAGTGTCCCAGATGACCCTGGTGGGCCTGATTCGATCAGCTGGGAGCCTTCAGGGGCAGAGCTGAGGCTGCCCTGAAGAAACATTGTGCCTCTGGACAGCAGCTTCAGATTGTCAGCAGAGGCCCAGCTCGCCTTTCCTGACAGCCTGTTTTTGAGTTTCAGACTTACCTAGTCAGCCCCCAAAATTATGTAAGCCAATTCCTTGCAATAACTGTCTTCACTAGACAGGCTCACAATCCAGAAGTTGACTGACACACAACCCAGATGTCACTCAGGGCTGGGAACGGTACTCTGAGCCACACTTAGCATCCCCGACTGCTCGCCTCAGAAACATGACTAGGAGCTAGCTTATCTCCCAACTCGGTAAGAAAGTTTCTGTAACCACTTGGGGTCCCACAGCCTTCCCAGCCTCATCACCAGGACAGTTTCTCCCCCTGAAACCTTCCTCACAGGAAGAAGTAAAGAATGGATAAGTTTTTCTTTCTAAGAAAAATGAAGTATTATAAGAAGCATAGGACTGCAGCTATACATGCTTCATTGTGCAAAATAAAATGGATAAACATTTTTAACTTATTAATTAAAAAACCTCCAGGTTATAATGGGAATAATACACATAGTGTTAATTAATATTCTGTATAAAGAGGAGGGAGGAATAATTTTTAATGTATTTTGTTTCCTTAAATGATCATATCTCAGGGAAACCACTGGTCCATTTAGTTATTCCTTCTATTAATACAGTGAACAATCTCTTTTTTTCCTTAGTACATGTTTGCAGTACATGTTTGAGGAAGGTGAGAGGGAGGCTTCTCAGTGAAAGACATTTTGATTTTGGAATTGTTTACATTACATTCAAAACTAAAAATCTGAAAACTGTATTTGCTCTACAAAAGCTTCTAAGCTCCCAAGCACCTCTACGGTAGATGCTGGGGACAGATAGTGGTTTAGGAATAGTCCACATGTATGTAAGAGAGAGAAACAGACAGACACAGCTTGGAGAGGGAGGCTATCTGCAGTCAAGGAAACAGGTTTTGAGGTAAGCAGGAGTCAGTCAGAGAAGTAAGAACGGCAGGAAGATGCCAATTTTACAACACTGTGAAGGCCAAGGCCACACAGAAAACAAATCTCACAGAAAAGAATGGCTTCTTCCCCCAACCCTCTACCCCCACCTGACAACCGGAATGGATTTCTGGCTTCTCCTTTCTTTTTTGAAAGGGTGGAAAGTTCAGAGGAGACACTGCCCAGTCTCCCAGGCTTTCTGTCACACGATCAGTTCAGGACACTGGACCCAGCATGGGAACGTGGCAGGGAGGAGGGAAGGATGGGCAGAGAGAAGAGACCTTTCAGGAGGCCTTCGCCGAGCCACTTCACTCTTCAGTGAGACACCTACAGCCCAGGCTTCCACAAGTAGGGCCATGGCTGAGTTATCTACCTGGAGCCCCAGAGATCTCAGAAAGATTCAGAGTGGGGAAAATGAATTTGGGACTCCTCACAGAGAGATGATTCTGTGTGGCTGGAACATTTTAGGAAACCTCTCTTTTTAGGGGAAAAGGGGTGGTGAGTCCCCTGCAGACCTGCCTGAATAATGCTCCAGAGGAGATTCTGTTAGCTGCAGAGTTTTGGGTTTTCCAGGGGGTGGTGCATGTTTGGAGGCAAACCTCCATTTGTCAGCAAGAAGACAGCTCAGCTGAGGTCTGTCAGCAGCACTCCTCTTCCAGATGGAGCTTCGCCTCTTCTTTAAAAATCAGCTTTTGATGCAGCAAATAAACATGAAAAAATGTTAATATCACTGGTCATTCGAGAGATGCAAATGAAAACAAGACTGAGATTTCACCTCAACGGAGAAAGAATGGCTGCTATCAAGAAATCAACCAATAACAAATGCTGGTGGGGTTGTGGGGAGAAAGGAACACTTCTCCATTGTTGGTGGGAGTGCAGACTGGTGCAACCACTGTGGAAATCAGTATGGAGATACCTCAAAGAACTAGGACTGGAAGTCCCATTTGACCCAGCTATTCCCCTGCTGGTTGTCTTCACCAAAGAATTAAAAGAATCATACCACAGTGATATATGTGCACCCATGTTCATAGCAGCACAATTGTAATAGCTAAAGCTTGGAAGCAGCCCAATTGCCCATCAACTGGAGACTGGATAAAGAAGATGGGGTTTTTTTATAAAATGGGGTACTACTCAGCCATAAAGAATGAGAAACTATAGACATTTACAGCAAAATGGATGCATATTGAGGCCATACTCTTAAGTGAAAACGACACATATGTGTAAATACTGAGTAGTTTCTCTAGTGTGAGAAACTGAAAGTGTAAATAAGGATCAAAATGTATAATTGATATTGTAAAATTGGGAGAAAAGGTTTAAAGGGGAAAGGGAAGTGGGAAGTGTAGGGGAAAGGAAAGTAGGGGAAAAAATATGAGAAAAGGGAAAAATGGAAACAAAGTCTTTGTAAATAGAGAGGGGTAGAGGGGTCGAAGGGAGGACAGGGAATGGGGAAAAAATAAGAACCAAATACATCACGTAAAGGTACAAGTTCCCAACGATGAATGTGATTGTATTGTATACCTAAAATGTACCAATAAACTTAATGGAAAAAAAATCAGCTTTTGAGGGTAGCTCAGAGATAGAGCTCCGCTATCTCTGGATAGGGTAAATGAGCCCCCAGGTTCCATTCCTGTCACTTATGTCAAAATGAAGAGAGGGCTGTATGTATATGCATGCATTCACATGTGCTTGCGTTTGTTACAGTTTTTGCGTGAAATATGAAACATTGTTGCCTTCAGGATAGACAGCTGAGAGCCCAGAGATTATATCAATTAGACAATAGGATAGGGCGCCATAAGAAGTGACCCCCAGGGCTGGGTATTTAGCTCAGTGGTTTCACTGCCTGCTGTGCAAATGCAAAGGCCCGAGTTCGAGGCCCGGTACCAAAAAAAAAACAAAAAGGAAGTGACCCCCAAATACAAGGCTTAAACAAGACAGAGTTTCCTTCCTTTCTCAAGGAACAAGGGCAGGAATAGAGTGAGGAAATGCAGGGAGTCAGGTTGCTTCTATTGTGTTGTTCTGCACTCCTGCCATGACCGTGTCTGCGTCAATGACAATGGCCTGCCTATGGCTTTCACTGGGACCACTGGCCAGATCTCAGCCACTTGAATACACCTAGGAAATGTCCTCCTCAACTGAGTGTCGGGAGCCCAGCTAAAATGCATGGCTTTATTTCTAAAGGGAGAAGGGTAGGGTAGTTTAAAAAGAGTGACACATAGTCTTTATCTGGGATAGGATGGGAAAGTCCTTTAACTTTATGTATCTTTTGTATCTTTTGAGCTACATGAATTAAGAATAAATTTGTTTGAAAAATACATTCAATTGGAAGTCACAAATTGAGCACATGCATCCAACTTTCCACTACACTATGAACTTAATAGAATAAATGATAAGGAATTATCAAATGCATGAATTCACTAGTACCTGGAAGTTCTGAGGCAGGAGCACTGGAATTTTTTTTTAATTTTATTTTATTGGTACATTTTAGGTATACACTATAATGACATTCATCATTGGAAATTTGTACCTTTACATGGTCTCTCTTGGTTATTTTTTCCC
>NW_004624825.1:1826144-1860039 GCF_000247695.1 Heterocephalus glaber
CATCTCTCAAATGACCAGTGACGTTGAATATTTTTTCATATGTTTATTTGCTATTTCTACTTCTTTGTCTGAGAAATTGTCTGTTCATTTCAGATGCCCATTTTTGGATTGGGTCTTTAAATTTGGGAGGTCTGATGACCTTTGTCTGAGGAACAGCAGGTGAAAATTTTTTCCCATATTATGGGTTGTCTCTTCACACTGTTGGTGGTTTCTGTTGCTGAGGAGCACTGGGATTTTGAGGCTAGCATAGGCTACATAGAAAGATCCTGTCGGAAGAAGAGGAAGAGAAGCGGGGTGGGAGGGAGGAAAGAAGGAAAAAGAAAGGAAAAGAAATTGTGTTGATGGTAGAAAATTAGGGTGTAGCAGATCAGAAGTCTGGGAAAATACTGACAGCTAGGAAGTAGAGGAGAAAGAGCAAAGGCAAGCCATAACCCCAAATACCAGGACCAGGATCTTTCCTTCTCTGGAGAGCCCCAGAGGAACTCCAGACTCAGAACTAAAGAAACAGAATGCAGGAGTAGGCACAGAATGATGGCCAGAAGGATGGAGCAAAGCTACATTCACAGTGGCTAAAAGAGTTGGACACTTCCCCTCCTCCACTTCTCAACAAATGCTCAGCCAACAGGAACAGCAAGAGTGGAGATTGTGTCCCTTGGGGACTTAGAACCTAAGGACTCATCTCTTGAAAAAGGGGGTTAAAAAAAGGGGGAAAGCATTCTAATATGGGTGCTAGAAGTCATGAGAGAAGCAGAACAGGGCTTCCAGCCCATCTAGATCTCCACAGCAGACGTATGCGGCAAGTTGAGGGTGGGAAGGATGTGGGTAAAAATGCCTCTGCCCAGGGAGAAAATACAGCAAAGTGCTCTGGTCCATTATTTTAACCCCTCCTTACACCGGCAAGTGTGAGCATCCCCCAGCTGCTGCTGAAGCCCAGAAGGAAGGCTCCTGACAATGTGGTTCAACCACTTCTGGAACCTCTTCCCTGCCCTTCCCTTTATGAGTGAGGTTTCAGCCATTGGGAGAGATTTACCTAATGCTTCCATTATGAAAGCACATGGAACGGCCATGGGGTGCCACAGGTGTGAGGAAACCAATGACATGAAAAAGCTGAACAAAGACCAATAAACCAAACAAGCCACCCTGATAAAACAAAACACAGTAAGGAATGTTAAAGAAAAAACTCTAGTATCTCTGGAAAGAGTTGAGCTAGCTGCCAATTAAAAAGGAATCATCAGAGGAAAGAAATAATATCTAAAAATATGATGGTCAACATTTTAAAAATCTAGCAAACAGAGGAATAAGAGAATAGTAAGCTGAGTAGGGGTTGTCCCGTGCAAGGTAGTGAGGAAATCCCAGAGCCTTATCTATTCTGCAGAGTAGACAAAGAGTCATCTGTGGGTGCAGAAGGCAGGAAGCTCGGTCTCCAAAGAAAAAAGAGAGCAAGCAGGAAACTGCAGGGCAGAACCGAGCTATTCAGGTCGCTTGAGGCCGGTCTCAGTCCACGCAAGACTCCTCTAGGCCATGGTGCAAGAGGATCTCTGAGTGATCCCCAGGAATCTTTTTGCTGTTGACTATACCTATATCACTGTGGGGGATCTTACAACACCCTGTGCATTACACACAACCTGAACTGCAAAAACCAATCATAAGGGTTCTTTGGATGGTACCTATATACAGTTTAGACACTTGGGTAGCACTGATAAATTCCACCACTCCCATATATTTGAATACATTCCGAGAATGCTATGAGGCATATGTCATGTTATTTCATGATTTTTCTGATCAATTACCTAACTAGTCAATATCCAGATTTGATAGCAGTCCTTGAAGCAAAAAAAAAAAACCCACAAAAACATCGCCTATCTTTGTGTTGCTTTCCACCATGGGACATGGGATTGGTTCTTCTGTTTAGGTGTGAACTAGGAGTTCTACAGTACACAGCTATCAGACCTGTCACCACCTGACAGACCTGTGATTGCTGTAATCTGTTAGCCACTCGGCATTTATCAGGAAGGAATTCTTTGCTTTTAAAAATGCCTGGAGCTACCTAGTAATTATCAATACTATATCTCAAGTGCTAATATGTTTGAACAGCTAAAAATATATGAGGAGGCCTGGACTAACTATCCCAGGGGATTGGTGCCAAGAAGGCTGCCATTAAACTTTTTATCTGGTGAGAAGTTCAAAGAATGTTTGGATAAGTTCCTAAGGATGAATTTCAGCAAGGGTTGTCCACCAGTCTTCAACACTTTGTGGTCCTTATACAAAGATAAAGAAAAGGTGGTAATCATAGAAGAATTAGTAGTAGGTTATGAAACCTCTCTAAAAAGCTGCCGTTTATTTAACCCCAATGCATGCTGGGAATATTAAAGTAGCTGCGAGGTGGATAGACGAAGCCCAGGCCATGGACATAGCAGATAGATTTATCAACTCCAAGTGTGCAGAATACATGCTAAAAGCTAGTCTGATTAAAGAGGCTGAAGAAATGTGCTAAAAGTTTACAAGGGTTTGTACAACTAATGTTCTTATTTATGAATAAACAGGACATATCCATAAAAAAAAAAAAAAGAATAGTAAGCTGGACTGAGTGGTGACACATGTCTGAAATCCCAGTACTCCAGGAGGATGAGGCAGGAGGATCTCAAGTTTAAGCCCAGCCTCGGTAATTTAGCGACTAAGAAAGACCTGTCTCAAAAATAAATTTTGGGGGAGGGTACCCGAGATCGAACTCGGGACCTTGTGCTTGCAAGACAGGCAGCAGAACCACTGAGCTAGATCCTGGCCCTCAAAAATAAATTTTTTAAAATTTGAAAGAGCTAGGGCTATAGCTCAGTGTGAAGGCCCTTGCTTCAATTCCTAGGACAGAGATGGAGAGGAGAGAGGAGGGGCGGGGAGGGGAGGGGAGGAAGAGAGAGGAGCGGAATCTAAAAACCAGACCAGTTACCTGAAAATCAGTGAACTCCCTGGGAACACAAGAAAAAGACAAAGCAGTGAAAAATAAAAGTCAAAGGAGGGCCGGATTTAGCTCAGTGGCACCACGCCTGCTTCGCAAGGGCAAGGTTCTGAGTTCGATCCCAGGTACCAAAAAAAAAAGTCAAACGACAGATAAGAGGTATGGGAAGTCAACATTCATTAATTCATAGGAGTTTCAGATGAAAGAAAAAAATGTGTGTGTGGAGGAGGAATCAATGATATAATGTAAAATTTTCTTGAGCTAGAGAGATCTAAAAATCTTAAGTGTTTAAGTCTTAAGAGCCCTCTAGGTACCGAGCAGTATAAATGGAAACAAGATACAGATCTAGATACTTGTGCTAGATATTTCAGAACCCCAAGAACAAAGAAGAAGCCATAATAGCCTCCAGAAGGAGAGAACAAGACATCTACAAAGAAATGTAAATGCAACTAACATCAGGCTTCCCATCAGAAATGCCGTCAAGCATTTTAAATTCCAAAGAAATTTGAACTTGAGCCTAAATTTTACTCCAGGTTAAACCAGCAATTGGCTATGCAGGAAAATTTGTCACATATGTACTCAAAATTAAACATCACTCCAGGAATACTTGAGAGAAAAAAAGGCATATAAGAATGAGATTTCCGAAAATATGAGATTAGGGGCTGAGGATGTAGCTCAGTGCAGAGCACTTGCCTAGCAGGTGCAAGGACCTGGGTTCAGTCCTCAGCACTTCAAAACAAAACCCCATGAGATTAAAATAAGCAAATAAAAAACTCATAGCTGAGTAAAAGTGAGAAAAGTAAAAATGAAATTAAAAGGCAAAGCTTTGAACCCTGACAATTGTGTGGCAGGGGTTAAATCATTAGAATTTTCTTTCTTTCTTTATAGATATGGTTACATTCCTCTGCAGTGATTAATATTTGCATAACCATAAAAATGGTAACTGCTATTTTTATAGGGTTTAAGTATTCAGAAGTTCAAGCCTGGAAGACAATTATAGTTCTGGAACAGGATGTAAATGTTAGAAACCACAAGAGTGGGAGGAATGAAGAAACTATGAACTGACCTAGAAGAACATTATGTAAAGCAAATGTAAGGTGCAGAATAATATGAACATTATGACTATCTTTATGCTTGTGGATTGAAACTAGGACCTTCACATTGAGCTACATTCCTAGCTTGTTTTGTTTTTTGTTTTGAAACAGGATCTAAGTTCTCCAAGTGGGACTCAAACTTGTGATCCTCCTGACTCAGCTTCCCAGAGTACTGGGATTACAGGCATCCACTACCATGTCTGGCTATCTTTTTGTTGTTGTTATTGTTGTTTTTGTTTTTATTTTTTTTTGAGACAGGGCCTCACTTTGGAGGCCAGGCTGGCCTCGAACTGGCAGCAAACCTCCTGCCTCAGTCTCCCGAGTGGAGCGCTGGGATTACAGGTGTGCACTACCACGCTCTGCTCAAGCCTAGGTATCTGTATATTTTATATTTATGTGTATCTTATATGCATAGTAAAACACCTCGAAAAGTTTCACGCACTTTTTACATTTTATGCTGCTGTAGTTGCTGAAATTTTACCAGAATGTATAATTTTTTATAATTAAAATGTTAATAGAATGTTGTTAAAGACTTCCTTAAATTTTAGCCTGCCTGGGGGACTTACTGCTCTTGGGAAGACCCCTTAGCAAAAGAGTCAAACTGAGCAAAAAGAACTACATGTTGTGAAACTCTTGATCTTCAGCTAGTCTAATGCATATAAAAACAAAAACACCCACAGACGAAAAACCAATGAAAGATCAACACTGCCACCTATTGAGGATATAGAGGAGAATAGCTAAATTGGAAAGGCTTTTTGTCTTATTACCAAAGAGCTGAGTCTGGGTTATCTTCCACTGGGAGCATAAATACAGAGCCATAAGAAATTGGGCCAGGCAAGGTGGCACATCTGTAAGTCCAGCTCTGTGGGAGGCTGAGGCAGGAGGATCACAATTTTAAGCCCAACCTGGGCAACTTAGCAACTTACTGAGACCCTGTCTCAAAACAACAAATAAAAAAGGTCAGGGGATATAGTTCAGTGCGAAAGGCCTGCGTTCAATCTCCAGTACCATCAAGAAGAAGAAGAGGAAGGAGAGGGGAAGAAGAAAAATGAAAAAGAAAGAAAGAAGACATAGAAAACAAAAAAGAAAGCAGGATCTTATGAAGAGATGCTGGGCAAAGTATGGGCAACAGTGTAAGAAGTGGAGTTTGCTGGCCTAGTAAAGAGCCCACCTGAGAGAGGGGACAGGGTGTCGAATTTCTGACTTGGCTGTGCCAGGGCAAAGGCTGAGTGTGTGAGACCAAGGAATACACACGAGAAGGAGCGGTAAGGTAATATATATTGCTCTGCTAGAATGAACTTTTAAGTAAACATTACTTTCTAGAAACAACATACTGCTCTGTGAAAATGGTGGATTTGTACTGGTCACTGAAAATGTGTAAACAAAGGCAATCTGACTTTCCATCCTGGACCGTACAGGAAGGATGTTTGCATTTCTGGGAGCCTCTGCTTATGTGCATGTATTCAACATGTAACTCCTGGTGCCTACTGTATGCTAGGTCCTATGCAAGACCCCTTTTCAGAGTCACAGATCCTAGCACACTGGCTGCTTAAATGATTCAAGTCAACGCACCAAAGAGTCTCGGTGGAATCCAGTGAGCCATCCTGTAAAATTTAGCCTATATTTGGCAAGCACTGGATTTACATATCATACTTTCACACTTAGGACACGTTCATTCAAAACTCAGGCCCTGGCGGGTATGGTGGTGCATAGCTGGAGTCCCAACACTCAGGAGGCTGAGCCAGGAGGATCAACACAAGTTCGGAGGCCAGCCCAGCGTGGGCTACATAGTGAGTTTAAGGCCAGCCTGGACTACATAGTGAGACCCTGTTTCAAAAGAAAAAAAAGCCAAAACAAACAAAAACAAAAAAACTCAGTCCCTACAATCTGATGAACCAAATTTTTGTTCTTTTTTAAACCACAGGTTGAAAATATGAACATCCCAGGCCGGGGATTTAGCTCAGTGGTTCCGCCACCTGCCTCGCAAGCGCAAGGACCAGAGTTTGATCCCCGGTACCAAAAAAAAAAAAAAAAGATACATGTTGAGATATGTTATGTACATGTACCAACTCTCCACTAGGAATGCAATCATTATATAATGAAAATAAAAATAAAATCCAAAAAAAGATGAAGAGTAAAATCTGTATTAGAATCACAAATATTAGAGCTGGAAAAACTTCCAATACTACGTGGTTTACTAAGCTCATAAGCTGGGTTAGGGTCTAAAATAATATAAATAAAAATTCTGGCTGATTTTTAATTTGGGAGAACAATACAAAAAAAAGAAATATAAAGAGGCAAATAACGTACAGGATTTGTTATATAGTTAATGCTCAGTAAATATTTATTTTTTAAAAAACACTATTCCACTTTTAATAACTTAAAAGATTGCAAACTTCCATCTTACTAAAAGATGCTGAGTTCTGACTTCACCTTTTCTTAAAAAAAAATAACATCAAGTATGAGAAAAATACAAATTAAAGGACATGAGCAGTAGTTAATGGGATAAATGAAATACACATAATAGTACCAAGGGGAGGCCAGAGATCGGTGGGGCCGCAAGAAGGATAAAAAGGCCCGAGGGGGACACCACTGGCTGTCATCAAAACCAAAGAAACAAAGAATAAAATAAATACCAAAGGAAAACCCCTAAAAACAGAAAGACCTGCGGGGAAGCTGGGGTCAGATGTGCCTTTATAAAATACTTACGGGTCCTGCACTTGGGAACCCTGGAGTAAAAGACTCCACTTCTATAAAGGCCCATCTCTGTTATGGTATATATTATATCAAGAAGTCCCCCAGGAGCCTCATGCGCTCATAGGTGGGGCTTCTGGAAGGTGACCAGATTATGGGGCCGCTACAGCTGACTTGCTGTTAGGAGGCATGGTCTGGTCGGA
Source organism: Heterocephalus glaber (assembly GCF_000247695.1). The sequence continues at coordinate 1,833,089 of NW_004624825.1, forward strand.
AGACATGGTCAGGTGGGCATGGCCTGCAAGGGTTTATCTCCATTCTTGGCTCCTCCCTTGCCACTCCTTGTTCCCAGGTTGTCATGAGGCTATTAAGAGGCAGCTAAGTCAGAAATAAAGAGGGACTGGGCTCTCAAGGAAGTCAGCAGAAAAAAATAAAGACATCGGAATTGTGGCTGGTGGGGCATCTGAAGGCCAGGCCCAAGATAAAGATGCAATGGCAGGCCTACATGCCTCCCTAAGAGAAATCAATAATGTGAGATTATATTGTAATTAGTACCACCTAGACCATTAAGTCCAGACAGGGATTAACTGCCCAGGTGGGCGGGTGACCAGAGCATCTAGACCCATCCCTTCCCAAAAATGCCTTTGTTTTCCCATGTATCCTTACTACATGCTTTGCTTCCCTATTGGATCAGTATCAGCTAAGTGGCTCTACTTATAATCCTGTAAATTGATTGTAGTTTGACCCACATTGTACACACATCGTGACTTGGCTGTATAAATTACCACTGACAGAGGGCCTCGGTGGCCACCCCATTTGGGACACCCCCTCGCCCCGGAAATCCTGGAGCTATCTTCTCTGATTTCCAATAAAGCTCTCCTAACTTCTTCCTTTAGTTCACAACTTCATTCCTTGATGTTGTGGGATCATGAACTTAGCACATTTGATACCTAACAGGTTGGACATTATATATTATATTTCTCCTATACCAAGGTGAGCAACTTTTCCTATACTCTGCCCCTGTGCTATGCTATCCTGTCCTGGAGCTAGCCAACTACAGACTGAAAAGTAAACCAAAATAGGAGAAATTTACCCCACCTTTTAGTTGCAGGTATCAAATATTTTCCCAGTGACAAGGAAAGTGACTAATAGAATCACCACACTGCATTCTGTCAGATCAGTTCCTATTTGTTTAGAATTCCTTTAACAGGAAGTTAATGGTACAAGTTCTTTGGGCGTGTTCTGAGCAAAGCCCTGGGTTAGGCAAGAGGTTCTTGGAAATAAACTAGACATAGTTCTTGTTCTTGGGGGTTCATAGCTAGTTGTAGTCGTAAGCCACCTAACCACACAAGGGCACAAAATTAATACAGTACATGGACAAGTATTGCACAATGTGGCATCAGAAACAGAGTTATGTGGAGGCATTCAGAGAAGACTCCCTAAAGATGTGACTGCACTTCTGAAATAGCACCCAAACAAGCCAGGCTCCTGGAGAATCCACGGATGCAAAAGAATCAGCATCCAAATAATCGCTGGATTTATTTTGTTAATTATGGTTAGATATTTAGAAAGGAAAATATGTGAAAACCACCTGCTTCCTTCAAGGGAAACTGGGAGAAGGTCCTAAAAAAGTCCCCAAGGAAGTTAAATCAGGAATGAAGTGCAATTATAGGGTGAACCAAGTGATTTGGAAACACAGAGATTGATGACCTACCAATGGCAGGATGAGGAAAAATGGAAGAAACTCCTTTTGAGCTGTGCCTTGCAGATGATTCAAGTTACTAAGACAGAGGATAAGGGACAGTGTGGTTCCAGCACAAGCAAAGACAGAGCAGCGTCAAGAAGCAGGTTCGTGGGCACTGCGAGTGTTCAATATGGTGGCAAGTAAAGGATGCGGGTGATAAAAAATAGCAGGAGGTGAGTTTTATTTTTCTTTAACAGATTTATTGAAGTAAAATTTATACACCATAAAATGTACCTATTCCATGTGCACAATGAATGATATTTAGTAAATGTATAGAGATGTGCAACCATCACCAAAATGAAGTTCTAGAATTCTTCCACCATCCCCAGATGTTCCCTTATGCTTGAGTATAGTGTTTTTGTCCTGCTGCTTTCACTTTGCATGAAGGTGAAGAAGTCCAAGAACTATCGTCTCAAAATATGGCACCCTGAGATACTGATTGTTTTAATTAAAGGAATGTAGAGAACAGTGGATGCTGGAACAAGCATTTTTCTATCTCCTTATCTACTTACAGTCCAAAGCTGCCAAGAATGAAAATAACCCTAGTCCTTTTCTCAAGCTTGCATTAACTTAACTCCTATGGACCAAAATCATTGCACAAATCTGTCAACACACCCGGCAAGACTTTTGTCACACTCCATTGTCTTCTACTTCAGTCCCATTCAATATTCCAAAAGAGAATTATTTATGATACGTTATCTGTTCTGCAGCCAAAAGGACTTCCCAGGCTATTAATGTTTCTCAAGTCCATCAAATTCCCCTCAAAATCATTTGCAATTCCCCTCAAAATTGTATATGTTCTTCACTCACCTCCTCTTCTATAGAAAAAGGTTATACAAAGGATGATGAAAATATATGGTGAATGCCTGTATTTTAAAAATTTATTACAGGAGAAGACACTTTGAACACACTTATCCCATCATTCTTGCCACTTTCTGAACCAGTTCTGGAAGTCTTCTTTTGTGTCTTTATGAGGTGTGATCAAAAATACAGTGAATGCTGCTCAACCAATGAAAGGCTCATAAAAACATGTATTCTCGTCCGCTGGCTATCTTCTAATTATTTTGTTATTAATTTATTTCAGCTAATCTTTGGAGGGAGAAGGAATTTCACCTCTAAGGTTTTGAGGTTCATCCTTGTTCAACATAGATCAATAGTTCATAAACCAATTTGTAAATATTCCACTTTTAAGTCCATTCACCAGTTGATGCCCATTTAGATTGTTAACATTTTTGTCTATTATGAATTACGCTATGTGCATTCACATACGACCCTTCATCTGGATATGCTTTCACTTTTCTTGAATTAAAAGTTGCCCGATTTAGTAAGTAAAAATATAAGATACCCAGTTTAAATGTGAGATAAGCACATTGTTTTAGTATAGTCCATTTAATACCTGAGACATAGTTACACTAAACTATTATTTGTTGTTTACCTAACATTCAGATTTAACTCAGAATCTTGTATCTTATCGGGGAGTTTTATGGTGCATAGACACCTAGAAATGGAATTGTTGGATCATATAACAGGTTTACACTTAAGAAACTGCCAATGTGTCTTCCAAAAGGACTGTACCACTTTATATTCCAGCAATCGTTTCCCTCATCCTCCCCAACATTTGATATTTATTGATTTTTGCTTTAAGTGGCCATTCTAGTGTATGTGGAGTGGCTTCACATTGTGGTTTTAACTTCATCAATAATCTTTACAAAGAATTGTGTTTATTAGCTATTCATGTATCTTCTTGGGAAAATGTCTATCAAGTTATGGCCAATTTTTTAATTGGGTGGTCTTATAGATTTGTAAGTTCTTAATATATTCTGAATGCAAATAAATTTTTTCCAGGCTGACTTTTCACTTAACATTTTTTATAAATCCAAAAGATTTTAATTTCAATGAAGTATAATTTGTCAATTTGGTTTAAGGTTTTGCTTTTGATGTCATTTACCATCATAACAAAATGGGAATCCTCTAATCCACAAACATGGAAGATTTCTGTACTTATTTTTATCTTAATTTCTCAGCAGCATTTTCCAGTGGAATAAATTCATTTTTGTATTCTTTTTAATGTTGAGTGGTTTTAATTTTGAGACTGTCATTGCTGATAAAATTTCAACTTTAAAATATTGATCTTGTATTCTACAACCTTACTAAATGTTTTAGTTCTAGTAGCTTGTGTGTGGATTCCTTAGGGTCTTACAGGACCACGTGATTGTGAAGACAATTTCTTTTCTTCCCTAATCTAAATGCCTTTAGCCATTTGGGAGAGGGAGAGCTGGATAGATCCATCACTTCAACACTGATCAGAAACAGGTAAGTGTGCATGTTCTTAACCTGTTCCCAATTTAAGGAGAAAAGCATTGTCTTTCATTATTGTTTGTTGTAGGCTTTTCACAGAAGCCTTTTAGATTCAGAGTTCTATTTTGTTCCATTGGAAGTTTTCATCATGGATGTTGAATCCCATCAAATGCTTTTTTTCTAACTATTTGACTATGTGGGTTTTATCATTTCTTGTTAACGTGGTATTATAATACATTAAATGATTTTTGGATGTTAAATGAAATTTTCAGCCACAAGACATAATATTTTGTCCTGATACATAAACCTTTTGTTGTTTGAATCAGTTAATATTGTGTTTTAGAACTTTTGGATGTCATCATGATCTTGGAATACTTTATAGGTAAAGACTGTAACATTTTCCTTTAATCCCTGCATTAGCTATATATCAGAAATTTTGATATGCTATGTGCTCATTTTCACTGTTAAAACTATTTTTAGGGCCGGGGATTTAGCTCAGTTGTTTCGCTGCCTTCTGCGCATGCGCAAGGACCTGAGTTCGCTCCCCGGTACCAAAAAAACCCCAATTTTTAACCAAACATTGTGGCAATGTCTGTAGTTCCAAGCTACTTGGAAGGCTGAGGCAGGAGGATCACTTGAGCCCACAAGTTAGAGATAAACCTGGGCAACACAGCAAGACCCTGTCTTAAACAAATAAAAATAATTTTCTAATTTTCCCTTAAGATTTCTTCAGTACATAGGATATTTAGAAGTGTTAATTTACAAATATTTAAGGATCTGCTAAATTTCTCACTGTCTTCTAATTTCAGTGTGGCTGGAGAATATACTATTTCAATCCTTTTAAATTCTGAGACTTGTATTATGGCATAGCACATAGTATCCCTAGAGAATGACAAAGGCATAGTAGAAAAGATGTGTTTTGCTATTGTGTGTGGTGTTCTAGAATGTCAAGACAAATTAGCTAACAGCACTGTCTTACATGCTCAGTGATTCTATCAAGTTGTCCTATCAATTACTGAGGGCACAGCTTTGAAATCTCCAAATATTATTGTTGAACTGCCCCTTTCTTTTCAATTGTCATTTTCTTTTTTTTGGTTGTTAGGTGTGTATACATATATAATTGTTACACTTCTCTGGTATGTTGATCCTTTTATCATGTACAATATCCTGCTCTATTTCTAGTAGTATTTCTTGTCTCAAAGCCCACTTTGATATGAATATAGCAATTCCAGGTCTCTTATGGTTACTGTTCATGGTATACATTTTCCCATATTTTAAAGCTGTGTATGAATCTAAAGTGCCTCTGTGACACCACATAGTTAGTTTTAATCTATTCTGACAATTTGATGCAAGTGTTCAGTTCATTCACATTTAATGAAATTATTGGTATGGTTAGATACACGGCTGCCATTTTGTAAATGCCTCTAAATGTTTCAAGTCTTTTTTGCTTCTCTGTCCCTCTTTCTGCCTTTTATGTTAAATATTAATGTACTCCAAAAATATCTGTGTGATGTTTTAGTGGTTGGATCTAGGGACTGTAGCAATATGCATCTCAGTTTATCATAATCTCCAGATTAAGGCTAATGTAATTTCAATAAAATACAGTTTTGTTGGGTATTTCCTCTTTTAGAAATATCCAAGATTTGAATGAGCTTGGAAATTCATTCAGAATGGATAAAAAAGCAAGAATCAACTACATGGTATCCTAGGGGAACGCTCAGATGCTGATCCCCTCCTCAGATTTAAAGCCACTATTATACACCAGATTTATATTATAAACTCAACAATATATAATTATTGCTTTATAAAGTGTAATGTCACTTAAAGAAAACATATTGTGGTAAGCAAATGTATTACTAAGATCCCCATCCTCTGACTGATCAAAGACTAATCCTGGTACTGCTGTGAAAGGTCTGTACAGATGAAAAATGAAGTTACCAACTAGGGAGATTATCCTGGATTATCCCAATGGGCCTAAAATTATCACACAAGCGCCTTTAAAAGCAGAACAGCAAAGAAGCAGCAGAGAGATGAGGTGGAAGAGAAGTAGAGAAGAGATGAGGCAGAAGGGTGATCAGAGAAAGGAAATGTGAGAAGGACTCAACAAGCTGTGGCTGGTTGTAATGATGGAAAGAGGAAGGAGGCCATGAGGCAAGGAATGTGTGTAGCTTCTAGATGCCAAGGGTGAGCCCTAACCAATGATCAGCAAGGAAATGGAGACCTCAGTTCTACAACCTCCTGGAACTGAATGAAGTCTGCCAACAATCTGGGTTTAGAAGCTGATTCATCCTAAGCCTCCAGAAAAGAATGGAGCCACTGGCATTTGGGAAAAAAAGTAATTTATTTGCATTGCTTCCATTTTTCTACTGTAGTGTTAGGACTTAAACATCACTCTCCTATTTCCTATTTACAGTTCATTTGGAATATTACTACAAATACAATATACAATTTTTTAAAACTTACGGGGAAATGCAGTTTATGTTTTTTTCTCCTTTGCAGCTTCTCAAAATCATTCAACGTAAGTGAAAATTTATACGGACATTTTCTGTACATATCTGAAAGGGCAGAGCTTACACTGATAAAGTCAAAAGAATTCTGCACAAATACAATAAAATACAGAAAACAAAAGGTACAGATGATGTTATTTGGGGAACAATATAAACAATACAGTACCATTTAGGTAACTTAGCAACACAATACCCATACTTTATAGAAATAAAACTGCAAACCTGGAGAATGCTCTGACAAATATTAAACATTATATACACAATGAGGTAAATGTACCTTGGTCTCTTGAGAGGTAATTTAAGTTTAAAGCAATTGACATTTTGAAGCATCTCCTTGACATATAAAGAAATATCAAACACCCCATTCCATTGGCACAATGTGAAAAGGGGGATATCAAAACATGGTTCATGATACTCAATGCACAAAAATCTTATTAAAAAACAAATTTACTGTTTCTTTTTTAAGTTTTAAGGAACAGGTTGAATGTTATTAACCATACTTTTTAGAAAGCTTACATTTACAAATTAGATTGCATAATGAGATTGAAAATAATGTACTGACAATCCTAACATCCTAGGAACCCAGCATTCCTAGAGAGGGCCATATTCCAGCATTCCAAAACAGACACAAGAAGCTGCAGTACATGTCCAGTGCTATTCTTTAGGATCTCAAAATACTTGAGTATTTTTCTGCCAAGCTGTAACAGAACCATTATTTGGAATCTCCACCATTTAGAGCCAGAACACTGCCACAATCAAGAAACAAAAGAAACAGGTGATTTACCATCATTCCTTCAGTGCATGGGGGAAAAAAAGTAAGTTTGATACATCTAATACGATACTGATTTTATGTGTGGTAATTAGCACTTTGTCATTTGTTTTAGAATACAGTCTATATCTGACAGGTCTCAGACATAGAGAAAAAAAAAGTAGCTCATCAAGGCTGCAATTGGTCAAATGATCACTTCAGTAAGAACTGAAATCTGAAATTCTTGATAGTCGTGGCACTGTATACTGACTCAAGGCACTTCTCGAGCACTATCATTACAGCATAATTACAGGCCCAGCATTTCAGGCCTGACTGTTCTACTTGGGATGTAACTGGCCACTGCTTCTGGCACAACTCCCACTGTCACACCTGCCACCCTACTTCTTGTCTATGGCTGAAGTGAAAGCAGGGCAACCAGCAGGAGCATCCCAAGCCTCATCTCCATACTTGGAGACCCTTCCCTGACACAACCAATGATTCAAGAAAACGGAAGTATTTCCCACAACTTCCATCAATCATCTTACTCCAGGGCCTCAAAAGCAACACTTCAGTCAAAAGTCTGAGGGTGCGGGTGAGAGGTAATGGTCGCTGAGACCGGGTCCAGCAGGAAGGTAGCTTGGGAGAAACAGAGCTGAAGACACGAAGAAAGGAAGGGCCAGGGAGATCTATGTCCCAATAAGTCATACTTGCCCCATTTTCACTCCTTTGGGGTACTGACAAAATCATGTGCCAAAAGACATGTTTTAGTCACACTAAATCTTCGAAGGTGAGCATTTTAGGATAGGCAATATAAACAAAGGACTATGTTTCTAAACGATAAAAGTATTACTCCAGTCAAATTTATCTGCAGTCATGGCCACAGTAATCACGAGCCATATGATCTTTTAAGTAACTTTCATTTTCAGTGTTAACCAAATGGGGTTCATCAAGCTGTCCCTAGCCAAAATAAGAATTAGATGCAGGGCGGGGGATTTAGCTCAGTGGTTCCGGCGCCTGCCTCGCAAGTGCAAGGGTCCCAAGTTCAATCCCCGGTACCAAAAAAAAAAAAAAGAATTAGATGCAGTAAGATGTAAACTGAATTTAGAACTATACTCCAACTTAAAAAAAATTCCCTGATTCATAAAAAAGTACATTTTATCGACTTAGGCAAGAACAGTATAATAATAACTCAATCTTTGATGTAATGAGGACTATCTTTAGCAAAAGTTGATTACCTTATATGAAAGCGAGAAATAATGTATTACAACTTTAAATCAGACAACTTTTGGTATGTTCTTAAAATTATATAAAAATAGTTATAGTGATAAAATGCATTGGTCCCCTGGATTTCATAAAGCAGATCTTGTAGGCTTAAGAAATGCCCCCCAAAGTACCTGATCATAGAACTAGAGATTATTAAACAGGTAATATAACACAACTATAAAAACAAACCTCTCAAACTTATTCATTTGTTTCAATGAAATCATGACTGACTACAGAAAAAATTGTAGTCAAAATATTAACCTCTAAGAACATTTTCCCCATGATGTTTTAATCACATGAAATTGACACTAGATTCCTATGTAATGTCATTCCTTCTAGAATTACTTTGGTTTTAAGACCAAGTAGTCTTTCAAATTTATTCTAGGTATAAGATATAAGACATTATCAGAATCCAATTCATTCAGCATAAATGGCCACAATTTCTTCCTGACTATAAAGGTTATTCTGACCTTTTTATCAGGGAACTGATAGCACTATGAAGTCAAAGTCTTGCCTCACAGCTATGATAGTTTTCTTCCCCCCTCAGAATAAGATCACAGTGATAAAAAGGACTTTGAAAACTGTAAAAGCCCAGCAGACTTTACAGTACTCTTAAGTAAAAAACAATAATCATAAGATAGTTTTAACTTGATGTGAGAACACCATAACAAGTTTACTTTAAACATTTGATTTGACTGAAAACATCTGTAAACGGAGAACCTACATACAGAATGTTCTCTAGCTACCACCTCTCCCATTATCGAGAGTGCACTGAAGTTATTATGCAACCATGTAAATTAAGCAGTTGCAGTATCTGCACATATGAGATAAGGAAAGACTAAATTAAAAGCTGCCTTCCTCAAAATGTAGTGAGACCTCAAAACTACACTGTTAACCTTACAAAGACAGAGAATCCATAGAACACTTACACCTACATAACAAATGTGCCTGTCACGCACATCTGTCGTCTTTTTGAGTTATTAACTACCTTTGCCTCTCTAAAAGGCCTATTACTTAACATTAACCATATTCTATTTTAAATGTAATTCATTTCTTAAAAAAATAACACTGTTGTTGATCAGATAAAGAAAAAAAATGGCTTACAGAATACCACACAACTTTTCACAAGCAGCTAGACAAACTTTCCCTTATAGAAAAATTAGTCTATATGCTATGAACATTAACTTATTAAAGCACTGTAAGCATCTAGAGTGCCACTTGACTTTTTAAAAAATACTCAGACAACACAACTGAACTCTAAAAAGCTCAAAGTGAGAATATTCCAACATGACCATAGTAACAATTGGCTTATTAATGCCACAGCATTTCTTTAGTGGTTCAAGCACATTTTGGTAGGAGAAAGGCATTTTCAAAATGGAATTTCAATGTCATACCACAAAATCCCTTCAAAAAAAAAGGTTTGAGTTATTCAGATAAATAAACTTTTTGAATTCAAACACTATAGGTTTTAACACAGAGACTTCAAGCACTTCTACTCATTTCCATTAGAAAGACACAAAAGTGGCACTTTCTGGTATAGTACAATCCCATTTTGAAGGCATGTAATGTTCTGAATATGTGAAAGAACAATAATAGTATACAAAATACAATTGCATAAATTATGTTCCTCACTACTATATGAGGTCCTTTTTAGACTCAAGATAAGAGTTTTATAAGTATTTGTTTTAAGATCCTGAAAAATTATAGAACAGTACATTCAAAGACTGAATCAAGGAAATTCTTTAGTGGTTCAGAATCCTCTGAGAATGTACTACTAACCAGGAGTAAATCACTTTCTTTAAAAATAACTCAATAGTCCAGCTCCTTTGCCCTTAAAGATGATCTTCATCACAGCAGTTACCTAAAGTTAAGACAAGCAATCATCGTTTAAAAAACAAGTTTTGTTAATAAAAAATAAAGGTAGACTATACAACATTTTGTAACTGTCCTGGGAAAGAAGCGTTCATAGTGCACAGAAAGGACCCAGATGGCTGTTTTCTGGGTCCAAAGAAATCCTGGGACGTTTTTAATTGACCTTATTAGACTGTTGCAAAAGGAAGCAATATCCTTCTGTTCCCTCTCAATGAGGTAGAACAATTGGCCTCCCAAATGAAAACCCAGGAGCAGATCTGAAGAAAAAGTAGAGTTCAGGCAAAGCTGCAGAATTACATTTTGATGCCTTCCTGTTGACTGAGTTGTGACAATGTTTTCTTAATCCTCAAAGCTGTCAGCCTAGCTGCTCCATTAGCATACCAACATTCTCTCATAATTTTAGCCATCACTCTCAGGGCCTACAACAAGATATAAGAAAATTATTAATCCACATACTATTTTTTAATTGAGCTGAATAAAAATCTTCACCTATAAATTTTCTTTCAAAATAATATATGTACAAATATTGTTTTGAGCATTATTTGTAATAGCAAATGAATGGAAATGACCAATACTAATAGGGTACTAGTGCTAGCTTCTAGAAAGCAGATGGACAAGGGGTGACTTAGTAGATCTGAAAAGTTAAATCCTAATCCAGCACTGGTCAAGGCAAGAAGAAATCTGACTCACACTGAGACTCCCTCAAATTGGGAAATTAACTACATGAAGCACCCCTAGGGTGAAGCTTAGGGTAAAACATGGGGGGGGATCAGCTCAAAAAGCTGGAGCCCCAGAAACCTGTCCTTTTGCCCATCTTTATGCAGCTGGGTAACTGTCCACCCCTAACTCAAGAGATGACTAGAGGTTTTTATCTGAGAGGGAGAAACACAAGGACCTTGAGAACATGAGGGCAGAAGTTTCATAATGGAAATATACTGAGGATTACGACTGTAAGCTTTCTCCCCAAAACATGGGCAGCACTTTGTACATATTCCTCCAGTCAAAGAATCTTCTCTGGAAATTTGAGCAGCCCAGGAGGAAAGATCTAAAGAAAGATGTCAGTAGTTTTTCAAGAAAACAACCCAGTGAGGTCCCCTTAAGAGACAGTCAATAAGCTCTACCACACACAAGTTTCCTGTCAGCTTTTGGATCCCCTCTTTATACATAAAAAGAGAATCTGATTATATATTTGAGGAAATTAATATGAAATGGAGAAACTGAAACAGAAAAAAGCAACCTGAACAAAACAAACTGTAGAGAACAACATAATAAAATTTATCATTAGCACGAGAGGTGTAGGTCAGTGGTAGAATGCTCGCTTTGCTAGCATGCACAAGGCCTTGGGTTCCATCCCCAGCACCACACACACAAAGAGATAAAAGAAAATACTGATACACTTTATACTTCATTTCCCCTGGACAGTCTCTAGCTCAAAGGTGCTTCAGTTCCTGTATTTCATATTAGACGTTTTCCTCAATGAACGGGAGTATAAACAATAAGTGCTCCTGGAAATTAAAAATATAAGAGCATAAATGGAAAGAGTGAATAGAAGAACTGCAAGATAAAGGAGCTAGACCTCCCAGATGACAGAGAAGGTAAGAAAATAAGAGGGCTTCCTAACATTCACATAACTAAAGTTAAAGAAAGAGAACAGAGGAAGACGGAGAGGAACCAATTCAAAGATACTTTAGGAGCACTTCCTAGAAAAAAACCAACTGTTTCCAGAGTAAAAGGACCATATGCCAGCAATATTTACTGAATGTCTCCCATATAACAGACTATTTTAGGTCCCAGGAATATAACAGCAAACAGATGAAAGACTGTCCTCATAGAACTTATAGTCACAGATACATAAATTACTGTAAAATACATGAACTATCACACAGCGGTAAATGCTAAGGAAAAAAATAATTCAGAGGAGTCAAAATATGCCAAGGGAGGTGGATACTATTTTAAATAGATAGAGAGGTAATGTCTCAATGACAAGGCAACCTCTGAACTAAGACTCAAATGAGGGGAACAAATAAACCAAAAAACAAGAAGAAAACATTAGATCCAAGAAGGAGGAATTGACATTAAAGAGAGACAGAGAGAATCTCAAGATGAAAGACAAGGGACATCATAAGATAAAAGCTGTACAGCTAACTTTAAGATGAACCAGTCAAGACTAGAAACAGAAGGCTCTCAAAAACTTATTTAGGTATTATACCAGTTTCATATTCTTTTTTTTTTTTGGTACCGGGAATCGAACTCCGGTCCTTGTGCTTGCACAGCAGGTGGCAAAACCACTGAGCTAAATCCCCGGCCCCCAGTTTCATATTCTTGACATGCTTCAACTATCAAGAGACTTATAATACCACAGGAAGTAAAAGACAACTAATAAAAAGTACACAGAAAGCTAATCAAATTGAAAAAAATTAAAATGATAGTGATGGTATTAATTCAGCATGATTTGATAGTGACTACAAATTACACACCTGTTAATATTTAACTTTTCTTCACACTTAAAAATAACCTGCTCACAATTTTGTTTATTTATTTATTTATTTTTGGTACTGGGGATCAAACTCGGGACCTTGTGCTTTCAAGGCAGGCACCAGAACCACTGAGTTAAACCCCCCGCCCAAAAATAACCTGTTTAATAATACTCTGTTCTAATTATTAAAAAGACACTTTCATTTGTTAAACTAGGCCACATGCAAATTCTGAACATGCTGAGCTGTACCTCATCTGGGCTGGAGGTAAGTAGTACATTTTTGATATTAGAGTCTCTCTGGAGTACTACATTGTTTTAAGAAGTAAAATCAACTACTGAAGTGACCAGCTTTTACTACACCTAAGCTACAAGACTTCAATCTGCTTCACCAATATCATAATAGTAGCAGCGGCAATTAAAGATAGTCAATAAAATTTGTCTTATAAATTTTTTAAATTACAAGAAAACAAGATTTTTTTCTAAGAGCTTGGAATGAAAAGCTCACACTGTTGGACAGCATTTTCCTCAAACTCCTGCTTAATGGTTATCTTGGCAATCATCTGTGAAATCATCTGAAACTGCTCTACAATCATTTTAGTAAGTTGTACATTTTACATAGGGATGTTGCCGGGGATTTAGCTCAGTGGTTCCGCCGCCTGCCTTGCAAGGTCCCGAGTTCAATCCCCAGTACCAAAAAAAAAAAAACACACAAAGGGATGTTAAGCCCCAGAGAAGTGAAATGACCTGTACAAAACCAATTCTGTCATGGGAGCCAGACTGGTCTAGAATACAAGTCTCCTAATTCCTGTCTAGTACTCAGTGCATTAGTATGGGCTGCCCCAGCTGAAGGAAAGCATTCACTTACTTCATCTGACACATCTAACAATGTCAGATATGCTGAAGGCCACTGCAAATGCTCTGTGGCTTTTTTAACGTGCTTGAAATTGAACATGAAAACCAAATTATTCTATTTCTACTCATTGATTTAACTACTATGAAAACAAAGAAAAGAGAATTCTTGCTTTTCCTAAAGAAAAATAGCAAATTTCTGCTTAATAAACAAGCATTTTAGAAAATGGCCTCATATCAAAAAGAAATACTCACTTCACAGCTCTGCCATCTGTTTGGAATATTTGGCCTCAGCTTCTGTTCACAAACTACTTTTCTCATTTCTTCAACTGATGGATCAGAAGGTACAAGATCATAGTAAGGCAGCTGGTAATCTTCATGAATTCCTGTAATAATTTTAAAAATTTGTTTTGGAGAATTTATATAGCTAATGCCAAACCATTAGAAAGATCACTATTGCAGTGTCCTATTATAAAATCAGGTTAAGTGGAACAAGACTGACAGGTTTCATTATTTCATCCATATCCACATCAACCTTCCCACTACTGGGCATGCACCTCAAAACTCACCACTGCCACGAGCTCAGCAAAGGGTGTTTTGTAATGATGGCTAACTGTGATCTCTGATGACCAGGTTGGCATTTTCTCCTATAACCCCACTGTACAGCAAATGAGATTTTATTCTGTGGGTGCGGTCTCTCACTGGGTACAGGGTTATATATTCTCAGTGAATTATGAATTCTACATGCCAAGCCTTAAGTGCAAGTCCTTCTACCTGCATCTGTCAATAACATGTCCTATTTGCTACAATACCAAGATATATTCCGTCCCCCACTGCCTCAAAAACTGAGGTCCTAGATCTTAGCCTGGACCCCTAAACCTAAGCGACCATTTCTTAAGTAAACACAGCCTAAGTGCTCAATCTAAAAACGAAGCCTAGAAGTTAACAAACTTAAAAAATAATGTAATATAATTGCCACTCCATTAATCTCCAACAATCACCTGGAGAAAATAACCAATTAAAATCTCAAGGAAATAAAGTTGACTCAGGCACATGCTACAGCTTCCGAGGTCACTCAGGCCAGTGTTCACTCTAAATAAATAACTATAGCTCAAGGTAATAATGCTTATGTTCTGATGTTTCCTAAGACTCAAATGGCAACAGGAAAAGACAAAAGAGTAAAGCTGTACTCTGGCATGTTCTGACACATCCCTCACTCCAGGTTTCATCTACTTGTTTTCTCTGGCACTCAGTGACACCTGTCAGTCTGTTGAACAACAGAATTTCATTCAGTGAGGAAGAGGCAATTCCTGAACAAGTTCTGATCACGACAAACTCTTGGGGAAAGAGAGAGCAATTTACCACCAATGGAGCAGCGCCGAGCTATTTCCCAGAATACTAAGCCCATTGCATAGATGTCAGCACGTTTAAAGGATTCAAAATGTTTCATATTTATGGAATCATCTAGAACTTCAGGGGCCATGTACCTAAAAAAGAAGCCAATATTTTATTTTATTGAATGGCAGTCATACTATTTAACTGTTTCATACATTTTCTTTTACTCCTGAGAATAAAATTTAAAAGCACAACCCACTATCAAAATTTTCCCTTTTTAGCATGGTTCTACTATTTTTAAAAATGATTCATACTTCTTATAAAAATTTCTCCAAGTACATAAAGTACAAAGTAAAATTCATCCCTTTTGCCACAGTACTAACATTTAGCCAGGCATCTTTTCTGACATCTACACACACACACACACACACACACACACACACACACACACAGTTTTACATAACTGAGATCATATTAAACTAAAGAAAAATATGAAATATCCACATTGGTTTGCATATTAATTATATAAATACCACAAAATGCTCAAATGGCAATTTTATGGGATGTGATTTGTGATCTTGGTTTCCAATGAAAAACACACTTATAATAGGTATGAGGGTTACAAATAACCTAATGTACACCATCTCATGTACTATGTAGGTACTATGTAATTTAATCTGGAAGTTTTCTCACTATTAAACAAGATGAAAAGGGGCTAGGACATACTCCAAGGGACAATATAGTAGATAAAAATGAATGACAGTGCTCATACTGATACTACATTATAAAGTTTCAAAAACCCTGTTAATGTTACAGATAAGGGCCCATGAAGATCTGCAACAAACATTGTGGAGGATCCCTTAGCCAGTCAAGAATTCTGAAAGTCCCCACTGAATCCAGAAATCATAAATATAATTTTGATAGGCCAAAATTGTTGATTATCTCCAAGGTCAAGACAGCAGTTTTAAAGAAATGTGACAACATGATGTCTTTAAGTACAGCAAGGGCTTTTGGGTTAGCAATCTCAGCATTTCAGCTTACTATCCAAGTGAAGGTGGTCACATTACTTAACCTCTTATTTGTGAATCAGTGGTAACAACACCTACCTAGTTAGGTCCTTTGGAGAACTCACGAATTCAATGAACACTTACTGAGAGGATCTGCCACATACTAGGCACTAGGATACTGAGAATACAAGGCTGCTCTCAAGCAGCTTACAATCTAATAAAATATACAGACACATATACAAACAGTTACAATATAACATGGTATATCCTTCGATGGCCCAAGTTCATTATGCTATGAGAGTCCTTGGCAAGGGTACTTAAGACTCTTGAGGACTAGAAAAAGGCTTCTTATGTGAAAGGAAAGGTATAAGAAAACAGCAGAGAAAAGTACATTTTAGGACACAGCACATGCAGAAGTTCTAAGGAAAAGAGAAAAGCATATTTTTAGCAACTGAAAATATGAGAACAGTTGGCCTACCTGCAGCACAGTACCTGACAAGGACATTAAATGAGGAAATATGTTAAATAACCTAGAAAGATGCCTGGCACATAGCAGGTACTCTATAAACATTCGTTGTTATTGTTACAGTTAACGTAACTGATTGATAACATTGTCTAGAAGAGCTGCCTTTCATCAGTAGGCCATCTTTTTAAGTCAGGTAACCTTCAGTACTGGCAAAACCATAAGACCTACTTATATTATCAGTACAATGTAAGTTTGAGTTTCCAAAAAGATATGCATATCCAAATGAGAAGGAGAAGAAGCTGATTTCAAGAGATATTAAATACCATTTATTCATAAGTATACCTTTTTGTTCCCACTCTGTGGTTTGGAGCAATATCAATTGTATCCGTAGCTGAATCATGTCTTACTGCCAGTCCTAAGTCTGCAATACAGCAGGTTCCATTCTTCTTTACCAAGATATTCTTTGATTTCAAATCTCTATGAGCAATGGCTGGCTTTCCTAAAGAACCAAAAGTTAAATACAATTGTCTAAGTAATATTAGTCACAATTCTATCCTTTAGGTTCAAAGACCTCTCTTCTTGTCCCAGTGTGAAAGCATTTCACCTGGCATACCAAGGTGATTAGGAAATAGTAAATCACTATATCAAATGTTGCTAAAACCGTTATACTGAGTTACCATTTATAATCCAGCCATCAACCCTTAGGTATATATCCAAGAAAACTAAAAGCATGTATCCACATAAAAACTTGAACTATTATTCGCTGTAATACTATTTATGATAACCAAAACTAGAAACCACCCACATGTTTATTAGCTGATGAGAGGACAGGTGAAGTGTGGTATATATATCCATGCAAAAGAATATTAGTCATAAAAAGTAATGCTGTACTGACATATGCTACAACTTAGGCAAATCCTGAAAACATGCTAAGTCAAAGAAGCAAATCACAAACGACTACATATAGTATGCTTCAACTTATATGAAATGTCGAGAGTAAGCAATCCGTAGAGACAGAAGGCAGATCAGTGGTTGTCTATGGCTAAGGAATTTGGAGAGGAAGGAGAGTAACTAATAATTGCTTCAGGGTTTCTTTCTGAAATAATGAAAATATCCTAAAATTAATCTGTGATGATGGCTGCACAACTCTGTGACTATTTCAAAAAACAATGAAATGTACATTTAAATGGGTGACATTATGATATGTGAATAATTCAAAAAAGCTGTTTTAATGAATGACTCAGATGGAGCTAAAATGTGAAACAGCACATGTGCTTTAAGTGGGAGTGAGGGAGCTATCAGATAGCAAATGGACAACAGCTAAACCAGAGAATCTATTAGCATCTGATATCCTACATGGCACAAATATCACAGCATACAATTATTATTTGTAGAATTAAAGCTTTCATACAAATAAGTAAAAAGAGTAAGACTCTGAGAAAATAAGATAACTATTAAGAAATAACAAAGTCTAGGTTCATAGAAAATAGTACAAAAAAGTTCCTAAGATTTGGGTGATAAACAAAACTTCCTAATACTTAGCATTTAATTTATCAATTGTAAAACTACTGCACATGATCTTATATCAAAGTTGAAACTAATTACTAGGTGTCAGATAGTATTTATATAGCATGTCATTTAAAAAGTAATTTGCTATTTCATTTGATATCACACATAAAAATACATTCTCTGAGATTGAATTCTTAAATTGCGATCCTCAAAAACTGTAAATAAGGGTGAATGCCACTTTTTAAAAATGAGTTTATTTATGCTGTACATAATGGCTACATTTATCATGGGCAGTTAGTACATATAGATAATATATTTTAACTCTTTTTTCATCCCCTACCCCTCCCATTGCTCCCTGCTCCTTCCAATTTTTGGCTCCCTTATCATTTGCAAAAGCTATATTTCCATTTTTTTTCCAATTCTTTCTTTCTTTCCTCGCTTTTCCTCCCTTTTCCCTCCATCTTTGGTTCCCCTCCCATTTGAAAAAGATCTCCCAACTTCCTATTATCTATCTTTTATTTTGCTGAATGCTTTTTAAAAGTCACAAAATATCAGTGTTGTTACAATGACTAGAGAATCCCTAAGCAAATTCTCACATTCCTAAATCTGAGATTTAACAGATAGAGAGTATGTCCTCATCTACAAACTCCATTTTAAATATCTCTAGTTAGGGTGACTTTTAATTTTGAATAGACATTAGATTTGTGAGAATTTAAAGCTTAAATAATAGACCTATTTAAAGAATTACCTTGGGTACCAACTATCTCCATGTGTAGGTGGGCAAGACCACTTGCTGTGGACAGAGCAAGCTTGATCATTCCTTCCACAGTAACTGTGTATCTATTCAAGTAATCAAAAAGGGACCCATGCTCATGATAATCTGACACCAACCAGAGCTGAGTCCATGTACCGTTGTCTGCAAAACAAAATAACAATGTTTCAGTTGGGTTATATAACATTTATGATTTATTTATTCAAAAGTTATTCCATTTTACTCTAAACTCTGAATCACACAACTGCAACATGTCACCTGAAGTTTGTTTTCTTCACATTTCCTTGTATATTGTTTATCATATACTTTCACAGACATACCACTTATATTCAGAGTAAGTCCTTATTCTTGAGATAAGGCAAGTATAATTAACCCTATTTAAGAGACCAAATAGTAGTCCACAGACAATAACCTACACAGACAGTAGCTGAGCTGTGGGATGCAAAGGCCTAAACCAGATCAGATTAGGTGCTCTGTGGCTGTTTCATGGGGGTTGGGGGGACAGGGAGAGAGATGAGAATCAGGGGGAGCCCAATAAGGCCACAGTGAGAGTGAAATAGTACGTGACAAAACTGAAATGAGCTTCAGTGAGAAGTGACAAGCTAATGACAAGATTTAGAGACAGACTGTATATATAGTTCACAAAGATGCCAGGCAAAATGATTATGATTCCAAGGTTGCTGGCTTACAAAAACAAAAACAGTATTACCTTTGACACATAGGTAAGCTGTGATGAAAACTAAACTGTCTGGAAAAGGTTGAGAAATCTGGGACTGAACCCAGTTTTATACAAGGTGATTTTGAACCTAAACAACTGGAAACATGGGTTCTATAAGTTCCCTCTGTAAGCTGATACATAAATTTGAAATGCGTTTTCTCATATGAATAATAGTAAATATGCTAGCTAGGCTCTTAGGCTAGATTGGTCCACAAAAGCATATTTAATCTAGAAGTAGCTGAAATGCTACTTTAATTAAATAATAAAGAAAACACTATAATATTAAGAGACAGCACAGTTAAATAAAAGATACGGACTAGAGTCATACTGACCTGAGCTGTAATCCAGGGCCTGCCTATTACTGATTATGCATCCTCAACAAGTTTCTAAAAAATTGGGTCTGCTTCTTCTTTCATACAAGAATAATACTTTACTTTAAGACTTTAAAAACAATATAGTACTAGATTTTTTTAAAGCAGATAGTGAAGTGTTCTTGGCTCATGAGAATTTAGAATGCGCTGTTTCCTTCCCTACTAGTGATAAAACAAAAGAAAGTAAAACCTCAAGGAAACATAAAATAACTTGTATATTTTGAAGGCTGTTACTCAAGAAAAGGAATTAATTAGAATAACTTTTGGTACTTTCATAAGGACTTAAGAGACTGTTATGGTTTAGATCTAAAATGTCCTCCAAGTCTCATGTGTTCAGAGGCTGGGCTTTTAGAAGGTGACTGGATCATGGGGGAACTATACTCATCAATGGATTAATCTACTGATGAGCTCTAGCATAGGCCTGTTCAGAAGAGGTGGGTCACTAAGGCCATGACCTGGACAGGTATATTCTTGTCCAGTTTTCCTCTGCCATGCCCTTCCACCATGCTGCTTCTGCTTTGAACCAGCTGACCATAGACAACCTCTGAAACTATGGGACAAAATAAACCTCTCCTCCATTAAGTTGGGGGTGTCAAATATTTTCTTCCAGCAAAGGGAAAGTGACTCACACAGAAAACTGGTAACAAGAAGTGGGGTTGTTTCTATGACTGTGCCTGACCACATGATTCAGAAGCCTTTGGAAGTGATTTGTGGGAGGAGTTTGGAAAGGCTGGAGATGCAGGCTAAAGAAGTCCTAGAATGCCATAACCAGAGCCTGATGGGCCATTCTGTTTGGAGCTCAGAAGACCAGAACGTTGACTGGAAAGTAGACAATAAATGCCAAACTCAAGTTTTCATTAGGAATAAGTATTCTATTGGGAAGTGGACTAGAGGCCATGTGTGTTACACTCTGGCAAAGAATTTGCCAACATTTTATCCATGCCCTAATACCCTGTATGAAGCTGAACTTAAAGGTGGTAGACTAATTAATCTGGCAAGGAAACTTCAATACAGCCCAAAATTCAGACTGTGGTGTGGGTACTGCTGGCTATTTTCAGCCAGATTTACAATGCGAATCAGGGGCAAAAAGCAGGCCCAAGGGATGTGAAAATAACGTGGCTTGGCCAGAAAAAAGCACCTATAAAATTGGGGCCAATGAGAGCATGTTTGCTGAAAAGATTAGTGCCATTAGAAAGAAGCCAAGCATTTGCCTTGGGACAATAGGAAAAATCCCTTAAGGCATCTCTGGAAATGGCCAGACCCCATCTATGCAGGCTCAAGGCTGTAAAAGGGCAGATGGATTTAAAAGACTTTGCTTTGAGAAGAGAGGCCAGGGCACCCTGCTCTTAAGATCACTTAGGAAAGTGCATCCCCAAGTTCAGCAATCCAGGCACTCAGAGGGCTCTGCAGTCATTGTCTATGGCGGGCAGGATAGTGCAGACCTTTGTGTCATCTACATGGTGGTGATTTTTCAGGCATGCAGAATGTAAGAGTTGTGGGGTTATGGAATCTTCCATCCAGACCTCAAAGCTCCTGAGAAGGTGATTAGTGAAACTGTGATAGTGAAGCCAAAAATACAGTGGAAACCCCAGGAAGTTGGATGTGCCGGGAATGTGGAACATCGGCTTAGGAAAAACACAGGCAGTGAGTGCAGTCAGCAAAAGAGAGAGGCCAGCTGGGCAGCAATGCAGCAAGGCTGCAGGGTTGGGGTTGTCCAAGCCCTCTGAAGCTCACATCTCAGCACAACCTGCCTGAGGTGCTAGACATAGAGCTACAGGATTTAATATTTACCCTGCTGGGTTCTGGTCCACTTCCTTTCTCTCCCTTTATTCTTCCCTTTAAGAATGGAAATTTTATCTTGTGCCATTATACATTAGAAGTATTTAACTTTCTTTTCGATTTTTACAGAACCTCAAAGCTATGAGTTTGCCTTAAGTTTCAGAAGAGACTTTGGACTTGGACTTTTCAGCAATGCTGAAACTGTTAAATCTTCAGCGGCTCTTAAGATGGACTAAATGCATTTTGCATAATTAGATGGACGTGAAATCTTTTGGGGCCCAGGGATGCAATGTTATGATATAGATCTAAAACATCCCCCCAAAACCTCATGTGTTCAGAGGTTGGCTTTTTGGAAAGTAACTGGATCATGGAGTCACTATATTCATCAGTGGATTAATCAGTTCATGAGTTCCTAGCTGAATGTGCTGTTTAGGAGGCAGGGCCTTATCAAAAGAGGTGGGTCACAGAGGGTATGACACGAAAGAATGAATCCTTATTCCTGGCTTCTCCTTCCTCTCTTCTTTCTTTCTGGCTGTTGTGGATTGAGTAGCTTTCCTCCATGCCCTTCCATCTTGCTCTTTCTGCCATGGAGCCAGTCAATGATAGACTGAAACTATTAGCCAAAATAAACCTCTCCTCCTTTAAAAGTGGGTGTCAGGGTTTTTTGTTTTGGGGGTTTTTTTTGGTACCAGGGATCGAACTCAGAACCTTGTGATTGCAAGGCATGCAAGGTGGCCCTGAGCTAAATCTCCAGCCCCTATGTCAGGTATTTTGTCAGAGCAACAGCACAGTGACTAATACAGAGATTAATGATACTTGTTCTTCATTTGTTCTTCATAAATTATAGAATCTGTCAAAAATTGTACCTTTTTTCCTAGACATAGGTATCACTACTTTATATGCATGCCTATTAACCATGACTGAATTTTGAAAGATCACATACAAGAAATAAAGACTAAAGTGGGCAGATGGTGGAAAGGGAGATTTTTCTGAGGTAACTGACCAGAGGCAGAAGGAAGGTTATGTAAGAGGCCATGTACTAAAAGGGCTGTCAGAAGTAGAATTAATTAAGTCAGGAGGATGAAGTTAAAAGAAAAAGGAATTGGAGTGGAAGGGCTGGATTCCGAGTAAAGTACCTTAACCACTGACAAAAAAGGAGTTGGGAAGATTTAGTAGGGTTAGCTAATTCCTGTCATGACCACCAGATGACAGCATCCGCTTGGTTGCTAAGGTTTGGCTTCAAATAATTTGATAAATGACATAGTAGGCAGGATCAGATATCAGTGTTCAGCAGTGAGTTAACAATTATTATAGCTAGTTGATGGGTCAATACACTGCCATACTGTTCTCTACTTTTCTATAAATTGGAGGTTTTCCACAAATTAAAGTTTAAAAAAATAACCAATATATGCTTGTTGTAAATAAATTTGAAAATATAGAGAAGCAAAAAGAAAAATCATAGCTGGGTGTGGTGGCAAATGCCTGTAATCCCAACACTCAGGAAGGTGAGGCAGCAGGATCACTCTGAACTCACTCTGAGTTCAAGGCCAGTCTGAACCATATACCCTTATCTCCAAAAAAGAAAAAGAGAAAGAAAATCATAAAAATTACCCATAGCCACCATCTGAGATTAAACACTTGATATTTCAGGGCCGGGGGGTTAGCTCAGTGGTTTCGCCACCTGCTGCACAAGTGCAAGGACCCGAGTTCGATCCCCAGTGCCAAAAGAAAAAAAAAAAAAACCACTTCATATTTAAAGAGATAAATACTACTGAAGAAAATGGGAAGGGAAAGGAAGGAAAAAGATGACTACAGGTCTGGCCATGGGAAAGCTGTGAAATACACTTCATTCAGGATAAGGACAGTCAGAGTCATAATGAGTCTTTGTATGGGCATACAGTTATTAACTGAAGCCAAGAAAGTAGGTAAGGGAGAGTCTAAGGTTACTACTTGCAATCATCACTCATTCCCATTAGTGTGGATTCTTCTTTGTTTGGACAGGGGCTCACTTTGTAGTTCAGGCTCACCTTGAATTCACTACATAGCCCAGGCTGGCCTCAAACATGCAGCAATCCTCCTGCCTAAAGCCTCTCGAGTGAGCATGTGCTACCATGTTCAGCCCGGCTTCCCTTCTTCCTAAGCATCGGATCTGACCTAGGCCTTGCACCTGTCCTAACAGGCAGGAAACTGTTACCGATGGCAAAGTAGTTAGGGAGAAATCATTTCTTGTTCAACTGAGTTTACTTTAAAGGTTAATCTATTTAGCCATAGCAACTCAGAACACACAAGTTCTCGGAAGTTATTTTTACTCTCTTCATAATAAGGTCATTGGTCTATACTAAAATGGCCTAGTGGTCAGGAAGAGATGAAAAGGAAACAAATATATGAGCCCCTCCCTACCTCAAAATTCTAAGCAACCAGTTTATAAACATTTTCACATGTTATGACTATACTCAACTAACTGTCTAGACCTAAAATAACAAAAGTACATTGTTTTCTTTTATAGCTCTTACATTTCATATACCTATTGGATATTTAGAAGCCTAAGTTAAAACCTTTAAGAAGTTCTTGTTTCTTAATAGATCTCATATCTATAACAAACATCTATTTCTTACCAAATGTGACAATATTTAGTAGCTTGCTCTGTAAAAAGGCTTAACTAGACTTTGTTATGCTCAACATGAGAACAAACAAATGTTACTGACCCTTATTGTCTGCTGCTATAAATCCCAGGATGTTTTCATGGCGTAACATTACAGTCTGATAAATCTCTGCCTCACGGAACCATGAACGTTCTTCTCTGGAGGAGAATATCTTAACAGCAACTTCTTCTCCTCGCCACTTTCCTCGCCAAACTTCTCCAAATCGACCTTTGCCAATGCTTTCTTGTAACACAATTGTTCTTGCAATTGTTCTCTGAACAAGCAATGGTAAACCTAAAGACAAATGGTATTCAACACAATCAACGATGTATTTCCACCAAAAAGTGACCCAGACAAGTATTACTCATAAAGCTCTACTTTTAAGGAACTTATAATTGAGGAGTTACATATTTTTAAATACCTCAATACTTACTTCGTTTAAAAGGATTTATTAACTACCGACAACATTTAAGAGATGATATTGGGACAATCACTTAAAATCATATTCCCTATCCACTAAGAACAATCATTTAAAATTATACTGGCATTAACAAAATTCCAGTGTACATCATGTTCTATACTACTACTTATAAAATCAATGTAAACATAAATTTATATCATTTATATATTATACCAGTGATGTTGAACCTTCTAGAGCTTTTAATGATACAAATAGTCCACTGTAGCACATGTGCCAAAGGTTTACTAAATCAAATTAACCTAATGGCAGTAAATTAAATTATCTCTTTAGTTCTCTGATGTGAAATACTTGTAAATACAAATAAAGTCTTTTAAGTGATCAGCTCTTCTTTATTAATCTTTGAGTTTCTTACATGACTCCTTTCTTTCCCTTACTTACTCTCCCTACCTCTTGCAAAAGCAGTCAGCAGTCTGACTATAAACAATCATTTTTATGTATAAGGCGACTGCTAGATAAAAATAGATTTGGAAGAAATTCTTATTCAAATCAAAGAGCTGTTTTGTTGTACAATTAGTAGATACTAATTTATAAACTTTTCTTGAAGTCTTACATAGAGCCATACCATGTATTTAAAAGTATACTGAAGAGCCAATTTCTGAAATCTAATATAGAAATTACAAAGGCAGGTAATAAAAAAAAAGCAATCATAGACACATGACAGGTTTAGAACTTATGTAAATAGTAAATTTAAGACAGGCTAAGAAGACAAGGAAGTTTTTGTCTTCCCCTTACCAATGAATGCTAGATGTGGAATCAAAATTAAAAACCAAATTGAGACTAATTTAGATCTCGATTCTGTTTTACTCTTTTGTACCTTTAAAACAGCTTGGGAGGAAACTTCAATAGTGAAACAGGATCCCAAAAGCTTCACATGCAGTGAACAATATAAATAAGACCTAAACAACATGCATACAGTACAAGGGATCATAAACATGCACAAGACATAATGAACACTGGCCTGTCTTCACTCTTTAAAAAACCTGGCACATACTTTACAATCTAATTAACAGATTTAATATGGGCACATCACAACCTGTGATTAAAATGAGAGCAACAGCAATTGTTATTTTCAAGGTTAGAGGTACTACAACCCATCTCTTCACTAATGTCCCTGTAGTTCCCAAGTTAAAAGTAGACTATGAGAAGTAAAAATAAGGCATTTCCTCAAATACGATCATGGTAATGAACATGTGAATTCAAAACAGGAAATGCTCAGTTTTACCTTTTCCTTAATGAGTGAAAGAACTAAAAAGGGAATTACAAATAACATTTTACTTATTGATAGGCAGGAGCCCTATGCACAAGGTGACATTAAGGCTTTATAATGACCATAAGGGAAACAGATGGCCTTTTCTGCTATTACTCAACGGAAGATGGCTTTTGCCTAGCTAAGTTCAGAGAGAATTCAGCATACAATGAACTAAAACAGGGAAAGGAGGCCTTAAATTAAACAGTTTTTGGTATAATGCAGCAAACTGGTGCTGTATGTCAGTTTTCTTCCAAATGTTATGAGTAAGAGTAACACCTGTCATTTGGCTATAACTCTCAATTTACCAAGTGTTTTCATACAAACATCTTGTCTCACTTGAATACAACAATCCAATGACGTGCACAGAGTAGGGTTCATCACTTTCATTTTAAAGATGAAGTAATTTAAGCATGCGATATCAGCTAACTAGCTAAAACCACAGAGCTAGCAAACAATGCAGACAAGTTTTTGCAAGGTAACATATGAGGTAAGAAAGAAGCTTTCAAACAATAGAGAGCTGTAGTTCTTAATAGAGCTAAAAATGGAAAAAAGAAATACCATATTTTATTTCATGTCCACATTTTAAAAGATAAACAAATGTACTTATTCAGAACTGAACTACCAGCTATACCCCAGTGTCTTTTTGTCTGTTTTTTGATTTTGGTACCAGGGATCAAACTCAGGTCTTTGTGCTTGCAAGGCAGGTGGCGGAACCACTGAGCTAAATCCCGGCCCTATTCCCCAGTGTCTTTTAATTGTTTAGGCAGGCTTATGGGCATGAGCTCCTTAGATTTCCCTAAGTGTAACTTTGGCAATAAGAGAATATGTCAAGGGATTAATTTCAAATGATCTGCAACCATTCTAATTTTCTGTGACTTTGGCCCTTACTTACCAGTTTGGGGCCAGATAAATTTTTTTTTAATTAAATTCTTTTATTGGTACATTGTAGGTATACAATACAATTACATTTCTCATTGGGAATTGTACCTTTACGTAATGCATCTTGGTTCTCATTTTTTCCCCATTCCTAGCCCTCCCTTCACCACGCTCCACCCTTCCCTATTTACAAAGACTTTATTTCCATTTTTTCCATTTCTCATCATTTTTCCTTTCCCTTCTTTACTTTCCCCTGCCCCTCCT
>NW_004624825.1:1864989-1881645 GCF_000247695.1 Heterocephalus glaber
TTCCATCTCATTTTCCTTTGGGGTTGCTGTAGGTGATCTGGAAGTCTGGTTTTGAGACTTATTTATGTGTTTTCTCATTTCAACTGGGGTGGGGGATGTTGGCACCTGCACGGATTACCTCCTCTGCGCTGGGAGAGGTGGGACAGGGGCCGGGAGCAGCAGTAGGGATGGTGGCCCAAAGGCCCTTTCCTGTGGGCTGGGAGCAGCAGGATGGATGGTGTCCAGGAAGCCCCTTCCTCTGGTCCAGGAACAGTGGGATGGCGGCTCAGCAGCCCCTACCTCTGGGCCGGGAGCGGTGGGAGGGATGGTGGCCTGGAAGCCCTTCCTCTGGGCCAGGAGCAGCGGGACAGAAGGTGGCCCAAAAGCCCTATCCTCTGGGCTGGGAGCAGCGGGAGGGATGGTGGCTGGGAAGCCCCTTCCTCTGGACCAGGAACAGTGGGACGACAGCTCAGAATCCCCTACCTCTGGGCCGGGAGCAGGGGGACTCGGTTCTGTGGTCTGGTGGTCCAGAGTCCTCTGTGTCTTTGTAGTGTGGAACCAGGTGGCTGTACAGAGGAGTGGGGGTGGGGGTCCAGTGGATTTTTGCTGGGGCGCGGGCTGATTCTGCGTGTTCCACGTGACTCGGGACCTCGGTAGGGCGTGCACAGACCTGCCTGTCTGCAGTGGGCTGATTCAGCATCTTCCGTGAGACTCCCCAGATAAAATTTTCTTTGGGAACCATTTGAACTCAATCAATGGCAAGCCTTAAAATATAAGATACCCTCTTGTCTACCACTCCTTCCCAAAGATCTTCATAATCCCAGTTCTTTGGCTGTTCCAACACAGTCCAACCTTTGACTGACTGACTCCCTCTCATACTAGGCTCAGGAGTCCCTATGCTGGGCTCTTGGACAAGACTGATGTATTCCAGCAGACAGGGAAAGTACTCCCTTCTTGACTATACATGGCCAAATTCCACAGAAGGTTTCAGGTTATGGAATCAGTTTCCCTCACCTTACTTCTGAGCTATATTCCTCCTCAGTCACAACTTCTGCATTAATAGTTCTTTATTATCACTTGATTATGATTACTAATGTTTTCAAATCTTCACTTTATCCATGAATTTAGCCTTTATCTGAAGCTGATGTATACTTTTCAAATGATATTAAATCACATTTAAAAGTCCTAACACAGCACTTTTATTTTTATCAATATATCTATTCCATATTTCTAATAGAAAACAAATCCAAAGAGGAAATATGGTTTAACCAAGGTCATAGAGCCAATCAATGATAAAGCTTCTATTAGAATCTAGATCTACTGACTCAGTATCAAATTCCAAAATCATAGTCATATGGGCATTTTGTTCCTCTCTTAGTCTCCTTCCAAACCACATGCACGAAAAAGTAAAATACAATTCCCCTTCAATTTAAAAGTGAAAGCTGGGTATAGTGGCACACGCCTGTACTCCCAGTACTCTGGAAGGCTGAGGCAGGAGAATCACAAGTTTGAGTCCAGTCTAGGCAATTTACAATTTAGTGACTCTAACATAAGGCTCAATCCCCAATCATCCCCCTCCCCCTTTCTGGCCAAGGTTAAGTACTACTATGCCAAAATGCACCTGAGGACTGTCAATTAGCCAGTCTATTTGTGATCCCACAAAAATCAATAAATAAAACTGAGAGAAGCAAACATTACAGGAGCCATGGAACCATAGTTTCATTACATAATAAGGTGGTTACTTTTTTTTCTAGAGTAAAAAATTACTAAGAATTCATTAGTTTCATAAAAACCAGACCTGACCTAATGACAGCAATTTCATGTTTAAAAAAAGTAAATAACCTTTCCCAATTCCACATTCCTGTCGTGCTTGCTTTCAAATACAAAAATAAGGCTTCTAAACAGTCTTGAATAGAATGGGTAGCTGCAGATCATTTGAACACCTCTGATTTCAGAGGTGTTCAGACTCATTTATATCAGAATAGTTGTCCTCCTTTCTACCTGGCAGTCATGAGAAACAAATAAGATTATATAGCTAAGAATGCCTCAAGACTTATACAACTGCAAAGCTGACTTATTGAATTGTTTCAATTGTAAAAGTAAGTTCTAATTTATACTAAACTAGTCACAGATTTAGACCAAGCTTACAGACTTTATTAGGCTCAGACCTGGAATACCATTCACACTTCCCCAAGTTTTAACAAACTAAGCCAAACAAATGACTTAGCCAACTAATAAAATAAATATCACAAGTTAATTTTTACAACACTTATTAGAAAAAAGGAGAAACAATTACATTACCTGATCCAGACCCTGACGTTGTCATATCATAAATTAAATCTTTTAAGGTAGTACCCTCTGAAATAAAAGGGCGATCTAATGAAGGATCTTCTTCATTTGGCACTCGATGGTGAATAACAGTTCGGTTATGGCAGATATAGACCATCAACATGAGTGAGATGCAAACAAAGCAGACTGGTCCAGCAATGACGGCTGCCAGCTCCACGGGACCAAGGCCAGGTGACTGCTTTTCTGAAAAAGGGCCTCAAGTGAAATAAACATCAACAACAGCAAAACACTGTAGGTGGCATCCACTTTATCTTTACTCCATACCTCCTGCAATTACCCACTGTCAACCCTTAGCCATGCAGCTTCATCAGAGGAGATCATAAGACTCAAACCCAGCACAAACCCATCATTCACTCTTCTCTCACTGGCCCTCCCTGTGGTGATATTCAGCTCTGTCTGCACCCTCTTACTCTCTCCGTGGTCCCTAGCAATCATCCAACTCACTAAATCAGCTATCACTAACATCCCAAGGACATTCCCATGTGTAACTTCAGGTTACCAGTAAAGCAATCAGTAATCTGGAATAATTTCCACTAGTGTCTTTTAAAAATCATTATTTTTTTTTCCTAAGTACTTTTTGGCTTGTCTCCTTATTCCAAGGCCAGTACATGCTTATAGCAGGGGAGAAAAATGTGTAAGTACAAATAAACAAAGTTTTTTAAACTTTATGTTGCTTCAGCATTGTCTAACAACCTACATTTCAGTACATGTGTCACCATTATTTTAAAGGCAATACACATTTGTTTTTAAATTAGAATTTTCTCTTTATATTCTTTTTAGATTATTTTAACCATCTGAATTTTTAATTCCAGATCACTTATTTTTTCATAATTTTTCAATAATTAACATTTTGCATTTTTGTTAGAATCACATTAATTACAATTATTTTGACATTCACTCTGATCCCTACTAGTTCACTGTTCACCACTATTTTTTTCATTATCAATCTTTCCCATTCTTGAGATCTTCATTTGGATTAATTTTTTATCATAAAGAATTCTATTTCTAGTCACTTTTCCAGGAAAAGTGCTACAGATCCTTATACACTGAATATTTAATTAGCTAAAGATAATTATGACCGTAACCCTTGTATATGAAAATTCTCAGCCTAGTTCAATATGCAATGTCCATTCTGCCCTCTGACACTTAAAAAAAAAGCAGAAAATCAGCCAGCGTTGTAGAGCATAGCTATAACCCAGAACTCTGTGAGGCTGAGGCAGAAGAATTTCAAGTTCAAGCACAGCCCAAGTAACTTAGTGACTTAGCAAAACCCTGTCTCAAAAATGGAAAATAAAAACAAGGGTTGGGAATGTAGCTCAGTATGAAGGCCCTGGGTTCAATCTTCCAATAGCACACACACACACACACACACACACACACACACACACAAGCATTTAGTATACATAAATACTGGTTACTTATAAAAGGAAAAAATGTTCATATTTTCTGCCTTTGTGTGTGTGTGTATGTGTGTGTTTTATTCCTGAACATGGTAGTTTTAAAAATGCATATTTGGATTTTTTTCATTAGTCGTGCCCAACAATCTTCTCTCCTGTCCTTGTGTTGTTTCATAGAATTTTTATTTATATATATATAGGATCATTGAGCTCTATCCTCCCTCTTAATTTGCTCACCAACTCCCCTGTTTTCTTGAATTGTAAGACAATTTTTAAAGCTTGACTATAGAATTACAGCATCTAGTCTGCTGTTGCACTCTCATTGCTGTATTTTTAAAAACACTCCTCAGGGCTAGGGATGTAGCTCAGTGGCACCTGCCTGGCAAGCCCAAGGTCCTGAGTTCGATCCCCAGTACCGGGGGAAAAAATTTTCTCAACCAAACTTTTCCCTCAAAGCAATCATTAACTGTGAAATGTTCTCATTTCATTTTGAACAACTGAAAACAGACATTGAACTGTCTAAAAATTCTTCCCTAGCAAGCAGTAAGCCTATTTCATAGGATAATACCTACTCTAACTTATCCAGTTTAGTCTACTACTTTTAAACTACTGGATCTTTTTAATTGGAAAGTTTTTGCTGTTTGTTTAGCCTGGAGTTGAAAATGAGTTTATGTCTGTTTAGCATTAAAAATGAGGTGACTTCCTCATAGGGTTTTATAAATCTCTATCTAGGTTATTTCAAGTTGAAACAATGAAAATGGGAAAATCAGGAATCCTTTGCCATATTAGATCTACAGATAACTACACAAATGACACAAAGAAATTACAGGCTGACACTCCTACCACAGAAGCTTCACTACCTTGCTGAAACTAGGCAGAGGGCTACCTCCCTTCTGGAACTCTGAGCTACAGCAGTGCTTCCTACTTGATCAGCATGAGACCAGCTCTACTCGGAAAGTGAGTGATGAGGTCTGCCCTTTAGGGCAAGTGCTTCTTAAGGAGAACAGAGGATTTGCTCTCTACCCTAACCTCAAGCCCAGTTACTCAGTTTAAGGTACTGGCAGGATTTTGTAAGTGGTCCTTTCACTCAAGTCTTTCTTGTATCATTAGCCTATTCTTTGCTAGTCTGGTGCCGATTATATATAAAAATGCAGAAGTTCCTCACACGTACTGGCAGGTGGGTAGCATTCTTCCATTAATTCTTCTAGGATTAATATAGGTCTCCCCCATTTTTATACTCCTTTGATTATTACTGTAGAAATTTAGGATTCAAGGGACAATAATAAAATAGGTAAATCTTAAACCAGAACTCTAAAATTAATCCATTCCTAAAATGAAGCTGGGCACAGTGGCGCATGCCACTCAGGAGGCTGAGGCAGGAGGATCACCGTTTCAGGCCAGCCTGGACTACATAGTTAAGTTCAAGGTCACCCTGAACCACATGGCACCCTGTCTCAAAAAAAACCATAGATAGACAAGATAGATAGATAGATAGACAGACAGACAGATAAATGTCTTCAAGTTGCTGGCTCTACCAACACATTTTAAAATATAAAGCATGAGTGATGCCAAAAATCTAAAAATCATGTGTAATTCACTTATCAATAAAGATCATAAAATAAGGTAAAATTACAAAATGAAAACATCTAGACTATAGTGCTGGCTGCTGGTGGCTTTAAAAATAAGGCCATTATACAAGGAAGAAATTTACTCTGAGGACAAAGTAGGGAAATCATGAGATATACCTACTGCTGCTATCAATTCATGAGAATTTGCTTTTAAGAGACTATCCTTTTAGGCCTAACAAATCTCACTGAAAGTCTATCTAGGAACTACCTTCTTGAAACACTTATCAGGATCTTGGCTACTTTTATAATTCCACAACTATCCACAAGTCACTTCCTGTCTCTATCTTGAATAAGTTGGGCTACACAATTTCTACAACCCTTCCCAGTTCTAAAGTTGTAGTCAATCTAAGAACTCTTCTGTAATAGCGGGGTGGGGGGTGGGGGGGAGGGTGGCGGCAATGGATAAAAAGTTATACAACTTACCAGTAGTTGGGAGTTCTATTTTATTGCAATGATCCTGATTGCAACAATATGTTGTAGTCACAGCCCCAGTTTTTGAAGAGGGTGCACATACAAATGGTCTATCTCGAGGAATTAGATCGATTTCAGCTATACACATGGTATTGTGTATAACTCTGTCTGTGGTCTCTGTGACAGAGACAAAGCAGAGCCCATCTGTCACACAGGTATAATTGTCTTTTGTACAGAGCTGGCAGAAACACTGTAATGCTGGAAAAAAGAGCACAAGATTCTATAGAAAAAATATCAAGTTTAACAGTCTGAAACTACCTAATATTTACTCTATTAATATGTGCTTAATCCTGTTATCACATAATTTCTGTGCACTGTTCAAAAAACAAAACTCTAAATTCTGTTGAAAGCCACATATAGATAGAAGCTCAAGGAAATATAGATAAATTTGGACCCGGGCTTTTTCCTAAAATTTTTTTACTTCCAAGTACAGAAAAAATGTGTTACATGAAATTTCATGGAGATATGACAAACGTGTACTCTCTCACTTGAAACTTTTCAAAATTTTTAATGGTTATACTGTTCTTAGCCTAAAACTATGTATTTACAAAATCCACAACTGGGAAGCAATATATGATAATACTACCACCTACTCACTGTAGGTTGGGAATGCCATTTCAGTGGATTTATGGTAATGGGGTAATGGAAAAGATTCATATTGTTCCAGATAGTCTCTCTTCACTTTTGTGTAAATCCTGAGAAAGACATTTTTCCAGCTAAGATGAGGATAGTCTCTCAGTGACATCAAGAAGACCAACCACACCAGTAACAATTCATATATGATCCAACCCCACTTTATCTTTATGGCTCAACTCCAGGAGTGACCTCTTTAGGGAGTCACTGTGTTCCAATATATACACATACCTACA
Source organism: Heterocephalus glaber (assembly GCF_000247695.1). The sequence goes on from NW_004624825.1 coordinate 1,871,683, forward strand.
CACACCTGGGAAAGGAAGAGGAATCTAAGAGTTGTGTGCAAATTTTAAAAAATATTTTCATTTCAAAGATAATCCAAAAACAATGATAAACATTCTGGGTCATGAATAATCACCATCTAAATAAGCACTGTCACTGAGCTTTTACTGCTGCTTCTACAGTTATGTGAAGACCTCATTCAGGTCAAATGCCCTTGTCACACACTTTATAGAAAGACCAAGTTTCACAGTAATTGTGAGAGGAAAAAAATATAAGGAATTTGAATCATAGAAGTATACAGCAATATAGGCATGGTATATTCAAAAGCCAAAAACCAAACAGCCAAGATCACATATGCACTATAATATATGTAAGTCTAACATGAATCCTACCTTTGTGGCACAATTTGAAAAATTAGTAGCAAATATGAATTTCTTAAGTATGCATTTTTCCATTCTCGCTTCCAGCAATAATTGGTTTAGAAAACCATTTAATAAAGATTTCAATAGTAGAATAATGTTAATCCTATCTTCCAGTGAACAAAACAGCTGACATCTCATTAAAACTCCTACTTGAGGAATTCTTGCTGGCAAGCATTTTGGTTAGGTATGAAGTCTCATTAACATGAACTTTCCAACAAATCCCTGAAGTCATTAAGACTATCTTGTACATTACTGATGAACAGGCACTTGCAGCTTTTACTATCACTTAAGTTAAAATACTAAAATATTTCAAACAGAATCATACCTAAAGCTATTTTTTTCTATCATAAAACCTAAACATCATCTGTCACACTGAATAATTGTATCAACTTGAATTTTGGTTTTTGCAGTTGCCTTTGTATTTAATTTGTAGATTTGGGTTACAGTAGTAAGCAAGGCAGAAACATAAGGGTTTTATATATCTATCCATTTATTTAGTTTCTGTCTATACAATATGAGTAACATCATGAAAAATACACTCTGTACTTCTCAAAGAAGTCATTACATTATGGCAAACTTGAAAGAGTGCTAAAGGACTTCTCTAATCTACCCTTTCAATAAGGGTAGTCACTAGACAAATATAAACATCATATAACACAAAGCTTACCTGGACAAGGTTTTATCTCAAAAGAATTAAAAATTCTATTTTGCACTCTAAATCAGTCTTCATTGAATATAAGGTTGCTGTTTTGTAATACAGTAAAATACATTAGAAAAAAATAAAAAATTTAAAGATTCCAATGAACACATGAGCTTTAATTCCCATTTCTAAAAATTCAAATTTATTTTATTAATCAACAAACAAATCTGGCCCTGGCTACCTCTCTCCCCTTTTATTAAGCTAGGTTTTTGTTTTAATTTTTAAATACATGCACAGGATAAAAATTCCATCTAAAAAAAGGTATACAATAACCTCTCCTTCCCAGAGCCCAAGTTCCACTCCCTACTCCAAAATACCAGGCCACTAACTTGATTCTTTCATTTAATTCTGCAATTATTCATTAAACATTTCCGTATGTGAAGTATAATGTGGCCTATGGGAGTAGAAGGATAAGTAACAAAGGTATTTTCACTTAAGCGGCTCACTAAAGTGGTTCAGTAAGAGGCATTAAACATAATTAAAACCCAAAGTCCCACGGAGAATAATCAAAGTACTGTACTTTAACTCTGCTGAGGTAAAAGAGACATCAAGAAAAGCTTCACAAGGCATTTAACTCAGAACTTGGAGAATATGTACAGTTTGCTAGATAGATGCAGATGAGAAAATTATCATGAATGGGTTGGTTCCCCCTCACTCAGTGGAAAGATTTCACCCTTTGTGGTTGGAATTCCAAGTAAGATCATCAAATTTAAGTAATTATTCAAGATCCTAAGGGTTTTCATCAGCAAACAACATAATACCTTTTCAAATTACATCATCTTTTTGAAATACTCACCAAATGTGTCCATTACTACATTTTTAAACTAATACAAATGATATAGCAGGGCATGGTGGCACACACCTGTAATCTTAGCACTCTGGAGGCTGAGGCAGAAGGATCACCGTGAGTTTGAGGGCAGCCTGGGCTACATAGTGAGTTCAAGACCAGCGTGAACTGCATAGAGAGACCCTATCTCAAAAAACAAAGGGGGGAGGGCACAGGACCCTCAGGTTTATCATCACCATATTACAGTACCAAGATGATAAATTCCAAATTGAGATCCTGTCTAATGGTCCCAACTATAAGGATCACCGTGGTTACTTCATTTCACTGTGTCTGCAAGCCACATAAAAGCACGATTACTTTTTCCATTGCCAAGGCTACCAAGGGTTGATTCATGAGCCTATCTGTCCATTTAGAGAGGTGAAGAGGTGGACAGCCTGTATTTAGTATAGGAACAGACATTTCTATCTTCTTTTTTCTATCTTCTATCTTCTTTCTATTCATCTTTGTTGAAGAAATTAAAATTGGCATTAAAAAAAGCCTTGTTTTCCCAGGCCTAGAGTCAACGTACCTATGCAACTTAAACTTCTTTTTATGCAAACACTTTAATACTCTTTCCCAACCCTTGCCATTTGGCCTACCTTCCCCAATCCACAACATCTCTCTGCAATTCACTAGGGATGCCTTTCTGATTGAATTAAATGTTCTTTTTCAAATGTTTTAGGACGTAAAGCAGTGACAGACTTCTTTATTAGTTGACATGACATTACACTTCCTTGACTTACAACCCACTAAGCCTTTTGCTAAATGTGCATCTCTAAACTCCTGGCCTTTCACTTCTGATTTTATATTGTGACTGTCTCCAGGAAACACTGCTAGGTTTACCTTATTAGTGCAAAGCTAACATACTCAAAATCAAATACAATATTAAGAATAATGCTGTGATTTTAAAAAGGACCCTTGAAGGACTCCTAGGCTCCTTGCGAAGACAAGCTCCTTGCTAAGACAAAGATATTTTTACTTAGGCAGTTCACTAAAGTAGTTCAGCAAGAGGCATTAAATATAATTAAAACCCAAGGTCCCAAGGAGACAGTTAAAAAAGAAGAAAAAGATGAAGAAGATTTCTTTCTTCAAAGAATGAGCTCCAATCTTTTCCCCAGTAATTTTGTAGGCAGTGCAAAGGTTGCAGGTTTGTTCCCTAACTCTGCACACTATTGCACAATTATACTTTGCAGTGAGAGCATTTCCAAATGTTACAAATATGCTCCAACAGGCAGGTAAAGGCCCTAACATGCCCTTTATTCAGCCCACTTAGCTACTGTTTAAAAGCAGGTTACACCACTGTTGTCAAGGGTGAAAGCAAAAATTAGAAGTTATAAGAAATCCTTTCAAGTACTAATGTCAACCCTTTCTATCATCAAATTTATTCCTCTTCTCCATTTCTCAATTCCCAAAGCCACGTTCCTCTTCTCAAAAAGATCTGTCTTTTCTCATCTTCTACCTACAAAGAAAAGCGTACCGTGTAAATGCTCCTCTGTTAATATGTGGCCCATCTCTGTAAATAAGGCTAAAACCCTGACCACCTACTTCCTCCAGCCTACAACTTCAGTTTTGTTCCTCAAGGCACTGGGTGGTTCTTCTCAACTCATCTCTTTAGGGTTAACCTGCAGTATTAATGTATTAATGTCAAATTAGGCATGGTGGCAAATTATAGAATTTCAGCACTGTGGCAGGAGGATTACAAGTTTCTGTCCTCAGCCTGGGCAATTTAACAAGATATCTCAAAAAAAAAATTTTTTTTACATGTAAACGGGCTAGGGATATAGTTCCCCATGAAGGCCATGGGTGCAATCCTCACTATTACAAAAAAACAAAACAAAACACACACAAAGTACTATATAAAGTAATTTTTCCTCTACATAATATTTCACCCCCAAATTTAGGGATTCAGAATAAAAATCTAATTTTCCCAGATAAATTCCATTTAATTCTGCCTCTTTGAAAGAATTTAAGAAGAATCATTTATAATTTAACACATATCTCATCTTAGAAGTACGGAGGCACTTCTGAATTCCTAATCATTTGTTATTCCATAATACCTTCATGTTCCAGTCTCCGAGGCTCCCAGAATTAGCTAATACAATGTTAACCGATAGCAGAGAAAGGTATACTAAGAATAGGCTGCCCAGTGGGAAGATGAGACTTAATACACAGGCTAATACAATGGCTTTCATTTAAGTTCAAAATAAACTGCACAAGAACTAGATAAAAGATCTGCTTAGCAGATTTGGGAAATTTGTTTAACAACAAATTTTAAATTAATCAACAGTATTTACTATTAACTGTATCCATGGTGGTAGAGAACACAGAGGGAGAACTGTGTACATAATTCCCAAATGTCCAATGTAATAAGCATTCAGTATCACCTGAATATAAATTTGCACATAAATGTTTGTCAGAGAATTAAAATATCTAGAGTGAAAGTCATCCTAGCCTGGGAGACAAACACCATTTTCCATAGATGTAGCAACCGAGTTCACTCATCTCACAACAACACTAAATCCAAGTGTGACATCAGAATGCAGCAAAAATTCACTTCCTCACCGCTACAGCTCATCCTTGCAATTAATTGCCTCAAAAGGAAATGACCTTTTTTTTTCTCATTAAAAATATTTAAGCAGAGACTTAAGGATCAACAATCAAAGGGGATTTCCTGCACTAAATGAAAGGTCCTAAAATTTGATGATCCCTATGTTAGTAAGGCTCTATTATTTTACAAGTTATATCAAGTCACACATCCAAATTTTTCATTTTATGACTAGTTCAATTTAGGTTTACATCTCCCAGGTACAACAATCTTAGCAGTACCCCTCATTTTATATCTGTTTATCTGTTAACTCCATTAAACCATGAGATTCTTCAGGACAAGGACAGAGTCAATGCTTTCTGTATTTCTGGATCCTTAGAGGTCCTTGTTTAGTACCTGGCATACAAGACACATCCAGTAAATATTTCTTGAGTAAAATTTAAGGAATATTTCATTAACATGTGAGTGATAGGTACCATCACAATCTTCCCTAAAATAATCAAGCAAGTGAATTTTCTTTTACCCTTTATTGCTTTTCTTTTTGAAGTCTTTTTTCTATATCTCAGCATTCTCTTTTCAACTATCCAAAATTCCCACTCACATACCCCCTCAAGCCCATTTCATGTAATACACTTCACTGTCTTGAATAAATCTCCACGTCCATATTAATGGGGGATAATATGGCATATTCAAAATAACAAATGAACATACCCTCTGACCCAGAAGGAATGTAGGCTATGACACATGTAAAACTGATTTATGTATTGTAAAGCTTCCTGTTTATACTAAATTGTTTCTAATCTTTCATATGCATCTATCAATAGAAGAGGTAAAGTATAATGATTATACTACTATAAAATGGAAGAACATACAGCCAACAACAAAAAAAGCACTGAAACCTAATGTTTTATACAATAGACACCAATGATTAAAGGGAAAAATGAATTAAAGTAAAATAACAGAAAAAAGACAGTGTTTTTTATATACTAATATAAAATGATTACCTATATGGATTAAGTGAAAAATCAAGAGTAGAACAATGTGTTTGATATAGTAACATCTGTGTTTAGAAAAAGAGGGGAAAGGAGAAACATATACGTTGGCTTATACACTGTATATCACAAAGGATTCAAAAGTAACAGATAACATCAGCTAGGAAGAAAAGGAACTGCATACCCAGGGTACAAAAGTGAGACTACACATTCATTTATACTTCTGAAAATGTGTGGTGAACTCTGGAAAATGTGAGTGTATTACACCTATTTGATGTTGTAAGAAAAAAATTAAAATGCCTCTCTTAATATTCCATCCTTTCCTCCTGTACTGCCTTCAAAACATGCTGAAAGGGGAAAGTAAATGTGTTTATTCTGCCAAACTCCATTCTCCAAAAAGAAATGGGAAACTTCTATTTCTGATGGTAAGTGCTAAAACAATAACTTAGTTTATTTTTCCCCAATTTAACCATGCTTTTATACAGTTTCTTATTAGATTTTAATTTTACTAATTAGTCCTTTAAGAATATAATGGAACGGGAAGTGAGAGGGTAGGGGAAAGGAAAGAAGGGAATGGAATTAATATGAGAAAATGAAAAAATGGAAACAAAGTCTTTGTAAATAGGGAGGGATGGAGGGGTTGAAGGGAGGGCAGGAGAATGGGGAAAAAATAAGAACCAAGAGAGATTATGTAAAGGTACAAATTTCCAATGATGAATGTTATTATACTGTATACCTAAAATGTACCAATAAAATTAATTTTAAAAATATATATAATGGTTAAGTTCATGGGATACACAGACTCTATGACTTAGTTCAAATTTTATCTCTTCCAGCCAGCTACTAATCCTAAGGTAATTACTTTATCTGAGTCTAAATTCCCTCAACTTATTTTCTAAATTTTAACAGTATCAATCACAGAAGGTTTAAACATTAAATGAAGATTTAAGGGTTAAAACTTAGCACCCCAAAAAATGCTTAAATTTTGTTTATGCACTTATTTAACAAGTATTTCTTTGGAGCCCTTACTGCATGCCAGCCCCTGTTCTAGATGCTGGAAGTAACCTTTAGACAGCTCTAGATACGAAGCATTTGGAAGGTGATTAGATCATGGCTTGCTAAACCCATCAATGGATTAATCCAATTATAAGTTCTTAGCTGAATGTGCTATTTAGGAGGTGGGGCATGGTTAGAGGAAATAAAACACCATGGGCATACCGTTGGAGCGTGGGCATACCATTGGAGCGGTTAACTTCACTGGCTCTCTTGCTCTGGCTGTGCTTCCTGGCTGCTATGAATAGTCTTCTGTCACACCCTTCCACCAAAATGTTTATGCCTTGGAGCTAGCAACTGTGGACTGAAACCCCTGAACCCATGAGCCAAAACACACCCTTTCTCTACAGTGTATACATCAGGTATTTTGTCCCAGCAATGGAGAGGTGACTAATACAATAAATATCACAGTTTATTAACCATGAAATGTTTGTGATTAGCCTGATAAATATCGGCTCCCAGCTTTTATACAGATGAAGAAAACAGAAACGTCCCAAGAGCTACATCAACATATCCTGTATTTATCCCAAAAGCACAAAAAGAACAGAAGAATTACCAGATAATCTATGGTGTTCTCCCTCACATAGGATAAGAGAAAGGACTCAATCCTTTCCTTCTGCAAAGCAAGAGTGGCTATAGAAGACATTATGGCTTCATTGTACCAATATAGAGGTATAGCAATGATTTTACCATGGCAGATCATCGTGGGCTAGGGGAGGAAGAATGAAATGCAAAAACGGGCTTTTACTTAGGGTAGAGGAGATAATACCTGGGCCAGCAAACACTAAAGGTTCTACTAGAGATACGGTTGAAGAAATGAGCTTGTGGTGCTGTGTGGTTATTGACTTTGAAAGCAGAGAGTAAGGCCTGAATACTTTCCCCCAGGAAATAACACTGTATGTAACCTGCAAAGAGAAAGAACTCAACTTTTGGAGGAAAGAGTTACCAGACCCAAGATCCTTGCCCCTCATTTTATATCTGTTTATCTGTTAACGCCATTAAACCACGAGATTCTTCAGATTCTTGCCCTCTATCTCACAGTGAGGAGAACAAATACTTCAAAGCATAGAAAGGGATAGTTCTCTGAAAGATGACACCTACACAAAAACTTAAGGAAGGCTAATGGAAAAAAGAAAGTCATTTCAGGGAGACAATATACATAGGTATTGTACTTAAATGCAAGAATAAGAGAATATGGCAGTTTAGGTAACATAATCATGCCCCCCCACAAAAATAATAAAATTCAACAATTATTCATAATTTTTTAAAAGTCTTAGCAAGCTGAAGTATAAAAGAAATTTGAAGCTACTTTATTAAATTAAGGAAAAAGCATAAAACAATCCTTACACTTAATGATCCCCTGAAAGCAAAGAAAAAGATATCTATCACTACTTCTCCTCAACACTGTATTAGAGGTCTCACCAAGTACAATAAATCAGAAAAAGTAAAAAGAAACTCAGGTGTGATGGCACATGCGTGTAATCCCAGCACTTGGGAGGCTCAGGCAGGAGGACCACTGCAAGTTCAAGGCCAGCCTGGGCTACAAAGTGAATTCAAGACCAGCCTGAATGAAATACATAGCAAGACCTTGTCTCAAAACAAACCCAATAAATAGATAGATAGACAGACAGACAGACAGAAGACTGGAAAGAAATAGATCTGCCATTTGCAGATGACACAATTATGTAAAAAGAAAATTCAAAAGTAACCTTTAAATTATTAGAATTATTAAATTGACCAAATTACTGGATACAAATTATTATACCAAAAAAATAGTTTTTCTTGAACCAGCAACAAACAGAAAACAAAAATTTAAGACTATCACAAGGAATAACAAAGATACATAAGACCTCTACAGTCTTCAAAGTATTACTTATGGATAGAAATTACAAAGGAGATCAAAAAATTAAAACTTTTATTTACAAATAGAGGAATGTGCCTAGTTCCTTACAGGAAGATACAATACTGTGAAGATGTCAATGTTCTGCAAAATTATCTGTAGACTCAATCAAATCAAATCAAATCAAAATCCATGGTTTTTTAATCCAAAAATTTATATGGAAAAACAACCCAAGAATAGTCAAAACAATCTTCAAAAACAATGTTTTTTGGAAGACCTACTAAATATCAAGACTCACCATTATAGCAATTAAGACACCATGGTACGTACTAGTACAAGGACAAATAGATCAATGAAACATAAAGATTCTACAGACAGAGCCTCCATAAACTACTACTTGATTGATAATGGTGACACTGCAGTCCACTGAAAGAAGGAATTATTGCCAATAAATGGTTTGGGATCAACTCAGTATCTAAATTTGAAAAATGTAAGAAAAATACACTTCATACCATAATACAAAATCAGTTCCAGGTACACTGTACATCTCAATGTGAAAGGTAAAACAAGAAACCTTTCAAATGAAAACACAAAGGAAAAAAGGTAAGACATCTGGCTCCACAGATTAGTCAAAAAGCACTAAGCTTTAAGAGAAAAAAACTAAAATTGAAAGACATTAAAATAAAAAGACACTATTCTCCATCATTTCTGTATTCATATTGTCCCTTTTTAGACTTGGCAAATATTGATCTGTTTTAATATGTTTACAAAGAACTAATTCTTTTTTTTTATTGGTACCACGGATCAAACTCAGGTCCTTGTGCTTGCGCAGCAGGCGTTGAACCACTAAGCTAAATCCCTGGCCCTCTTTTTTTTTTCTATATTTCTATTTTCAGTGTTTTACTTACTTATATGTTCCTTTTCTACCTTGATTTTCAAACTTCTCGCTTTCATATTTTCCTTTGGGCACTACATTAGCAAAACCCCCACTAGTTTTGATATATAATTATAAATGATTTTTAGTTACAACTATAACGTCCATAACCAATAGATTACTAAAAGAGTAATCTTAAATTTTCAGGTAAATATATTATCTTGGCTTTTGTTGTTTTTAATTTCTAATTTGAGTATTCTTTGTGTACTCTGATATTGCCAATTTCCTGGAAAATTCCAGAAGTATTTTGAAAGAATGTTGTTCATGAGAGAAGCTCAGCCGGTCCCAGCACCCAGAAGGAAGCTCCCCATCTCGATTCCAAGCTCCTAGGGCACAGAAGCTCAGCCGGTCCCAGCACCTGGAAAGAAGCTCCCCTGCCGCCATCCCAGGCTCCTAGGGCAGAGAAGCTCAGCCAGTCCCAGCACCTGGAAGGAAGCTCCCCACCTCCATCCCAGGCTCCTAGGGCAGAGAAACTCTGCCAGTCCCAGAACCCAGAAGGAAGCTCCCCCATCGCCATCCCAAGCTCCTAGGGCAGAGAAGCTGAGCCAGTCCCAGAACCCAGAAGGAAGCTCCCACGCCGCCATCCCAAGCTCCTAGGGCAGAGAAGCTGAGCCAGTCCCAGAACCCAGAAGGAAGATCCCATGCCGCCATACCAAGCTCCTAGGGCAGAGAAG
>NW_004624825.1:1884566-1917174 GCF_000247695.1 Heterocephalus glaber
TATATCCTTTTAAATTCTGTAAAATCTGTGGTAATGTCTCCTAGATCTTAATATTGTAATTTTAAAAATGTATAACTGATATTGTGTATCAGGAGGGGAAGGTCTAGGCCGGCGGGGGAATTGGGAGGGGTGGGGGGAGGAAAGGGAAGGGAAAAAATATGAGAAGAGGAAAAAAATTGGAAACGAGGTCTTTGCAGGTGGGGAGGGCTGGAGGGGGTGAAGGGAGGGCGGGGGAGGGGGAGGAAAGATAGGAGCCAGGAGACTCGTGGTGGTACAAGATCCCAATGATGAATATAACTGTATTTTATACCTAAAATGTACCAATAAAGTTAATGGGGGGGGGATCAAATGGCAGGAGAAACTCAAGTGTTCACAGATGAATGAATGAATAAACAATGTATAGTATATTTAAAAAAAAAAAAAAAAGAATGTTGTTCATTATTATAAAATTGGAATACATCTGGGGCCGGGGATTTAGCTCAGTGGTTCCACTGCCTGCCCTGCAAGCACAAGGACCCGAGTTCAATTCCCGGTACCAAAAAAAAAAAAAATTGGAATACATTAAATCTGTATTTCAAATTTTGCTTTCTTTCTTTTCTTTTTGCTTTTTGAGGCAGGGTCAAGCTGGCCCTGAACTCACTATGTAGCCCAGGCTGGCCTCAAACTCGTGGTAATCCTCCTACCTCAGCCTCCCGAGTGCTGGGACTACAGGTGTGCACCACCCTACCAGGGTAAATTTTGCTTTCTTAATCTGCAGTGATTTTATAGATTTCTTCTTGTATTTTTTAACACTTTCGCTTCATACACAGAGGATATTTTAATAGCTGCATAAATGAAATATTTGGGGGAATGGTACCTCTTATCATTATAAAATATCTCATCTTCCCTTTAATGCTTTGTAGCTTCAATTTTATTTTATCACATATTAATCTTACCACATGTACCTTTTTGTTGTTATATTTGCCTTCACCTATCCCACTATCCTGGTGGTAGTTTAAGAATCTCTTGGAGGGCGGCCAGGGATTTAGCTCAGTGGTTTCACTGCCTACTGCACAAGCCCAAGGATCCGAGTTCGATCCCCAGTACCAAAAAAAAAAAAAGACTCTCTTAGGAAAAAAAAAACAGGTAGATTTGCAGGCTTTTGTGTGTATATCCATCCAGCTAAGAATGTTTTCCAACAGGAGAATTCAATCCTTCAGATTTACAATGCATTAATAGGACCAGGGATGTAGCTCAGTGGTGCCGTGACTGCCTGGCAAGCACAAAGTTCTGAGTTCAATTCCTGGTACTGCAAAAAAAAAAAAAAAAAGCAGTACCATGCATGAATAGACTAATAATTGCCATGAATTAGGTTTTTCTTTTTTTTTTTGGTACTGGGGATCAAACTTGGAACCTTGCACTTGCCAGGTAGGCAGCAGCACCAATGAATTAGATTTTTAAATTAAAGTTATATATGTACAGAGCGAATACTGTCAAATAGTTATACAACTTCCCAACCTTCAACCATTCCTATATCCTGTAGCACAGAAGCAGATTCTACATATTAGTTGATTCTCTTGGTATGTATTTAGCTTATGTAACTCCGACCCTTCACGGATGAAAGAAAAAAGAAATTACTAAACTTAGCCAAAAAAGACACCATTAGAAATCTTGAAGACCTCGTGAACCACAACAGGTAGTTACACAGGCTTTAATATTATTTCCTCTCATTTGAAATGTTCATCTCCTTCTCAAACACAATACCAAAGGGAACAGTTCAAAAAGCAGCCAAAACATAAAGGTTTTTGTAATCTCATATTATTTAAGTTTTATAATTCATAATATTTTCAACCATTGAATCATGGTTTCCCCTTGGTGCATGATGAGGATGTAATCAGCCCTTGAACTCCTTTCAGGGGAACACTTGCCTTTTGAGACCAAACTATGTTTATCTGAAAACTGAAATTTGGCATGTCCTATAACCAAACCAATCATCATGGGCACATTGTTTGTAATTCACAGTTAATTTCAAACTTGTTGGTCCCCTCAGAGTATCTGCTAAGATTTCTGCCTAAGGCCTAAACCCCTTGATACCCCTCCCTCCTTTCCATCATAAGGCAAGAGCAAGCTGATCTGCAAAACTTCCATGAAGATGAGATCTAGCTAGAAAAACTCTTATGTGGCCTTTTTTTAAACAAAAAAATAAAGTATAAGAAAGAATTGTAATTATGGGGAAAATGAAGTATATGAAACTACAAAGATTCCTACCTATCTATGCATAAAAGTAAGAAGGAAAAGAACAAAAGTAAAATGTATCATGAAGGAGAAGAAAGCAAAATAATCAAAGGAAAAAATAGAGCATTCATTCATAAGAAAGTGATCTACATGCTATCTTACATTTTTCAGTATCAGGACCAATTTTATAATGCTTTGGTGGGACTTGCAGTCAGAAATTATCTTTCCTCATTGAGAAACATAAGCAAACTGGCCCCTGGTTTATAATTCTGTTCCAAATGTAAAATGAGATAAAATAACTACGCTACTTTAACTTGTTTATTTTGGTAAAATAATTATATATAATTATTGTTGAAGGAAATCTACAATAGACCATCTGACATTTTTATTTAAATCTGTTGCACACTGAATAACAAAATTAAAATGTCAGTTTCTCAACTGGAGAATACTCAAATCAACAGCCATGTGCTAAACAAAGAGACTCAATTAGAGCACATTATAGTTCAATTTGGGAATGAATACATCAAAGAAAAACCCATACATATATCGTGTGTGCATGTGTGTGTGTGTGTGTTTTACTGATTTTCACTCTTCCTCTAGCTGTGTTCCCAAATATGTACATGAATCTAAGCTTCTAATATAAAAGTTTCATTTTTGCTTTTTCTCATGGGACCTATCTATATTTCAATGCATATTTAAGGATCTTATACTGTATAAATGTAACAGGATTCCTGCACAAGGTGTCCTAGAACTATAAATACACACTATTACATAATCAGTGAGGTTCACACCTAGGAAATCTAGATAGAATGGCTACCCTGAGGCGAGTGAACAAAAATAAAAAAGTTCAGTCCTGTTGGTGAGAACTAGGAAACAATGGAACAGACCTAAAGTAGCCAGCAACTGCAGAATAAGAAAAGTAAATCCTTATAATGCATACAAAGTGATAAAAACAAATTGTTCACTTTATTTCCCAATGGTCCCTACATAAAGACTTCTGTGGTACATTCTGTTGAAGTGTAGAAAGAAGCTTGTTTTTCCCAATAAAATGAGAATGCCTTTAACCAAAGAATGCCCCTCATACTAATATATATAGCTAGCTTTTGTATGAATATCAGGGTTACCAGTATAGTAGGGCCACAATCTCTGCTAAAGTCATCACACTCCATATCCATCTAGAAATGATGCAGCTCTTTAAATATAAAGAACATTCTCTGGACTTGACCTACTTGAGTCTGTTTAAAGAAAGGTATATGTTTGGCTCTGTTCACCTTTGGTGGCAGTACTCTGATGATATCTGACAGATGGAGATAGGCCAAACGATAAGGACATGAGGAAAATGTCTTTGTAAGCCAAGCTGAATAGTTTCACGTTTTTCTCTATTCATTATCCTCTAGCATTTAAGCTTGATTTAAATGTCCTAGCCTTACATCAGCTGTTCCACTGGTATTAGGGAAAGACTAATGTGCTCACATTTGGTTCAGTCTTAAAATGGAGAAGAAAGATGATGGCAGTAGTACTAAGGCAAACCCCCAGTATGTGTTAAACAGGATCCTGGAGAATGAAAGGCAAGATTGCCAAAGCCTATCCACAAGGAAATTCTCTGTGCAGTGCATCCTTGGTATTTTAATGAATTTTAATGGTATTTTAATTTTATTTTAATGGTATTTTAATGAAAGTGGCAGGCTCCTCACGAATTCTCAATAACAGGTAATGAAATCTATGAAAACTATCAGATTTCCTTATTTGCCTTATTTCCTTTATTTATTTGCCTTATTTCCTTATCTGCTGCTAGAAAACTAAGAGCTAAGTATTGTGCTCAAATGCCACAACATTCCTCATCTAAAGTTACAGGTAACTTTTGTCCTCCTTTCCTCCTTTTACTTACTGGTTCTCATCTTTTTATGGTCATTAGTTTTGGTCTTAGTGAATTTTAAATTTCAAACTTAAATAAATCCTTCTTGTGAAAATGGCCAGAATACAAGTCAATTAACTTTTCTCATACAATGGGGAAATTACAAGATAGTGTTCATCTTCAAATGGTGAGCCCTAGGGTGGTTTAGCCTGTATTTTGGCTAAAAACAGTATGCAGGGAAGTCTGGATAAGTATACAGAATTCTAGACTAGAATAGAGCTGAGAGAATCAAATCCAACCTCCCTGCCAATGCAAGAAATTTCTTCCACAACTTCTTGGGCAGGAGGTTATCTAGACACTGCCTGAATATTTTCAATGACAGAGAACTACCTCAAAATGTTCCACTTTCTGATAGTCACTATTGATAGAAAGTCCTTCCTTATACTGAACTGAAACTGACCTCTCAGCCTACCAATTAATTCTTGTTCTTCCAAAAGACAGTTCTTCACTTACTGAATACTTACTAATGTCAGGCTTCTGCTAGGTACTTTAAAGATACTACTATGTAAGGTCTTCACAATGACCACGTAAGTTAGGAATTATCTTCCTTTAAAAAGTGACCCCCAGAGAGATACTCTGATGAAACTCTAACTTCAGACAAGTATGTCAAGGTTCATACACCTATTCTTATAAAGATTTTCTTAAATTTCTGAGAACCAAGTCACATGAATTCAAGTGCCTTCAATACCAGAAAAACGAACTTTCAATTAGATCAATCGAAACAGAAAAGTAAAGATGGTCTAGAAATACAACAGTACCACTGTTTGGTTCAAAAAGCAAAACAGTACCAGTATCTGGGCTGGGTATTTAGCTCAGTGGTACCACACTTGCCTCACAAGCGCCAGGTCCTAAGTTCGATCCCAGTACCAAAAAAAAAAAAAACCAGTACCAGTATCTTATTTAATAAGACAGCTATCAAGAAACTCTTAAGAGATAGCAAACATGATGCCTGAAACATCAGCAACCTTGACCTGAAGCCGGTAATGTAAATCCATGGTCCCAAACAGGAAACCTCTTGTCTTCTACCTCAGCCAGGAACCAGGGCAGATTCCCAAGAGACTAAACATTTTACTAATGATCACATTTACAAAAGATCACATTCTAAATACATATTCCTTCAGTATTAGAGAAGGAAGAGGATAAAAAGCATGGCCCTGAAACATAGGAGGGAAGAATACCCCAGCGAACTAAGCAAGGTAACAGAATCAAGCTAGGTCTTTAGGATTAGCATACTGCACTTAAAAGTGGCTTTTTAAACACTGAAATCTAAAAGAAAAAAAATAAGGTGAAAGGGAAATACTGATAAGTCATTTCTTTGTCTAGGCTCTCCTCTATTTCCAACTAAGATCATCTTTTGTTTTTAGTTCCTACTGAGCAATTCTATTCGGCTACTCAACATGCTCAGGTTAGAATTCACTTCCCCTTAATCCTTCTCTCTCCAAATTCCTTATTAAAGACTTCCCAGGTGTTAAAATTTTGGAGTCATTCTTTTTTTTTTTTTCTTTTAGGGAGTCCTCCTTAATTTCTGTATTCTACCTTTTCACAGCTAATATTTAACAAATATTTACTGGATGCATATGAGGTACCAGGTACTTTCTATGCACTTGAGATATATTAGTAAACAAAACTAGATGCCTGCTATCATAAAGCTTATATTCTAATTATAATTTCTTCTAATTCTAATTCTAATCTCCCCCCAACCAGGGATTGAACTCACAATCTTGTACTTTCTAGCAGGCGCAGTACCACTAAGCTAAATCCCAGGCCCCAAAGCTTATATTCGAGTAGGAGGAAGAAAATAAACATAGTAGGACAGTATGTATGTAAAGTAGGTAAGTAAATACAGTAAAAAAAGAGAAGGATAATAACAATTTTTAAAAAGGTGATCAGGGTATGCCTCACTGAGAAAAGTGATATCTGAGCAAAGACTTGTAGGACATATAGAAGGCCATGTAAACATGGGGAAAGAGCATGCAAGAAAGGGAACAGACTAACGCCTCTGATTTCTTTGTTTGAAATGTCACAGAGACAATTCCATTCTCAATGCCATCAAACCAATTCCCAAAACCTCCCTAGGTAACCACCTGCTTCATTTCCTCTGTGGTACAGTTAAATATTCTTTTTTCCACATTAAAAACTACCTGCACCATTTTCAAGGCCCTTCATTTTATGACCCTACCCTTTATATCATGAAGTTTTTACCCTTTCCTTTAAAATTTACTCCTCCATACACATCATCCTTCTCAGCCCAGAAGTGCTTCCCTTCCAGGCTTCATCTACTCTAAATTCTACTCACCCACAAGGCATAGTCAAGTCCTGCCACTTCTATAAAGTGAGCCCTGTGGCTGCTTTTATTAAATCTGGGTTCAATGAATTTCCTCAGCATTTCGTTTTTAGTTGTTGCGGAGCTGGGGATTGAACCCCAGGCCTTACTCTATCACTGAGTCACATTCCCAGCCCAGCATTGTATTTCTTTTTTTTTTTTGGTACTGGGGATCAAACTTGGGACCTTGCGCTTGCAAGGCAGACACCAGAACCACTGAGCTAAATCCCTGGTCCCAGCATCATATTTCTTAAAAGTAAGTGTGCCTCATAGTTTTTCCATACTTCTTGTCGTGTTGATCACTACTAAATATTTGCTATGAATAAATTAACTATTTCTTCCACAAGCTGAAGCTCTTTGCCAACTTAAAAACTCTAGCTTTGGTAACTACTGAAATAGAATGAGTAAAGTATATACTAAAAAATGCATACGGCCTAGAAAAACCAAAATGTTAATGATAGCTAATAATAGCTTTTTTCCTTTTCTCTATTTCAATTTTTCAATTATTTTCAGTGCTTGTATTACTTTTAGAAGAAAGAATATATATAAGTCAATACAAATAGTAAATGATCAACTATTGTCGGACTCATCAGTGAGCTTCAACTTACCTAAAAATAAGGTCAAAGATCACAAGCACCCGAGTAAACTAAAATTGGAAAGAAAGAGCCAAATTGCAATCAAGAAAAGATGAATCAAATTCTCATATTTTAAGGGGATAAAAACAAAAAACTTCTTTGTAGTAGGCATCACAATACCTGATTTAAAGTTATACTACATAGCAATAGTGACAAAAACAGCATGGTACTGGCACAAAAACAGACATGTGGATTATTGGAACAGAACAGATACAGAAACATTCCCAGGCACCTTCAGCTATTTGATCATTGACAAAGGAGCCAAGGACATATGTTGGAGGAAAGCTAGCCTATTTAACAAATGATGCTAGGAAAATTGGCCATCTATACGCAGAAGATTGAAGCTGGGCCTGTATCTCTCACCAGGTACTAAACAAAAATCAAAATGCATCAAAGATCTAACTAAACATTAAAAGAGAAACAATGAACTTACTGGAAGATAAAATAGGTAAAACACTTGAAGTCATAGGTACAGGCAAGGACCTTCTGAATAGAACTCCCAATTGAACAGTAAATAACAGCAAGAATCAACAAATGGAATTATATCAAACTAAAAAGCTTCTCCACAGCAAAGAAAACAATTAGTAAAGTGAAGGCACAACCTACAGAATGGGAAAAAAATTTTGCCAGCTATTCCTCGGAGAACTAATATCTAGAATACATAAAGAACTCAAAAAAAATTAGACCTCCCCAAATAAAAGATCCATTCAAGAAATGGGCAAGTAAAATGAATAGGCACTTCACAGAAGAAGCACAAATGGCTAACAAACATATGGAAAATTGTTCAACATCTCTGACCAGCAAAGAAATGCAAACTAAAACAATGCTAAGATTTCACCTTACACCACAGAATGGCAATCATCCAGAAATCAAGCAATAACAAATGTTGGCATGGAACCTGCCTACATTGCTAGTGGGAATGTAAACTAATACAACCATTATGGAAATCAGTATGGAGATTTCCCAAAGAACTAAAATTAGAAATTCCATGCTGGGTGTGATGCCGCTTGCCTGTAATCCCACCACTGGGGAGGCTGAGGCAGAAATGCTGCAAGTTGGAGGCGTCTCACCACAGACACAAAGGAGTGGCACTTCAGTCTTAAGTGCCGCCCTCACCCAAACAACATATAGTGCTTCTGTTAGTGCGTTAAAACATTCATCACTGTGCTTTTGTGTGCACTTTACTTGTGCAAGGCTCCAAAGAAAATTAGTGATGCCAGTAGTAAAGCTAAGAGGAAAACTGTGAGAATCTTTATGGAGTTCAAGAAAGAAACCATTGCAAAATTTGTTAAAAGTCTTGGAAAAATGAATTTATAAGTGTAATTTTTGGGCTTCAAGACCACTTATTTGGTTTTCCATTATTTCTCACGGGAAAAATATGTTCAATTCTCAAACTTTTCGGTGTCTGAACAAGAATTTGAAACAAACTGAGTTTGACATCCAAGGTATCATTGTATAATAGGTCCCTATCTGAACAAACTCCTGTCAACTCTCCCTCTCCAAGCAGATGGAATTAATGCATAATGATGTTGAGTTTCAGTGGTCAGAATACTATTAATCTACATCTGTTTGATTTGAAGTACAGTCCTTTTAAAACTGTATATACAATTAATTAAAGAATGAAAGATATCAACTTCTTTAGTTAGACCGTTAAAAAGACTTGGGTTAGGATCAAGGTCATCAAAACCCACATATATCTTCTGAGCATTGAACCTGGTCACCTGAACTTGGGAAAAAATGGACTTAAAAAAAATCTTCTGGAAATTAGCTAAAACATAAGTAATAAGTGCTACTCTACAACTACCATTCAAGGCTGGATATGAGAATTACATGACAGAAAACAGGTAGAATGGCTGGCACATTCTCATGTTCCTATGTGTATAGCCTGCCTGTCATAATTTTAAAGAAAAAAAGTCATGAATCATTCTTTATAATGTGAATTGCTTTCAGATTGCCAAAACAAGGGAACAGCTTTATAAAATGTTGGATCTGATCTACAAAATTAGACGCACAAAGCCAGTCAGATTTATTGTCCACAAGTGTTTGAGAAAAGGATGTCTAAGCAAAAACTGACAATTCAACCAGTTAGTTACATGTGGATATTAAAGAAGAGTAGCTACCAAAACCCTACCTGCATTATTTGGACTTAAAGCAAACTACAGCTAAAAATGGGTCTACTTTTCAGAGTAGCAGCAAATTTTAATGTTGGAGGCTGCTTGGATTTGCCACTGAGAAAATTCAGTTAAGAAAGGTTGCCAGGCATGGTGGCACATGCCTGTAATGCCTATAAACTTAGCACTTGAGAAGCTGAGGCAGGAGGATCACTGTGAGGTCAAGGCTAGCAAGGCCAGCCAGGGATACCATAGTAAATTCAAGCCCAGCCTGAACTATACAGTAAGACTCTGTCTCAATAAACAAAACAAACAAACAAATAAACAAGGAAGGCATTAAATATTATCCTAATTATTAAAAGTCAAGCTGGGTCAAGGTAGATCATAAACTTGAGAAGACTCCAAAAGTTTCCACAGAGCCAGTTCTATGAGACAAAGCATAAAAATCCCCCCCAAAACATGCCAGTACTTGCCCCTAATTTCAGAAGCAGTTAGTAAAGATGTGACCCAATCACATGATCTCAAACCACAGTCCATCTGTTCAAACAATGCTGCATTATGGAAGCCATGGCCAAAAAAGAGCAGAAAAGGGCATGAAGTTTGCCAACATGTGCAAAGGGCAGCAGGGTTTGAGGAACCATAATTTCACATCACAAGGGCCATCCATAAGATAACAGCATTTCAAAATTCATTTCAATTACACATGAACATACCTGATGCAACACAAAGGTGTTGCATTAAAACAACAGTGTTGAGTGTGGTTAATTTTGAACCCAATCTAGAACCTTTCAGAAGAGGTTGTCCCCCCACTGGAATAAAATTTACCTCCCTCTTGATTATTTTGATCATCTCAGCCCCCTTCCCTTTAATTTCAAAAGCAAAGTGGACAATCTGAAATTCTAGACCTCACCAAGGTCTTTTACTTACACTTTAATTCACTTACACCTTACTTACCCAAGGCCATCTTCCAAACCATTATGAGCCCATTTTCTCAACAAATAAGTACTATACAAGTCCTTTTATTAACAATAAAAAGGATGCTGATCTTTTTCTTGAGGACTTTTAACCTATCATCATTCTCCCTCCCCCTACAGAACTCACTTTTCATAAATTCTGTGAAATTCAAGATCAAATTAACTTAGGGAAGCCAATCCACTAATTCTGCTTCTCATCTCTAAGTCTTTTACATTTTCCAGCATTGTGCAGAGCAAAACATTTGGAATCAGAAAAATGTTTCTATCTCAACCTTGCCCTGGTGCAAACTTGACGAACTCACCTAATCTGAGTTGCGCTTTTTGTTGGAGATAGAGTCACACTGTGTAGTTCAGCCTGGACTTGAACTCATACTCATGGGGATCCTTCTACCTCACCATCCTGCATGCTGGGATTACAAGTGCACCCTGGAATGCATTTTTCTATCTATAAACTGAAGTGATAATACACCTGTGCACCTAGCCCTGGTGGCATTCCACTATATTATTCTCCCTCACTCAACACACTTACATTTTCTTTCAGTTTTGTTTCCAGCCACATATTACAGTTTTTACGACTGAGGAAAAAATTATAGAGGTTAATATTGTACATCCAAACCCCAGTACAAAACAAGGAACCTAACTCTGAACACCAACTTGCCAATCAGTCAATAAAAGCTTTGTTTCTTGCCCTGAAGTAAGCCCTGGGATAGTTAGGGGCACAACTTAAACAATTATAATACTCATTAAATTCTCCTCCCTGTCTGTCTGAACTTAGCCATCCTTTAAAGTCAGTTAAGTCTGAAAGTGCCCAGCAAGTCACCTCCAGTCACTTCAGCCTACAAAATTTCCCTTTGAATACTAATGGCCTCTCTACAGGAGTAGTATGAAAAATATTTAACAATGAAAATAAAGTATTTAACAACTGGCCCTGCAAGGGAAGTGACCAACCAAAAAAGATATTTAACCAATCAAAACACAAGTGGCCCAATGAGAACTTCTAGGTGAACGCCAACCTCACTTACTACTAACAATACAAATTAACAGCCTCAAATTCAAATACGCAGTTTCTCATTGGACCTTCACCATCTCATGAATTAGGCAAAGTAGGTGTCACCCATTTTCTACAGAACTACAGGTGAATTTGAGACTGATAACCAAATCAAGTAACTACTTCTTTTATCAAACCATACAACTTTTCCTGATCATATACAGAGAATTATAAAGTACTATTGCATAACCTGTACTTTTACATAAAACAGTAGGACTGCTCAGTCAAACAAAATTCATTTACTCAACAAGCACTCATGTAGAGTAAAACAGAAAACACAGAGCTAGGTTCTGAACCCATAAAGGAAAGAAAAGACATGACTCTTGCCTTCTGTGTACCTCATATATGTCCAAACTATATTAAAGTAACAGTGGAAGCTGGTAGAAGTAAACAATACAAACTGTAAGTGCTACACAGTTCAAGGAAGTAAAGAATTCAAAGAGAACTAAACCAATAAAGAAAGTCAGGGGAAAAAAAACTACTCTCCTCCATCTCCTACAAAAGGCATGAAATTAAATTATTCAGTGAAAAGGCTGAACAATCAGGAACCAGTGGGAAAACAGAAATCAATGGATTACAGTAGTGAGAAATGAGATCTCTGTTTGGATACTCTGAGATGACCCTAATCATAAGCCTCAAGTGTGCTCTAGGCCAGTGATGGCGAACCTATTAGAGACTAAGTGCCCAAACTGCACCCCAAACCCCACTTATCTATCACAAAATGCCAACACTACATTTCAACCTGAAAAAACAACTGTTATCCAATGCCTGGCTGCTGGGATGACTTGGCTTGCATGCTGACACAGAGGGCTCTGCATGCCTGCTGCAGGATGTGTGCCATGGGTTTGCCACTACTGCTCTAGGCACTGACTACAAATGCAAAACCTTGTAAACCCTTTACAAGGATGGCCCAGGAAGATTAGTTTGGCAGTAGTAGCTCATGGAAAAACTTAGATGTGAAACACTGAAAAGCAACTCAGTTTGGAAGATAACAGGCAGGACTAAGATGATGGCTGCATACCAAGAAAGAAGATTTGGATTTTAACATGTTTTCAGAGAAAAAAGTTGTGACACCACAAAAAGGAGGTAAAAAAGCATTTTCACTGGGATATAGACATAGCAGTACTAAGCTACAGGGCAGGGACAAGCAACTAACTTTCCTAGCAAAATCTATGTTGGAGAGAACAGAAGCTGGGCAGAAAAATAAAAAATTGATACACAATAAGGAACAACTGAAAGTCTTAAGGGAAGAGGGAGGGAGGGAGGGAGGGAGAGAGGGAGGGAGGGAGGAGCTTCTTCAGAATGTATGAAAAGATGGACTGAACAATCAACACAACTAACCAGGGCATGCAAACAAGGTGAGATAGCCTGGGCTTCCAGTAATACAAGCATCCACCCCAGCTTGGTAAACTGCCGCTGTTGTATCCAGGGCACAGACTTTGCAACATTCTGAAATACAATTAAGTCTGCTACATTTACTTAAATACATGAACACTTTTTTGCCCGACCCTAGGTAGAGGAGAGTGATGAACTATGTTACTCAAGTAGAGTGTGAATATGTTTGATGCATATTGATTCTCCCACTTGCCTAGTTATCTTGACTACTTCCTTAACCCAAAGTCAAAAAATCCATTGTTTCTTTTAATGCAGACACATGTGAAGGGACTCAGAAATGTGCCAGGAATCAGAGACAGGCCAATTTGATACTCAAATTGTGGGAGCTAAATTTAAAAGTGAACAATAAATAAATATCAATTGCTCATCAGACAACCGAGAAAGAAAAATGAGCGATACTAATTTAGTGTATGTATCAGGCAAGTGTATAGATTTTGGAAACTGCCTTAAATGTAAATCCTAACTTCCGCATTTAGTAATTGATCTCTCCTGCACTTGTTTTCTCACCTAAAAAATGAGGCAAATGCCATCAGCCCTGGGTTGAGTTGTGAGGATTAGATAATGTACTTTGGTGTACTTTACACATTTACATTGTATAAGCTCTTAATAAAGAGCAGCTATTAGGATTAATAATAATTGGCATTTCCAGTCCTAAGGGGTTTTTTTTAAAACGTTTGCTATACAATTTCAGAAACAGAAATGTAGTTTCACTGTATTTTAGTTGCTAATGTGGAGACTCTATATTTCAGTTTCTCGTGTTTTAGCTTGGTCACTAACAAAGTTTTTTACTCTTCCCTTCACCAGAGTAGATGACAACCATTTTATCACAACCTGATTTAATATTTTGCAAAACTGCCAATTCTCCCTTGAAAACTAGCCTTACAGACATCTGATTCTAACTCCTGTCACTCAAGAAAAGAAACATGACGAGCAGCGATGTTCCTTCGAGGAAATAAAAGCATCTTAACAATTCACAGAATCGTTCCCATTCAAACATTCCAAACCCTGCAGAGTGAGCAAACGTTCAAGTTTCTACTATAAAAACAATCCGTAGCCTTCTGGTTGCTGGACTCACTTCAACACTTCCAGACTCAAGAAAGGAGAAACATTCCGCGCATCTTGGTGCCTCTTTCTCACACAAAGCTTCGCAGCTCCCCTTTCCAAAGCCCGCCTAGCTACAGAAGCAGCCCCTTCTAGCAGGATCGACCCGGCAGGCGACACAGCCCAGGCCAACACGGTTGACCCGGGGTCTCGGCCGCACGGAGCCCCCTCCCACCTCTTCGGGAACCCCCCGGGCTCAGTGCCCACACCCGGCCGGGGAATCCGCCACCGTCTCCAACCCCGCCCTGAGACCCAGCAGCCCGGGGCACGGCCAGCTGGGAGCGGGGGTACCCGGAGCAAGGCCAGTCCCCGCCGGCCTCACACCTCGGCCCTCGCCCGCTCACGCCCCCGAGAGCAGACCCCGACCTCGGACGGCTCTGACCGCCGCCGCCGCTGCCGCCCCCACGGAGGCCGGAGCGGGGCCGCCTGGCGCGTCCACGCGCGCTCGGACCCACGTCCCCGCCCGCCTCTGCTCCCCGCCAGCGGCTCGCGTAGCGCCCGCCGGGACCTGAAAGCCCGGCCCGGGCTCCGAAGCCGCCACCTGCGCCCCCGGCCCCGCGCCATGTTTGAGAAAGAGCAGGAGTGAGCCAAAGGCCGGGCCCGGCCCGCGCGCTCCACCACCACCACCCACCCGCCACCGCTTACTCTTCGCCCCCGGGAGCAGCGTCGTCGCCGCCGCCACCAGCATGAGGAGAAGCAGCTGGTGACGCGGAGCAGCGGCCGCCGACTCCATGGTCCCGCCGCCACCTCTTGTGGCCCGGCCCGGCCCGGCCGCCGCGTCGCCTCACCAAGCCTTGCCTCGCCCCACCTCGCCGCCGCAGAAGCGGCCTGGCTCCGGCCCTTTGTAACTGCTCCGGGGACGCGCGCCCATTGGCTGATGGGCTCCCGCCGGCCCCGCCTCCCGCCGGCCTGGAGCGCCCCAGCGGGACCCAGCTAGGAGCCCCGCCCGCCGGCCCGCCAGGAGGCCAATGCGGAGCTGCGGGCGCTGGGCGCTGACCACGCCCCCGCACCCCGGGGATCGGGCTTCCAGACCGCTGTTCTGACTAGAGCTGGGCTCCGCTGTCGCGTGGGGGCAGGGTCTGACCGACTGTATGTGAATTGCTTTGAAAGAAGCCTGCTGCGGCTCGATGGCTTTTTTCTTCTGCCTCCAACCCCACCGACCTGAACCCCCAAGCCATCCAGATCCCCAGTATTGGCAGGCCCCTACATCTATCCCAACTTTCCCTCTCCAGACCCACGTCTCAACTTTCAGCACCCCCCTCAAGAACTTCGGTGCCCCTCACAAGTGCCCCAGTCCACAGTTTCTTCCTGCTCTCAGGCCAACCTAACACCCCTGGTCAAATTCCTGGCCCAAAACTCATCAGATCCCAGCCTAAGACTCCAGATCCAGAGCTCGCACACGCACACGCACACGCACACACATACACACCCGTTAGTAGCCACGGGTCTCTCCACAACAGACGCTGAGTAGGATCCAAGCCACTTCCCTCCCTTTTTCCCTTTCTCACACCAGGTTGGAACCCGAGAGTCCCTCACCCCCACCCAACAAAGGTGGATTCCCAAAGGGGCGGACGCCGAGCAGTCATCTTCACTTTGAGCTGTCTCTGACACGCCTATGTAACAGTTCTGAGGTGTCACTAAAAACCCAAATAAATTCAACTACGTTTTCATTCTGAATTCCTAATTTACTGTGAGACGCTCCACCCACCTTTCCTCTGGGATGCCAAAACGAGCTCCAGATTTGTAATTCTTCCTGTCAGACTAGCCTGTCTTCAGACACAAACACAGCCTAGGGGACTGCTACATAGCACGGGAGAACGTTTTTCCGCAGAACCTTTTAAGGAGAAAATTTTATTTTCTGTATGATTTGAACTCGGAATTAAATAAAGCTTGGTAGCTGGAATCAACCAGTGCTTGGTATCGATTGGCAAATTACTTTAGAACTCCTCTCTGAGCGTTTTATCCACCTGCAAGGACTTCCTTTAGTGAGCTGTAAAGAGAAAGATGGGGGACAGGACCTGGCCCTGCTGTTTCCCTCATGGCTAGGACACTTTCTTGATCAAGCAAGCAGTTAGCTTTTCTGTTTGCAACAGGCTCAGAGGGTGCAGCCTGCTTACTGGGGCTGGAAGGCCAGCAACAAGCTTTCCTCTGGCTCAGGCTCACCAGGAAGGAGACTGTCTTTTTGCTGCTCAATTCTCAGTATCTTACAAAAAAAATAAGAGCTCAGGAGATTTTTATTGTATGAATGAATGAATGAATGATTCGTTTCAGAAAGTTTTTCTCTGCCCATCTCTAAAATGCAAATAGTAATAGTAGCTATCCATATTTAGAAATAAAATGGATTGAACCCCATATCTTTCAACCCCATAAATGATGTAATGTTTCTAGAACAGTGTCTGAGACATAGTAAATATTTAGTTCATGCCATTTCCTATCTCCTTCCAGCTCCGTATGACCCTAATCAGTATTTATGTTCATTTTCATCCAGGACTTTGTCAGTGTGAGGATCTGTTCTATGACATACCTCCAGTTCCTCAACATGTTCTATGGAATTGAGTATGTTCAATAAGAAACTGAGGAACAGGAACAAGAAACAGACTATTTTTAAATTTTATCTTCCTGGTATTAGGAGGAAATTTCCATGAGCCACAGATCCATAAATAAACTGTGATAGAACAGAACAATAAATTCTAAGTTTAAATCCGTGGCTCTCAGGCTTTAAAGTGTCTCCAAGTCATCTTCAGAGCTTTGACTAATGCAGACTCCTGGATCTGGCTCTAGGAAGTTTGCTTCAGTCCCTCTGGAGGCAGTCACTGCAGGACTCTGCATCTGTAATTACTACCTCAGGTCAGACTTCTGCCTGTGTCACCAGGCCCACTTCAAAAGACACTGGTTTACTTAAAAGTCAGCAAATAGGAATGAATGAGTCTATTTGCCTTTTGAGAATGGTTGGGCATGGAGGGGTGCCTCTGGCTTTGGAGGGCTGCACACTCTGGTTGGGATTCTGGCTCTGCCACTGACTCTGGAGATCTGTGAACACTGATCTTTCTGAGATTTAGCATACCCCAGAGTGAAGTAGGATGACGCCTATGTGTTTGTTGTGAAGTCTAAATGAACTATTGCACATAAGGAATCTATAATAAATGTTCATTCCCTTCACAGTCTCTATGGGTTCTCAAAAAGGCTTATGAGTTATTCACTCCAATGTCCTGATTTAAAGGGGAAGAAACTGAGAATCATCCCCCAGAAAATCAGCTGCAGCTCTACCATTAGGAGACTCACTCCAGTGCCTTACTCCCTGCACAAGGCTACCTCTCAATCTTTATGCTGAGTACATTCTTGCTTTCCTTTTGAATTATTCCCATAAGTAAGATGCTCTTTCATTTTATTTCTGCCTAGAATACAGTTGCAATGCTCAGAATTGCAACAGCCTTTTGGAAACATAAAGATGACATCTGAAACTAGGGATAGTAGAGAGAAAAATAGAATCTAAACCCTTGATAAATTCATTAGCAACTGCACCAACTTTCAAATGTTTATTTCTTATTATTTGAGAAAAATAAATCTTTTTTTAAACTCTAACACCTTACTTCTAGTCATAGGCCCATTCTATTATTATATATTTTATTTTTGTCCTATTTCCAAACCTACAAGATATTATTGATTTATGCCATTACATTAGCTTTTGCTAACTCTTGGCACTGCTAACTGAATAACAAACCAACTCAGACTTACACAAATTTAGTAGCTAGCTAGTTATGGTGGCACATGCCTATAATCCCAGCACCTTGGGAGGCTGAGGCAGGAGGATCAAAAATTCAAACCCAGCCTGAAGCCAGGCATGGTGGTGCATACCAAGAGGCTGAGGCAGAAGGATTACTGATTTCAAGGCCAGCCTGGGTTACATAGTGAATTCAAGGCCAGCCTCAACTACATATTGAGACTCTGTCTCAAAAACAAACAAACCAGCCTGGACATTTTAACAACTTAGTGTGGCCCTGCCTCAAAATAAAAAAATAAAAAGATCTGGGGAACCAATGTGAAGACCCTGGTTCAATCCCTAGTACCAAACAAAACAAAACAAAAAACAAAAAGCGGTGGTTTAGAATAATAAACATGCATTATTTTTTATGAAACTATGGGTGAGCTAAACAGTTTCCTTGGTCTAGGCCACTTTAAGCTGATCTCAGCTGAGGTCTCCTGTAACAGGCTGAATGGTCTGTAATGGCCTAGATCCACTCATCCAGGCACTATTCATATTCCAGCAGGCTGGCCTGGGCTTTTTAACGACAGTTCAGAGGTCCAAGATAGTAACAGAAAGTATACAATACTTCATCGTAGGTTTAAAATAAGCACATTATCGGGTTCACTTCTGCCACATCCCACTGGTTTAAGTAGGAATTAAACTGAGCCAAGATTCAAAGGGTGGGGGTGAGATTATAATATATATATTTTTTGGTTTTTATCCAGGGTTCCTTGTTTCTTTTTCCTCCAAGGTAGGCCATAGAATCTAGAATTTCTCTTCTCCAAGGCTAGTTATTGAAAGTCATCTTTCCAACCTTTCTGTCTTGGAGCAGCTGGCCATAAAGAAACCCTGACCTTCCTTGCCTGATAGCAGATCATAAGACCTGCATTTGAGGAGAAGTCTTGCCTCATACCCTCATGGAATAAATGGTGCCGAATCTGAACAGTCCTTGCTGGGTGTCCCCACTCAGTCTGCTAATATTAGAGCATGACCTTTTTGTTCAATCATATTTCTACATAGTTGTCCACATTTCAATCACACTCATGCCATGAAGCCTTATAAAAAGTCAAAATGACTGTGTTTGCAAAGTTTCTCTGTAGCAGAACACATAGAGGTTCTTGGGGGAAGGTGCACCTGGAGAGGGCATGCAAGTTCCACGCCCTACCCTCATATCTCAATGTCCTATGGGTCTCCACCTCTGCATCCTTGTAGTATTATTTATGATAAGCCAGCGAACGTAAGTGTTTCCCTCAGTTCTGTGAGTTGCTCTAGCAAATTAGTCAAACCCGAGGCGCAGTTGGGAGAACCTGGATTCACAGCCAATTGGTCAGAAGCACAGGTAAAAGCAACCTGGGACCTGCAAATAGCATTGGAAGGGGTAGATGGGAATCCTGGGGACTGAGTCCTCTCCACCTGTGGGATCTGACTCTATCTGCCAGCAGGTAATGGAAGAATTGAATTAAAGGTGCAGAACTAGAGAGTCGCTTGGTGCATAGAGAAACCCCCCACCCCAATGCCTCTGGTGCCAGAAGTGATCTGTGTTTTAAAAGTGTAGTAGAAACTGAGGTGGCATTTACTTTTTCTTTTAATGCAATGGGGAAATCAACTTCATGTTTTAATAGAAGGAGCTGCAAAATCACACTACAAAGAGGCACGATTATGAAGAGAGGAATAAGCATGTCCACTTTCCCAAATAGTTTTTACCACTTTTTCCTAATTTTTCTTTTTACCTTTCAGACCTTCTATCATCATTCATTTTTATTCTGTCTGAAGTATATCCTTTCAAATTCCCTTTTGTGAGCATCTATGAGTGCCAGTCTTAGTTTTTGTTTGACAGAAAATGCTTTTATTTAGACTTCATTTTTTTGAATAATGTTTTCATCAGGCATAGAATCTAGGTTGATAATTGTTTTCTTTCAACAATCAATACTATTTCTCTGTCTCTGCCTTCCATTGTTGTTAATGTGAAATCAAATAACAGTGTAATGGTTTCTCCTTTTTAGGCAATCTGTCTTTGCTTTCTGAATATATGTGACTATTTTTTAGAGCAGTTTTAGGTTCACAGCAAAATTGAGTTGAAATTATACAGAGTTCTTACATATCTCCTGTCTCAAACCATACACAATCTTGCCAACTATGAACATCACACACCAGTGGTATGTTTGTTACTATCATTGAATCTATGTTGACACATCATTATTACCTGAAGTCCATGTTTTTAATTTCAGTTATTAAATTTTTATTTGTAGGTTTTTTCCAAGTATACTTGGCCTTTCTAATTTCTGTTTTTCAACCTATATTTTTCAATTAGATCTTTTTTTTAAAAAGTATAGGAATCATAGTTATATAGTAATGTTTGTGTGTTCAAATTCAATTTGACTTTTAATTATGCAATACAAAGATCAGTATTTGGATTCTCTCTCTCTCATCTCTCTCTATTCCCCCCCACACACACACCAGTCTTCCCCCTGGGGATTGAACCCTGGGCCTTTGCACTGATCTACATCCCCAGACCTTTTTCTTATTTTTTATTTTGAGACAGGGTCTCAGTTAGTCACTAAATTGTAAATTGCCTAGGCTTAGCTCAAACTTGCAATCCTCCTGCCTCAGCCTCCTACAATGGTGCAATTTCTGCTGTCTGTTGATTTTCATTCACAAGGCCTCCATGTAAGTATGGATAATTTTTACCAAAAGGTACCCATTTTCCTTGCTATTTCATTTGTGGAGATTCCTTGAGGACTGATATAGGTTCTTCTATCAAGGCTTTGTAATTATTTTTGCCACCCAAACCACTATCAGTCTCTGATTACTCTAAATTAAATTATTGGCTTGAATTTTTTCGTTTATTATTGGACCACACTGACAGTATGAATTTGGATTTCAGACTACATGAGGGACAGATAGATTGTGGCTCCAAATTCTCAGTGATAGCATTTTCTGCCCTTTTTGTTCAGTAGGTAAGGTAGGTTCTTGCAATCTAGGGGGGGGCGGGGGGGGTTGATGGAGTTAATAGTTATTTCTGGTTCATCTTTTCACTAAGGGTGATCTTTGGAGTTTCCTCCCAGTGGGAGAAATATCTAGGGGCCTTGAATGGCTGGTGGTCTTTGTTTCCTATTCCCTGCACCCTACAAGACCAGACAACAGAAGCTCAAGTTAATCTGGTTCAATAAATGCCCTCAAAGCTGCAGCCAGCTGCAGCACTCCAATCACCCTGTTCAATTCCTTCTTTCACTTAGCATTTTGGCCTGAGAATCTCTTACTTCCTTGCCAATTCATAAATGCAGTTAGGAATATATATCTTCCCTGAATTTACATTGGTCTATTTGTGCTGTTGCTTGTTTTTCTCCCGACAGGGTCATCTACTAACTACCAGGAACAAAACTCCTACTACTAAACTCCTGCATTACACAGACACTATCAGATTCTCTGTTACAGCAGAACACAAATGTGATTATTGTAGGGATCCAACAGGATTGAAAAAAAGCTATTTTGCCAATAGAGTACCAGAGAAATTCAGCTTCTGGCATTGTCTCCCTGCTTCTCTAACATTAGAAATATGCTCACAGACTGTCTAGCCCCACCCCCCTCTTTCAAGCTGGTTTCCCCAAATGCTTGGGTTACTTTGGGAAAATGTTTTGTTTTATTTTGTTTTGTGTTTTGTATTGTTTTGTCTTCATGTAGACTTTTGTTATGAATGTCCAATTTTAAATACGCTATGAATAAATAATATGTCCTGTGGTTAATTATTTTTTGTTTTAGGGAATTAATTTTTTCCTTAATTTATAAATGTATTTATTTATTGTTTAATTTTATAAATGTCCCATGAAGATTGGGAAATAGAAGGGACTCTGTTTTGTGTGTGTGTGACTGTGTGTATATTTAATTTGTGTATGTGTGTATGTTTATTCCCCATAGCTAATCCTGGCTTATTTTTTTGACTGGTCTGCCAAAGACAGAGAGAAGCACATTAATGTATCCCTACTCTCCACTGTTTTTCTGTTTCCCTGGAGACATGTCCAGGGTTTCTCACCACCTTCTCTACTTCGTCAGAGAACTGAAGTGTGATGTAGACTTCCTGACGCCTAAGTTAGGCTTGAGGATAGCAGGTCTGAGTATCTCTCTGGCCTTGAGAGGTGTCCCACAGCTGCAGCCTGTGGCTCTGCTTCCAGCAGTTCCCAGCACCAGTCCTGCTTTCCGACTCCATTCACGTGTCCCAGCCTACTCCCTGGACCCAAGCTGGAGGGCACTGATCACCAGACTTCGGCCTTATGCCCATACCTAGGCTGTTGCCTATTGTCAGTTCCTTTTAGTCTGATTCAGCTTCTCTCTTACCATTTCTTCTTCCAAGACAGGAATTTTAGGCCCAAACCTAGCCCAGGGAATGAATGCTTTCTCCCTAAAGGCCCACATACCTGATGTCCTTGTCTCTCTGCTTCTCAAGTACCCACTGCTGCTCTCTGTGGAAACATCTTGCTTCCTTTCTAGAGACTCCAGAGCTAACTGTCTGGATGTCATCTGTCACTATTGCTTTGCTTGCTGCCTATCTGATATCTAGCTTTTCCTCAACAAAATCCTAAACCCTGCCTTCTTATCACTCTACCCTACCCCATCTACAGTACTTGCATTGTCTCAAGCAGAATCCAGCTTCTTTCCGGTCACTCAGGAAGAATCACTTGTGGTCAAAACAAATTGAGGGTTTTCAATAGGTTGCCACTACTCCTTCCTCTGGCTCAAATTTCCCTTTAATCACAGGATCTGGAAAAAAAAAAAAAACAGCCAGAAGACAGAGCACACGCTCATGTGGCCTCTGACAGAGGCTTGCACAGTTTTAATTTTACAAATACACACACACACACACATTCACATGCACATTCAGAACCATAAAATCAAACAAGAGTTTTCACATTTGATGACAAAATTCAACAGAAGCATAGTAGAAACACAGAGAAATGATACAACTCTACTTGGCTACTGGAGCAATTAAAAATTAAACAGGGAGAACTACCAAGAGTAAGCATGCACATTCATGTACACAATCACACATACTCATATGCCCAAAAAGCAGAATTTCCTTGTTTTCTAGCATTTAAGAGACATTTACAAAACTGATCATAAATTAAGAAATCTCTCCAAAGCAGAAACAGAAGACAAATTCTTTGTCCCTACTGTGGTGTGTTTCAAATTGGACATTTGTAACAAAAGTTCAAATGAAAACAAAGCAAAACAAAATATTCAAAAACACTAAATCAAATTACTTGAAGTAACACAAACTAGAAAAAGTCAGTTTGAAAAACAGGGGAGGAGAAAATGCCTAAGAGCATATTCTCAAATTCAGAGAAGTGGAGATGACCTCAGAAGCTCAATCTCTTTGTTCTATATTGCCATATCTGTAGCAATAAGGATTATATTCTGCTGCAACAACAACCCGACATTGACTTCAGGTTTGTCTGCATAATGGGGCAAGGAGGCAGCGTGGTGAAGAGTAGAGGGTCTTGGTGCATCCAGCAGTTCAGTATCAGGGAAACATACCTCCCTCGTGCAAGCCAGACAAACCCCAATGTTGCATAAATCCTTCCGAACTAATAGAAAAAGGGCAAAGGATTCCATATTCATCCAATTATAGCATCCTGGACGTAAGGACCCCTTAAGAATGTTCTGGGGCCAAGAGGGATGTGCCTCCTGATGGTCTTCTGCAGAGGAAGGGAGAACTCCCAGAGACCAGAGTGTTGCTTCACCTAGAAACCAAGAAAGAAGGAGGATGAGCCTTGGCAGGTTGGAAATTCTCTGCCTTGTCCTGGGCGGGCCCTCTGTTCCCAGTTCAGCCTGACCAGCACATTTTAGAGACAAATCGACATGACCTAGGCAGTCAAGGTAGGCCTAGCCAGCTGCTAAGTTCCCAATAGATATGGACCTGTACCTTTGTGTATCTCAGTGTTCCCCTGAGTCCCAGGTGAGGTGGTAAGGGCATAGTCACATCCCTGTCCCAGGGACAGGAACTTAAATTTTACTTTATTAAGTGATTGCAGGTGAGTTGTGCTTGAATCCTGACTTTTAGTCTATTACTAATTTGCTCCGTGACCCTTCTCTGGGGTGGCTACCCCTGCTTTTAGAAAGTACAAAGGGAGATGTGAGAAGAGCAGAGGGAGAGAGAGAGGATTAAAGCCGCCTTCTAAATCTGGGTTTCCACCACCCATCACCAAGGAAGACAAATACTGCTTTCTGAAGCATCAGAGTGGTCAGGATTCTTTTGTGGTTATGAGAGAAAGGAACATGTCTAAAAAGAGTCTAAGCAAAAGAAGAAGAAGGAAATATGGCTGTTATAACAGAATAGGACAAGGGCAGGTGACAAGATGATGTCACTCTCTCATGCTTCATCTCATTTCATCTCAGCCTTTTCTTGACATTGGCCTTGTTCTCTCCTTAAGGCATTTTCTCTCATGCTTTATGGGATTGGAGGGAATGGCCAAAGTAGCTTCAGGTTCATCCTAACTGAGGAATCCAGGAAAGATGGCTTCTCTTACCAGACATTCTTAAATAAAATGCCAGAGACAAACTTTGGCCTGTCCCCACCCTTTAGGTCAGAGTTTCTCTACAGAGAAACTAGTAGTTTTTCTGAGTGGGACAATTCTTTGAAATAGGACATTGTCCCGGCTGTTGCTAATGCGTGGTGCCCTTGCCACTAAATGTTAGAAGTGCTCTCTGATCATTGCAACAACAAGTACAAAAACAAAAATACAACCCCATCCCCCATTTCCAATGCCAGGGGTATAGGCTGCAGTACTGCAGTGAGAACCATGGCCTTGTATCAACTGCTGAATGAAGGTCTTGGGCACTGTGACTGGCTAAACTACAGATGTCTGTCTACTCCTGAGGTGGAGGTCGAGACGGATAGGGTATTGTGTTTGGCAACCTCATCAGAAACATAAGGCACTGGAAGCTGAGGAGAAGTCAACCAAATTTGTTCCCAAAGGAACTATTACAAGGTTTCTATTACCAGCAGTGATGCTCCACAGGCAAAGACCAAAACAACAAGTACAAAACCACCATCCCAGAGAGGAAAGGTGAGTGCTCCCAAAGGGATAGGATTACCATCCTCCCCCACTAACCCTTCTCCTTGCCTCAGCAACTCCATATCCTAAATCCCAAGATCCAGCATGAAACCAACCCCTGTTGGAGACCAGGCTATATGACTTGGCTCCCATAGGTTCCAAGGGCAGTGTAACTTGCTTCAGGAACAGAGAAGTTAATAGAAAACCACAGGTTTCCTGGCTGTGTACAGAAAACTCATAAATGCAGTGCTCCTGGTGCAAGATGACATCTGCTGAGGACAATACAAAGAATGCAAGCATCCAGGTACAGGGAAGGACCTGTTCTCTCCTCATACGCTTCCCTTATAAAAGTTTAACCTGTTCTGTGTTTTCCAAAATATTTTTCAAACCATTATTGTTTCTCTGAATGACACTTGACCCCTTCCCCCAGCACCTTTCACTTGCTAATAAAAGAGGGTCAACTGAGGAGATTGTTGAGTCTGCCCACTAGAGGCAGGCTCCTCCTGGTCCCCCCTTGTACTTTGAAATTTGTCTCTGTCTTTCTTTATTCTTCATTGACCTCCCCCCGGCAATAGGTATCCAGGGGTCTGATCAGCACCTGCCAAGCACCCCTCCATTAATGGGTCCTCCTGATCTCTTGTTTTTGATCCATCCATATGCTCCCTGGACTACAATCTCCAAGAGGGGCAAAGGCCCCTTTGTCTGTAGTGCTCAACATTAGGACTCAACTCAGAAACTTATTGGACCAAAGGAGAGCCAAAAGGAAGATATACAGACTCATCATAGCCAGGGCAAATGAACCCATCATAACTAGGCCACGTGGTATTTCTATGAAAGAGCTGAGACACCAGATCATCAACCTTTTTGGATTCTAAGATGAAAAATCAGGTGGATTGTTCCTAATAATTTCCAGTATCTCTGTGATGCCATAGTTAAGCTTTGCTGATGAGTCACATCACTACAGAAGCTGGACTCTGGGAAACATCTCATACAAGTCAAAAGCAACAGCCAGGATACACTTTAGGAGAGGTGTTAGAGAGCTTGAGCATGCAATGAACCTTGCCTAGGTGGGGGAGACCATACCAGCATCTCCAACTGTGCCAAGTCATCATATCCAGTCCCACAAAATACAATTCTTGACTCCTCCTTCAGGCTCTAGAATGAACCCCAACCCCTTCCTCATTTGCAGGAACAGTTGAGACATTTAGGTACTTTCCAAAAGAATTTAACTGTAAATCTAAAGGAGCTCACACACTTTAGCAGGGGAGATGGCCACATACAATTAATTACCTATCCTAGTATTGCAACTCCAACACAATCTACCACTTCCTAGCCCTCTCATCAAAATGTTTCATCAAAAGAAACAAATCTGACTCCCCACCAAATACCAACAAATTGTTTACATTTTTGTTGAAAAGAAAACTGTCAATGGTGTCAGAAGGGTTTTTGTTTAACTCTTCCCTCCAAATGTTATCTATGCTGTCCTACCTTCTTTCCTGGATGCTTTCTGTCCTCGAAGGACACCCCTCTACCCATTCTGAATAAAATGTGTCCAGTTTCTCTCCTTATCCAGAGCTCCATCACAAAAGCACTGTGAGCCTGACCAGCAAATGAAGACCAGGTGTTGCTCACCAGGCTGCCAGAGAGAAGCAGGAGGAAGACTACTGCCCCTGTTTGTATCCACTATGATATAACAAGACAAGTGCAGTAGTCTAGGTCTTCTCTGTAATCACTCTTCTCCCTGCCTATTCTCAAGAACTATTGCTCCCAAGGATATATCCTGGGCCACACCTCTGGCTCACACTTGTCCCTGGACAACCAGCGCTTCCCTGGCTTCCCCTGTCATGGATATGCTGATGACTCCCAAAGCTGTTTCCCTAGGAATTCAATCTCCTAAGTGCTCAGGTTTTTCCCTTATGGAAACTATTCTCTGCAGAGGACCTAGAGCTTGAGAGGGACTTGTGGTCACCTACAAAGCTCTCTTGAGGGCAGCAAAACCATGACTTTTATAAGTGGGTTATTGATAATGTCATTTAGAATTTCCCTGTGTCTTGTTTGTTTTCTTGGTCTCATCTTTTTCCTCCCTAGCAAATTCTGGTCTAGGGTAGAGGTGGCATGTGGACAGTGAATAACCTTTTTCTGTCACACCAGATTGGACTTCTCCCAAGCATGTATTTACAAAATTCCCAGGCCCATGAAAGGATTTAGCTGGAGTTCCTGAAAGATGGACCTCTGGATTTATTGAGTCACCTTCCCCCACCCTCTGTCGCCAGGGAATGACATGTCCTATTTAGTCTAGGCCTAGGATTACTGCCCATCCGTGAGCCAGTCATGTTGGCAACTGAGTTAGGGTAATGGTCATTGGTTTCAGCCATCCATGACCACTGGTGGAGCCCTTCCAAACCACAGACCAGTGATGGCAAAACTTTTAGAGTTTTCAGTGATAACAAACAGCCCACTGTGGCACACATGCCATAGGTTCACCACCACAGCCATAGACTATCCTGCCATGGGGGGAGAGATGGAATCTATGTAAGGTAAGTGAGCAGTCAATGTCCCTTCAAGGTTCCTCTTGAGCAGTGGCTTCCAAACAATTTTTGAACATGATCCATAGTAAGAAAAACACATCATATTGTGACATTAGAGGCAGACAGGCACATATACACACACAACTAAAACACAATTTCTATAAAATATTATTTAACTCTTGCTGCCTTGCTACTGGGAACACATTCTGCAATTTTGTAATCTTGGCTCCATGACAAGGTAATATTCAATTTTATCTTTTTTAAAAAAATTCTAGCCTGAAACCATTAAATTGAATTTACATCTCACTAGTGGATCCACAGTCAAAATTTTTTTTTAATACTGGGAGTTGAACCCAGGGCCTTGCACATGCTGGGTAAGTGCTCTACCACTTAGCTACACCCTCACCCCTAAAAATGCCATTCTTAAGATTTGTCTAAACTGTTTGCAGTGTCGAAACAGTTGTGAAATGTGGAATGCATTCTCCAGGAATCTGAGAAGGAAGTGTGTAAGGAAGTGGAAGTTGAGTTAACAGAGGGTCAGTAAGGTGACAGTGGTGGGTGGCACTTAACACTCAGGACTCAGAAGGGAGGTCTTGAGAGAGGAGATTTTTGAGTTCCAAAATGAAATTGCAACTTCAAGCAGAAAGGCAGTTCTGTAGGACTCCTGCCCAGCCTCAGACAGGCTTGTGGCTACAAAGAACTTCACTGGAGCAGCAACCTGAGCATGCAACACAGCTGGGTGCTCCAAGGTGTTTTGGTCCCATGATTTTTGTTATCCACAGAACTTAACTCCAACTTCTTTCAAAACTTCTTCCACTCTTTGGAAGTGATAGTGAGCATGCAGATCCTTTTTGGTCATGCTAGAGACAGATTAGCCCAAGGACCCACTATGTGTAAGACACTGTGTATGTTGAGGGCACTGGGCGGGGCGGGGTGGGGGGGAGGACAGATGAGGATACATAAGCCATGTATCTATGTATATAAAGGAAATGGCATAGAAGTAAGTAATATATATTTTAGGGTTGTATTTCTATAATAAAGACAAAATTCAGAATAGTAGCTGGGGGTTGGGGAACAGAGAAAGAAAGAGGGGAGGGCAGAGAGAAGCCTTCTACAGTAATGGTAAACTCTTATTTCCAATCTAAGTGGTAGGATACATGACTAGTTATTTTGGTGTACTACATCAACCATTAAAGATGCATGGTATATACATACATGTGCCTATTGATGTGTTTGACAAAAATGTAATAAGCCTTGGACTATATGCTTAATGAGCTCACAGACTGAAGTGGAAGACAGACATCATCACGACTAATATATTACACAATGAGATCATAAGAAATGCCAAGAGTCAATTCATTCTGGCTAATTACATGACCTTGGGTAAATCATTTTATTTCTTAAAGCTTTGTTCATCAGGAGTTATGTTATATATGTATATTATGTATATGTATGTTATATATGTATATTATGTATATGTTATGTATGTATATAATATGCATCCACTCACATATATAATAGGTTTATTATGAGACTCAACTGAAATACATAATGCATGAGAAAATGCCTGACAAACTGTGAAACACTGTAAAAAATGTGAGATAATATTATCGCTGTGGGTATCTTTGCAGCTAACTGTCTGTTTCTTCCATGAAACTGCTATCCCACACAGTTTTGTGCTCAAGTGGCAGTCTGAGGGAAGCAGGTTGTAAGTGAATGTAAATTATTCTCGATCTAACATATTTTGTGTCTAGCACAATGAGGGATAGAAATAAAGATGACACTGGCTATCACTGAATAGCTTGTAATTGTCAGAATGGGGACTTGCCGCTTAGGAGACCTTGGGATGGCTAGACTAGGGAGATGAGGACTTTGATTCAGTGGGCTGTGAGGAAGAGGACTAGTGCTGGAGAGAGTGCTGTGCTCCATCTTCCCCAAGAGCCCTCTTAGTCCGCTTAGCAAGCCCTCACTACATTGTCACTGGGCCTGACAGGCTGCTTTTCCCTAGTGTTTGGCCTAAGCATGGACACAAACTTCTTCCCCTGCCCTCATCAGCCCAAGTGAAGAAAGCACAAGAGTCCTTTGATACTATCAGGGAAGGTGCTCTTTCAAGACCACCAGACCTGCACTTGTCCTTCTGGCAGGAGACACCTAAAGCCAGTGCAGACCGCCAGTACAGCTCTGCCACCGCCTTGCCAGGGATTTCCTGGCTCCTGACCATCTTCCTGTGAGGGGCTCCACCTTAAGTTCTCAGAGCCTTGTCCCCAGGAATAAAGTCAGAATTTGTTAATTTGTTATTAAGATTTAGAAGACATATTTGACTTCTGAAAGTAGGTTTTAAAGAGTCTCTCTTTTGGGAGGTCCCTGAGCCTGCAGAAGACTGAGACCAAGTTTTGGAGCTAGGTAGTTTATCAGCCAGAACTTCAGCTGAATAGGTGGCACACTCAACCCAAGTGATTTGGGGCAAGTTCAATAAAGGGATCATTTTTAAAATGAATGCCAGGGTGTGGAAAAACCACAAGGCAAAATGCAGAACCCCAAAGGGCTTATCAAAGCAGTAACATGGGCAGGTGCTGTACCAACATGAGTTGGTACATGCCTGAACAGGTGAGTGGGAGGAGAGCTACTCAGACTTAGAGAGAGAGGGTTCTGTGGAGCGCAGAGCCACTTGCCAGCCCTGAGAGGTCCCATAAGAGGGAATTGGGCAATATGTACCCTGTTTTCCCTCTCCTGCCTTGGGAAAGTTGACGGAACCTAACGGGAAGCCACAGGGCAAAGAAACCCTCTGTTATATTCCAGATGTTTCAGGTTGCAGGGAATGCAGCCAGGGGATGGGGAGGAACAAATGAGCCACAAGCTCACTGTGATGAGGAGGTACTGTAGGGGACAGATTTGAGCAGCACAGCCCAGCAGGGAAGATGGGGGAAAGCCAGAGAGTACCAGAGACAATGAAACACAAGCCAAGCAGTATCCTTGGTAAGACAACTTTAGATCACAGGAATTCACCAAGAAAGCTACTGGGAGGCAAGGACACTATGAGCAGAGGCATGCCCTTGATGGCTGACTTCAAGTCCCTCATATTTAAAGCAGGACAAAGTCACATCTCTATAACTTTGTAGAGGTACTTGCGACATTTGAGAATCAAATACACACAGCAATTTCACTTGCGCACTAGGTTGAAATTTCCTATCTACTGCTTTCAAGGACGTTTAAAAGCAAATGTTCCATTATTTACTTTATTAAGCGTCGAGTGATTTGATGAAAAGATCCTTGTGCAGCAGTTTAAAAGGCCTCAGCACGAGGCTTCATTCTGCCTCTAACTGGTTGGGTTCATGAAGTATATACCATGCCCTTCTCTGGGCTTCTGTCTCCACCTCTGGAGTATGAGTTTGGCTGTGGTCTCAAGGTTTCTTTTGATTCTGACATGCTATGACTTGAATAAAGACTACACTCAGAACAAGTCATGACATATAGCACAGTTGACTTAGCAGTCACTATGTGAGTCCATTTTGTATACCACCATAGTGTTTCTTTGAATTCTGTCTTTAAAATTGCTCCATTTCTCTGATGCAGCAAAAGAAGCAAGGAAAAATAGTTGCTTTCAAACTCAAATACACTGCTACTAAAATGAATCTGTCTGCCACACTTCCTATTTATTTGGCTTTGGAGAACTGGACGGAGCAGAACTGAGGAAGATGTGACACGCCACATTGAGTCATCACTGAAAAGGCTTCCTTCTCCCAGGGCTTCCACAGACAGCTGGCAAAGGTAGGGTGCAGGCCCTCAACCTTCCTACATTTCTCCTCGAAGAAAAATGTTCGTGCTCACTTCATTATAATTCCTGTCCACCAGCTTCATTTCTTATTTAAGTTAGAAAAGAAAAGCCAACCAGCCTTTGACTGCTTGCTCTTATGGATGCTGGCCCTCAATATGACACTGTGGTAGGGGATTCATCTTGTCTCCCTGCCCAGCTTTTCTCTCCCTTCTTTAGGGGAGCTCTGTTTTCACCTTCTTCCATTAGTTATCTGCTTTCCCTGGAAGAGGTGCAGCAGCTAATCACAGATTCTTCATGCCAGGTGTTGTGTGAATTTCCCAGAGTGACATAAAAAAAATCTGCCTCCAAATTGAGAGGGAGCCAACAATCCAAAGAACAACTCCAACAAGTCTAGGTTGGTGAATACATGAGTTTATTATGGGTGACTTACAGAGCTGTGGACAACTTGCAGGCTGTTACACCACTAAAACAGCCGAATGCCCTGTCCTAGGTTACTGGTTATATAGGACACAAATTAAAACAGTAAAAGAAGGGCCCCTGGGGAAAGTTGTGTTTAGCCTGCTCTCATCACACCCTTATCAGGAACCTCCACCCATCTCAACAAGCACTGTCCAGCTGCAGCGGTGGATGACCTTGCCTTGTGACACACAGCCTCA
Organism: Heterocephalus glaber; assembly: GCF_000247695.1. The sequence goes on from NW_004624825.1 coordinate 1,916,036, forward strand.
GCAACTGGTGGGGCCCACTGGCCTGCTGAAGAGGGGCCCATTAGAAAGTGGAGCTATTGTGGGTAGGGTTCAGAGCAAAATTCTCACTTCACTAGGTCACAATGATGATGGCAGGCTTTGGTATCCCCTCGTCTGTAGATAACTTAGAAACTAACCCTGGGCTCAGACTCAGTTTCCCTTACTATGTGCTTATGACACAGATCACTTCTGTGTCCCCTAAAGCTGCAGGAATTTCTCCCCACCAGGAAGCAAGCAATTAATTCTGTGGCAGCATCAAGTGGGTGTCTTCTAATTCAATTCTATTCTGACACTATTTACCTGGAGATAGCATAACATTCTACAGGCTGAAGGGTCACTCTTGAAGACCATCTCTTCTCTTGACTTCAAATGTCAATTACAAGCCCTAGATCATTTTCCTGTACAGTATTTCCAACTAACTATAAATCAGGGGTCCTACAACCCCTTCCTTGGATTCCATTACTTTGCTAGAGAAGCTTCCAGAACTCAGGGAAACATGTTTACCAGTTTATTATAAAAGATACTACAATGTGCTATGTACTATGTACTGTGTAGAGACTCATAAGGATGAGGTATCAGGGAAGGACCACAGAGCTTCCATGCCCTTCTAGCCCCCCCCCCCCCCGTCCAAGAGGCTACATGTGTTCAGTTACTCAGAAGCTCTCTGCACCCTGTCCTTTTGGGTTTTTATGAGATACACTGCATGTTCATGATTGAAGCATAAACAAAATAGAAATATGATTGGATGAAAGGATATGACCTAATGCTAATAGTTTGGGTACGGATGCCCAGCAAAGCCTACCTGTTCAGTGATGGTGAACCTTTTAGAGCTTTCAATGATAATAAATGCTGCAGCGTGTGTGCCATATGTTTGCCACCACTGGTTTAGATTCTTGGTCTCTCTGTCTAGTACTCCTTTCCTGAGGATGAGGGCAGGACCCCTTCTGAAATGGGGGGCTTATAAACTACTCAGAGAATATTTTTATGGCCAGCTTCCAGCCAGAAACTCAAAAGAAGATTAGATTATATAATACACCTTGGAGAAGAGAAATTCTTGTTTATATAGCCTACCTTGAGGAGGGAGTTATGAGCCAAGAACTGTGGACAACCACCAGAAAAAA
>NW_004624825.1:1934889-2102269 GCF_000247695.1 Heterocephalus glaber
ATTTTATATTTCCTCCAGAGTTAGTTTCATTAATTTGTCTTCCAAGGTACTTCTTAGAAGTTGTCAAATTTATTTCAGAAAAGATTTTTGTAATATGCTTTCTATATTCTTTTAAATTCTGTAAAATCTGTGATAATATCTCCTAGATCTTAATATTGTAATTTAAAAGATGTATAATTGACAGGGCCGGGGATTTAGTTCAGTGGTTCCACCACCTGCCTAGCAAGTGCAAGGACCCAAGTTCGATTGCCAGTACCAAAAAAAAAAAAAAAGCAATGTATAATTGATATTGTGTAATAGGAAGAAAGGTCCAAAGGAGCAGGAGAAGTGGGAGGGGTAGGGGAAAGGAAAAAAAAGGGAAAAGAAAAAAATATGAGAAGAGGAATAAAATGGAAACAAAGTCTTTGCAAATAGAGAAGGATGGAGGGGGTGAAGGGAGGGCAGGGTAAGGGGGAAAAAAAAAGAACCAAGATACTCATGTAAAGGTACAAGATCCCAATGATAAATGTAACTGTATTTTATACCTAAAATGTACCAATAAACTTAATGGGAAAAAAATAAAAACAAAAATAAATAAATAAATAAAAATCAAAGTGGTCATCGTGGAAACATCCCAGTTTTTCTGGGCTTCCTAGCACTTAATTTATGGTTTCTTTTTCTTGTTGTTATTACTAAAGAGGCACTCCATCAATATTTGTTGAATGAACAAGCTAGTAGAGAGGATTCTGAATGTTCTCAGCAAGAAGAAACGATAAATGTCTGAGGTGACAGAAATGCCAGTTACCCCAATGTGATCATCACACATTGCTTTTACATATTGAAATGTCATACTGTATCCCATAAATACATACAATACCATGTGTCATGGCTTGTATCTAGATGGCCCCCCAAGGCCTCATGTGGTCATAGGTGGGAAGCATTGAAGGTGGCTGTATTAGGGTGTATGATTATGGGATTAAGGGTGCTGCAAACTGGGGTGTGGGTGGCACCACTCAAAAGGCCAGTAGCCTGGATGGAATATAAAGGGACAGAAAGAAGCTGCTTTATTACTTTGCTGCTTGCTGCCTTCTGCCTATCCTGCTTTCCCATCGACTGTTTCTCCTCTGCGATGCCCCTCTGCCATCCCAACCTGCCTTGGAGCCAGCTGACTATAGACTGAAAGCTCTGCAAACTGTGAGCTGAAATAAACCTTTCCTCTTTTAACTCTGGGTGTCAAGTATTTTGTTTCAGCAATGAGAAAAGTAACTAAGACACCATATGTCAATTAAAAATAAAACATATTCTAAAAGCTGTATTGAATGAACAAGTAAATGATTCCCAGGCCTCTGGCTGTATAGTGGTGCCATTCATTGAGAGAAAGAACAGAAAAAAATGAGCAAGTCTACAAGGAGAGGAAGGTGGGCAATCCCTCCTACCAAGAGAGCAGACATCAGGGCACTCTGGCTTCTTCTGGGAACTCAAGGCCCTGAGCTAGCTTAAACAAGGAGAGTAGTAAGTTTGTTTAACAGTCACTGTGGCACATGTCCCCAACAATCAGAAGGAATCTAGCCCTACTGTTAAGTGTGAATCTTGGAGCCCTACTGATCCAGATGACAATATTTTAATGGTTGGATTATGAGGAAGATGAGCAGAGGGGCAGGGAAGTTAGACTAATTGGGACTTGGGACAGTGGATATTGACTAACAGCAGGTAGAGCTATACCAAAGGGGATGCATTGAGAAAAAGTGCTGATCCTGGAGATGGGCAGAGAAACTAGGCAAACTAGAAGACACCATTCAACAAGGCTGGAGGAAGAACCCCCCAGCTACTCCTAGGAGATACCTGGAGAACCAAGGCTTACTCAAGGCCACGGCTTCATTCCCAGTGCTTCCAGGAAGTTAGCTCAATGAAGAGCAGTTTCAATACCTTCACTTTACAAATAAAAACATTGAGCTGCAGGAAAAGCCAAGAGAGTGTAGGGGATTATTTTTAGTAACTTGGGAGATTTTCAGTAACTTGTCTATGATTGCAAAACTAGCAAGTGGCAGAGCCAAATTCAAATTCAGGTGAAGATCTCTCTATACCTGACTACAATGTAAATGGTAGTACAAGGTAAAAGGCAAAAAGGGAAAATCAGTGAGTAGTTCTCAAGGAGCTTTGAGGAAGCTCAATGGTGTCTTGGTGACCAAAAAGCTCAGGCAGAAACCAGAAAGTTCCTCCTCCAGCTCCTAGGTCAGAAAGATCTATACATATGTGTTTCTATCTGCTCTAGGGTTGCTGAGGCATTGGAGGGGTGGTAATATCTGAGATTTGAAATGGCCTGTGCCATTACAATGGGCTTGAGAATTTGAAAAGTGGAGGTATCATTTATCTTTGTACCTCCAAAATGAAACATAGTCTTAGGTACAAACTAATCATTCAGCAAATATTTTTGAAAGCATGAATGCATAAACAAATGAGATACTTGATCTTTCTCAAACATGGACCTGATTCCATCTATTACCTTCCTAAAGCCTTCCCAAAGTGTCCCACCAGGTGTAGGAGAAAGTCTAAATGCCTTTCCTATAATCCAAGGCCAGTATGATCTCACCTCTGCCTGTCACAACACCCTGCCACATACACTCAGCCTGTCCCTGCTCCTGAGTGTGGCAGAATCTAATGTTTTGGTCCTTTCACCCTTTTGTGCTCTTGATTTTTGGTCATTGCAAAACCCCATGCATTTTGGGTGGAGGGATTGTTTCTTCCACATGGATCATCTCTGGTGGAGCTGCCAATGAATTATGGGTGCACAACACAAGTACGACCAACCAGAGTTCTTTCCAGAACTGATGTAACCCCAGAGGGGAAAGGAGGTCTCTTCTTCTCTCTGAGGCCATTCTCTGTGGTGGTGGGGTATATAGGGTAATGCAAGCCTGGAGCTGTCTGTAAACACTCCTGCCACATGAAGACTCTTCTCTTTGCTTGAAGGAAAGGAGCCATATACTGAGAAAAGCACAAGCAGGCAAGCAAGGCAGACAGGCAGACACAGACACACAGATATACACACAGAAAGGGCTAAGTTTCCATGTTCTACATTCCTCAGGTCTCTGTGTTCTCTTCCTGGTCTCATGATTCAATACATTCGGGGGGGGGCATTAATGTGAGTATGTTTCCTTTATTAACTAATAGAATGTTTTGACTAATACTCAGCTGTACTGGGCTGCTGCTGACAGTCCCCAGAATTCTGTACTTACATTTCCTGCATAACTGAAGCCAGATAAAGCCCAGAGGATATGGGAAATCCAAGGGTGGATCTTGTGGTCCATTTTCCTTGTTTTCTTGTTTCTGCTTCAGGCCATATCATCCTGTCACATCCATGTTTACTGGGAGATTTTCCTGGGTCTTTTCCTTCATGCTTTCTGACCCCAACTCAATAGCTTCCCAGTAATCCTTTTATCCTTCCCAAGTCTGCCTCCTCACGGCCCTGGCCCCTGACAGGGGTTGGCATCCTTTTCTGTCTGCTGGTTCTGTCACTAGATGGGAGACTTTGGGAGCCTGGAGCTGCAGCCTTCAGAATGAGGACCTGCAATGTCAACTCATAGCAAGAACTCCAAAGATCTCTAGCTCTACAAAGATTAGCTAATCTTGTGCCAAATCTTCCTTCCCATATCACGACTGATTGTGCTAGTTGGCTCCCTAGCTTTCAAAAGCATTCAAGACATCCAGGCAAAGGGGGAGAGTAAAAGGTTTGGAAATCCTCTGCCACTGTATTTTAGTTGCATGGCAAGATTCAGACTTGAAACCCATCAAGCATTCAGGAGAGAAATGAGTAAAGGTAAGCAGGTTCAGGGAAATGGGCAGTATCACAGAGGAACTGGGAGGGGACAGATCAGACCTAGTGATTGAGTCTTTCCAGAGATGGGGTTGAGTCTGAGCAACACAGCCCAGCAGAGGACCCTATGTGGCTCGCATAAGCAACCATAAGGACTCCAGACCAGTGGCCTGTGGCATGTGGAGGCCAGTGTTTAGTGGCTCAGGATTTTGACCATCATTCTGGGTATGAATGGTGCCGGGTTGGCTCAGGGCCTCCTCTGCAAGGGTTATATCTCCTCCAGTCCGTGAAGAGAACTGGGAGGCAAGGACAGGAACCTTGACCCCCTCTCTCAGGGTTAGCAAATTGTTCTCTCCTCCTTTGAGCTCTCCTGCAAATCTCTATCCCATTCTGCCTTTAGAGTAGTTTTGGCCACATGAGCTGACTAAAATGGGTGGCTTTTTACCTCATGGTCTCAGGAGCCTCCTGTCTTTATTCCTATGCAACTTCTGTTCATGCGCCTCTCTCCCTTGTCACTCAACTTGGTAGTCTGGTCCCCAGACATCCATCTCCGGGGCTTTCCAATTATAGCTGTCTTCACCCCATGACTCACGAGAAAGATTCTGATTGCTCTTTCATGTGTGAAGCTCCTAAGTGGAGGTTCTGGGATATCTTTATTGTTGTCCTCAATTTACTTCCTACTTCAAGGACTATGTGGATAAATTCATCTGATTGAGTTTTTGGGCCAGCCCAACTGAATGGGAGGAAGTATCCCAGCATGCCTCTTGCCTGGTGACTATGTTTCTCCTAAGAGTCAAAGCAGAGCCAGAGTCACACACTTGGAACTGGGAGGGACCGAGCAGGCAGCTTGCACCATGATTCCTTGGAAAGATCCTGGGCCTTGGAGTGAGACCGACCCTGAGTCTGAAACTAGCCCCATCCTTAGCAGCTATGCAACCTAGACCAAGTAAGTTCTTGAGCCTCATTTTTACCCTTCATTTCTAAAATAGAGATAAAAATACTGTATCAACTTTGCAGGTTTATTATGAAAAGTGAGGCATGGTGGTGCACACCTGTATGATGAGGCAGGAGGATCATGAGTTTAAGGCCAGTGTGAAACACATAATGAGACCCTGTCTGAAACAAACAAACAAAAAGTAAACGAGACCTCTGATAACTATGATGCTGAACAACTGAAGGTGACATTGTACTTGACTGACACCTCCTTGAGTGACAGAGGCAGATGTGCCCAGTCAGGTATCGAGACAGTGGTAAAATCACAACAGATCGTGTCTCTACTCTGTGACTCTTGCGCCTTCCCACACCACCCACCTCACGCCGAGGGGGGGCAGATGATCATGATGGGAAGATCTTCATTTCTTTGATTACTGCCTGAGGGTTTGTCCAAGTGGCCAAGAGAGGATTAGCAAACCCACCCCAGGTTGCTTCCACATCAATGGCAGAGAATAAAGGAACTAGGGTGAAAAAGTCAAACAGAAGAAAGCGCCTGGAAAAGCTGTTTTTATGTTCACTTACTTGGAAAACAATACAGCATGAAGATACGTGCTTTTCAAAAAATTCATCCCTATGAACCTGTCTGTTTCCGCTGCACTTGTAATTCAAGAACTGCCAAATGGAAGCCATAGAATCGTGGATGGGGGGGTGGAGAGGAGGGCTGTCAAGGGACAGGTAGTAATTATGTGCTATTTCTCTTCTAATTTCAGATAATTTAGAGTTTCAACTTTTCCAGCAAGTCAGAGTTACATAAACAGATGCCATACTAAAATACAATTGGGTAAAAATATAAAACTCCTACAGCAATAATATTTAAGGAAAAGACATATTAGTCTGATACAGTAAGAAAATACAAACAGGATCATTTGAGCAGTTGTTTCTCTGTATGAAAAACAGTTGCAAATAATGGGTAGATGTGAAATAATAAAGTATTCAGTTTGCACATAACTTAGAAAGGGGTAACATTTCTAAACACTGACTTTGTAAGAAAACATGAAGGACATCTTACACTCAACAACCATGGTTAAGAGGAAGAAAGTAATTTCTGAAGGTTGCAGTGGGCAAATGCCATGGTCTCTGTTTTCACCTTGGCCTTAACCTGTGTTGGGATGTTCACACTGCATGGGGTTTCCTGCAGAATCTAGCACCAATATGTGAATCAGATTTTGCCTTTGCACGGAGTCCTTTATGTTTTCAATTTTGAGTGTACTGAGGTATGTTTTCTTTGGTTGCTCTTGTGATGAATGTGTAATAAAAAACTGTAATATTTACAACACTTAAACATTTCAGATTTCAGTGTCAACTCTTCACATAAGAAAAACTGGAAAACTGTTTAGGAATCATTGGAAGGTCATTACTTCCTAGCATCTGTCATGAAACTGTTTTCAATACACAGAACAATTAGCCTATTAGCACAGTTATATGCTTTCTGGTCCAGAATCTTCCCCGTGTTCAGTGGCGAGGCAAATCCTGTGACTGCCATGTCTGCCGTTCGCCACGCTTCACAGTACTTATCCACAAGACGGACACCATGGGTGGTGGAGCCATGCCAAACGACCTTCTGGGGCCTAAAAGGTAATTTTGTCAAGTTACATTTTGAATGACACATCTTTGTGGTATATCTTAGTAAGCAGTGTGTTAAGTCTAGTGAATCAAGTGGATCAAGTCAAACTCCTTACCGCTCCACAGAGTCTAATGCCAGATCTCTCTACTCTCATGGTTCTCTTTTCTTCCCTCCCTCCCTCCCTCCCTCCCTCCTTCCTTCAGCCTTTCTCTTTTTTTCTTCTGGGGATTGAACCCAGGGCCTTTACAGTAAGCTACATAGCCAGCTCTTTTTCATTTTGAGACAGGGTCTCGATAAGTCACTAAGTTCCCCAGGCTGGACTCCAACTTCTATTCCTCCTACCTCAGCTTCTTAGAGTACAGGATTACAGGTGTGCATGCAGCACTGTTGGTTCTTTCTAGCTTTCTGAACACATTGTTCCAGCCACACCCAGCTTGCAATTGTTTCCCAGCCACATACTCTGTTTTCGTAAATCTAAACCACCACTCATGAGGCCCCTTAGTCTAGAGTGGTCCCTATTTCACTAACTCCTTATTATCTTTCAAACCCTGATGCCTCCTTTTTTTTTTTTTTGGTACTGGGGATCAAACTCGGGTCCTCGCGCTTGCGCAGCAGGCGTCGAAACCACTGAGCTAAATCCCCGGCCCCCTGATGCCTTCTCTTGCAGGAAGCCTTCTCTGATTCTTATCCCTAAGTGAAAATGATTGGTTATCTATGTGCTTCTCATTTCATCAGTTTCTCCATTTTACAATCACACCGTTATCTTTTGTCTATCTTCCCTTGAGGAATGGGAGCTCTTTAGGGATGGGGGTCATGTAGGTTTATTACTATGCCTTCCAGGCCTGGCATCAGGCCTATTATAGAATAACCTGAAGAAAGGTTTGCTGAATTGTTCTGCTGTGAAAAGCACACATCATGTGCAAGATTTAGAGGGCAATTCATGTACAGAGTTACTGGATCACCAGTTCATCACTTAGCACTTATTAAGTGCCTACTGCACGGTATGTTTTCGTCCATATCTGTTTTATCTGCCCAACAATCTGATGGTATTTATACCACCTTTTCCAGGCGCATATTTATATGGTCATCTTGTCCACTTGACAAGCAAGGCAACCGAGGCTCAGAGAGTGGAAGTGCCTTGCCTAGCGTCTCATATTGAGCTACTGAACTCAGGTCCTCCAGTTTCAAGGCCAGGGCTTTGTCCATGGCCTTCAGCCTTCAGCTCCTTCACTGTAGCTTCATGTTGGCAATAACGCAGTAGGCAGCTGATAAAGGTATCCCATTGTAAGGATACCCCCTAAAACTCTCCATCATATCATGTAAGTGGGTTCCCACCCTCACTTACCAAGAAGGATCTGTCAACACATCTCGGCCATCAAAGGAGTATATTGGAACATGTGTATTGAACTGACCTCCATCACCAGAAAAAATCGAGTCCCAATTATTAAAAAGTACTTGGCCCTATGAAGATAAAGATCATATTAGAATCACTACAGTCCCTGTGGAGACTGATACACTCAGAAAACAAGGGGAACAGGTTTTATTTTTACCTTGAGGTTTACTATTGGAAGGCTGTATCTCTCTGCCTTCCTCACAACTGTGGAGAGATCTTGCAAATGGGAAGATAAGAATGCTCGGAAAGTGGACAATAGTCCTGCAGCCCTGGCCTGTTGGAAGCACTGAAAATCAGCTCTAATGTCCCCAGAAAATGGCATGTTTAGAGCAACCAAGTGCAGCTGTAAAAAGTGAGAGAAAAAACACTGCAGTTAGCATTGAAGGGAAACCCCAACCACAGAATGGTCTCATGTCCTGAAGAAGATTCCAGCAGTCTTGGGATTGAAGATACTGTACATCACAGATCATCTCATTCAACCTGGACCTTACATGAGAACGACAGCCACTGCAGGACCATCCCCAGGGCAGGAAAGTTATGGTTCCCCAGGTCACCTGTTCCAGCTCTCTGAACAGCCATATTATGTGAGATGTCTTACTTTGATGAGAAAACCAAACCAAACCCTGTTTGGACCAAATAAAGCACTTCAGAGATCTGAATCCAGCCTGAAGGCATATGTATGGGACCTCTGGGTGTCCCTAGCTCAGTCCCAGTAGGGGTTTTCAGCTGACACTGGTCCTGGATCCCAGAGCTTCTCAGGCTATCTGCTATCTGTGCTTTCTTCCATCTCCTGAGCAGGACTGAGACTGATCACATGAGGGGCCAGGGGAATGGCCTTGAAAGGAAAAGGACATGACATTTACTACCAAGACTGCTGGGATGGGACCTTCTAGAAACTAGGGGTCATATAGCCATTGTCGCTGTATATCCTTACCTTGTTCAGTAGCAAAAATAAAAGCCACTCTACAGCCTGTTTTCTCCCACACTTTCTTGCCCTAAACCCGGCATCACTCTAATGCCCTCTCTCCCAGGCCCTTCTGCCATGCCTTCTGAATACATTTCATGATCAAAGAGCATTGTCCCCCTATCTTCATGCGCATCTCAGGAGGAACTTGCATCTCACCAGCATAGACCTGAGGAGGGCTGGTGCAAGCTGGGACTCAAGTCATCAAGGGAAGAAAATATTTCTAAATATGTTAAACCAAAGAACAGGAAATGGGCCCAACATGTACACCGGAACTGGTAGGTATTTCTCTCTGTGTTTCTGTGCTGACTTTCAGATTGGAACAAAGACTCTGTGTGTTCCAGCAAATGGTGTCACCATGTTGTCATTCTCCCACTTTCCAAGTTTCCAGCCATTGGCCACAGATGGCCACACGTTACAATGTCTTGAAAGCCCCACACCATCTTTGCATTTCTGTGGACATTTTTCTTCACTCGTTACTCTTTTTCTTCCATTCTCCATAGGACAGACTCCAAGTCTGCTGCCTCCCCTAATCTCTATTTATCTTACTTCTTCCTTTATCACCATGCTAGATGGGGGTCCAAGCCGAACAGCACTTCCTCACCTCTTTTCCTGCTCCCAACTGTGATGAGGCTTCCCCAGGAGGCCTTACAGTATCAGAATTTAATGCTATACATTGCCAGCCATTAGGATGGGGAAGGCACTCCAGCACACTGCTTACCACGACCACTTCCAGGCCACCAGACTTTCAACTTTCACCCCACAAACACCCTGACCCTGGATGCCCTTGTCATCTAGCTATATTGCCTTCACCCTGCTTTCCTCTTCATGGATCTGGAGACTCTGGCACCTGAAGGAAGGGCTCCGTGGTCTCATCACCCTCTGACCAGTGCACATCTGTGGCTGCATGCAAGGGCATCCACAGAGGCCCTGACATATGAGGGTTCTCCAATGCCAGAGACCACCAAAGAATAGTATGGGGGCAAATGCTGGCCTTCCCTGCTATACCTCTAATCTCTGTATTCTTCCTCTCTTCCCTTAAGGAGACAAACAGAGAAATGGCTAGAATCACGGTCATTTTCAAATGGTGGGGTTGGGGGCTTGTTCTGTCCTGTTCGTATTTCTCTAGTTGCTGGAACATTTTTCTAATGAATATATATTATTTTTATGAAGCCAAACATCTTATGACAACTAAGTGTTAAGATGGCTATTTTGTGGGTACTAGTCGTTTTGTTAAAATTATAGATAATTTACTATTCTTCATTCTCTATAGGCATTGTCTAAGTTTACTACTGTGAATGTATAATACTTCTAAATTTAAAAAACCCTGTTTAAAAATTCCATGAGCTACCACCCTAACTTTTTTTGGAGTTTTTTGAAGGGCTTCTCTCTCCCCTAGCCTCTCATTTATTCCTCAACTAGCTAGAATCTTCTTGGTCACTGAAACACTTTGCTATAGTTTTTAAATTTGAGGGATATGATTTAGTTCTTTTTATGGACCTCCTGGCAGGTTAGTACCCTGTTTGGCATTCTTTCTTCCTTGCTGGCTATGGCTTCTCAGCTTTCTTCTCATATTTCTTTTATCAGTTCCTGTTTTTTCTCCACATAGTCCAGTCTACCATCCCCATAACAATTGTCATGGTTCTGTTAAAGACTTCCAAATATGTCTTCAGACTAGGTCCCGCTACAGGCTTCTGACCTTCATTATCCCATTTCTTCCTGGCTGTCTCTTCTCAGGTGTCACCTAGGCACCTCAGACTCATCATGCCCCAGTGAGGTCTTCTTCAGTAATGGCCACATTATAGGAAGCATCTTTCTGTTGCCTGTCAAACCCATGCCTTACTCTTTGAAAGTGTCTCGGGTCTTCCATTTTATTCTCCTGGCTCCCGTGGATTAGATTGAGAGTGGGCAATGACCCAAGAGAGACCACAGAGATGCTCTTTCCCATGAGTTAATTGAGTCAGGTGGAATGGGGCTCTGCAACCACACAATCACATAGAATTAGGGCCAAAATTAGTGCAATGGCAACTGGAGCTGTGTGCAAGCTCATGTTACCTCTGTCTGTTTGTTAGGTTCGAGGGGAGGCGAGAAGAGAGACTTGCAGAAGGAAGAATCTGCTTCCTTGGAAATAGTAAGGCATAGTAAGAGCAGGGACAGGAGACCCCAGGTCTGGTTGTACTTCCTGCGCCTGAGTTCCACAAGTTTCCTGTAATGATTTACAGGAAGATCAATCAGATCTTTATTTACAAAGATCTTTATTTAAGTTGGCAAAAGAATAGAGTGAGAGTTACTAACCCCAATTATGTGAAATGAGCCCTGGAAAGGAACTTATGACCACTGATTATCTAGGCTGAAACCTGGCCATCATTACTAATCTCTGTCATCCTCATTGTACCATATCCCATCAGTGACCAAACTGGTCACTCCTGTCTCCTTCATGTCTTTTCAGTCTGTCCACCTTCCCACATGCTCACTGCTGTGACCCTAATTTGGAAAATACAGGAATCACCAAACTAGTTTTTGGACCCTAGCTCCTCTCTTCTCCAATCCATTTGAGCAAGATAATTTCTGAAGATAAGTGCCAATTTTTATCATACACCTTTCCTACCTTAAACCCACCAGTTAAGTCCCCACTGCCCAGAGAAAAGGGCCAAAGTTCTTATGATGGCATGCAGGCCTTTCATGATTAGCTCTTGCCCTTGCTGACCTGCAGAATAAACTTCTCCTTTCTCTGCACTGAACTCTACTCCTTTGGCCAGATTGAAATGCTTGCAATCAGCACTTCTCCTTGCCTCCCTCTGTTCCATTTTTCCTCTACCTGGAATCCCTGCTCTCTTTTGTCCAATTGGCTTACTCCTGAATCAACAGTCCTTTAGATCTTAGTTTAGTGCTCACCACCTTGAGGTCCAGGTCATCTCCTCCTCAGCCTTCCTCATAACTCCAGTATCTTGTGTTTGCCTTGCCCAAACAAGTTTCTGTACTGCTCTGTAATTGTTCATATTTTATTTGCCTTGATTACTTGTCTATAAGCATCCTGGCAGTAGGAGCTGTATACTAAGCCCAAGGTCTAGCAGGTGGTAGACACATTCAATGTTTGCAAAGAAAATGCATGAATTGTACTTACCACAGGATTCTCGTAATTGGCACTTAAAATAGGGTTCAGTGGAGGCTGGAGCTGATATGACTGTTATGTAAAAGGAGAAAAGAAGCAGTTGTGAACACACATTCAATCTGTTCTTCATACTACAGTGAGGTGCAAGTTCAATGCTTCTTGGGAAGGCACGTTTGTCACTGTCTTAAACTGTGACCCCTTTCCTTCCCTCCTTCCTTCCTTTCTTCCTTCTTTTTCATTCCTGGAGATTGAACCAAGAGTCTTGGCACTGAGCTACATCTCCAGCTTTTAAAAAATTTTTAATTTTGAGACAGAGTTTCGCTAAGTCACTAAATTGCTCAGGCTGGGCTTGAACCTGGAATCCTCCTGCCTCAGGCTCCCAGAATGCTGGGTTACAGGCATGCGCTTCCACACTGATTTAACTGTGACTCTTGAGTGTTGAAGAATTTCATAGTCAAATGTAAAAGTCATCCTGAGAAAGGGAAAGGATGCTCTCAAGACTTTTAAAAAGACCTGTGAATCAAGAAAACAGAGGACTTGTGCTAAATGGCCAAGACACTCACTTAACAGAGCAAGCCACATCTTCAAAGCCTTAGTTTCATCATCTGCAAAATGGGGATGACAGCAGCTGTTTCATACAGTTGCAACAAGACTCAAAGACGGACCATGCCAGTAACCCATGTTCTTACAAGGCAGAAAGTGTCAAAAAGTAAAAGGATCTTCTAGATGGCTTGAGCCAATTAATGATTTCACAACTGGTAAACTGAGGCTAAGAGAAAAAACCCTTGCCCAGGAAGACTCATGAGGGCAGAGGTGTTCTACCTCTGGGCCCTGTTGTTCCTCTACTCTATTGTGAGAATGTTCTGTTGGCACCCAGTAATTTGTGGGTTTCCGGCATGCTGACCCATGCAGTGCTGGCTGCTGAATTTGGAGAGTTGGTACTGGATGCCAAGGGGCACTCAGGAAGTTGATAAATGAAGAAGCGAAGGCCAAGGAGGGGGCACTACTCACATTGCTGGAAAGCGCAGGGGGTGGAGGACTGTCGGCAGGGATGGGGATGAGTTCTCCCAGCTTTAAGGAAAAGAGTGCATTGAAAATGAAACATCAATTAGAAACTGTTTGCCTATTTTCAAAATGGAAAAATGTAATTTACAGGAGTATATTATTATCCTTAAAAGAAATTCGGAGGCAGTTTATTAAAGACAGTTTAAGAATTACCTGTAATTTTCTCCAGCCATCTCGGACGCGAATGAAGAACTCTGTGCTGTCCCTCAGGTAGATGAATGTTCCTTCTATGACCAAATGTGCTTTCTGCAGCATGTCATCCATACTGCTGAATGCCGTGACCTGTCAGATCATTTTCATTTCCAAACATTGCTGTTAGCATTAGAATACAGGCCCTTCTGTAAAGTCAACTAGGAGCTGTGCCCTCATAGCCAATGAAAAGGCTTACTGTGCCATACTTTCTCTAATAACTAAAGGACAGGCTTTGTGATGAAACGAAAACATGTATTACCTTGAAACACAAATCTAAATTTTATAATCAGTGAATTAAAACACAGTAAATAATATTCTGTGAGCACAAAGATGTAACCATAGAGTTATTTTTATTGGGTTTTGGTATGAGCAAAACCACTGGCAATTTTTCCCCCTTCCCTTTCTTTAAAGCTGCTCGGTGGCACTAACTAAATGGTGTCATCTCATGTTGCTCCGTAACAGGTTTCACATTTGTTTGCACTTGGAATAAGAAATGCAAGCAAGTAGGCAATTATACTTAGGCCTTAATTTTTTTGCCTAGCTTGGTAATTGCAATATTTAATACACGATGGAAAATGGAGGCCTGCAATTTCTCTGTCTCGAAAACTACCAAAGATTAGACAGCCATTTAGCATATCTAGAAGCAGACTTGGAAGCTGCAAAAAGTCTACTAAACAGCACTCAATTTCAAAGACTATCAGCAAAAGGAATTTTTATTTAAGCTGAGAAAATTATAAAAATTAATCTCATCTCTCCTTGAAGTTGACTTCATGCATCAAAATGGCTTAAAAGGTCCCAAGGAGCCTAATATTAAAATTCCATCATCTGCTAGATACTGTTTTTGTTTTTGTTTTGTTTTGTTTCCCTTGGCAGCTAATTTTTCCGAGCAAACTTCAGTAAAGATCAAAGGGCATTCCTGGGACTCCTAACAACCCCTTGAAGTATTTATCCATCTTTCTGTGCATTATTATAACCTCAGCATGCTACACCCACCCTCCAGTAGTCACCACATCTTTTAGCAGAATAGTGAAGGCAGAAAGACCTCGGGTAAATATGACCAGCTTACAAGGCCTACTGTGGTAGTTTTTACACCCTTGTGGTTATTTTTAAAAAATACAATATGATTAGTCCTTACTATATAGATCAGTCAAATGAAGATTCACAGGGCAGAATTTCAATAATAAATAATTTTGTTTTCTATATCTCTTTATTTAATAAGTCAACTGAACAGATAATAAATTACCTTCCACTCTTTGTGGAATTGCACCAATTCTATTGTTATGGCATCCTAATTGCAAAGTGAAAGGGAAGCCAGCTCCTGAACATTATAGCCAAAGCTTTAATTAAACCCACCCACAGCAGAATGATGACTACACATTGATAATGGTACTGACCAAATTTCTGGATCCGGGAAGCCCTGGCTGTCCTGGAGGGCCAGGTGGGCCTGGAAGAGCCACAGCTAAGACAAAATAGAAAACAAAAATTATAGAAAACACATTCCTTGAAAAATGCCCCACATGCCAGGTGACCACTGAGAGGAGTGTTCACAGCCCCATTTCAGTGCTTCAAGAAATCCCACCTCGCAACTGTGTGCTGGGGTTTTGGACCCAGTGTGTGACTCAGGCCACGCTGACTGGTTTAGGGAAGACATGGGGTTATTCACTGTCATCCTAGATCAAGCCGTGCTGAAGACTTTTCAGGTTTATAAGTCAATCAGTCCCTTCTGTTGTAATTTGTAAAAGCCAGTCTTAATTAGGTTTTCTGTCACCTGCATCCAAAAATATCCCAACTCACATAACTTACCTCACCCAAGACAAGCATGTGACCACTGAACAGAGGAAGTGGGCTCAGAAAGAGGAAGAGAAGGGGCTAGGCTGTGGGAGGAGGCTGGGGTGTGCAGTAACAGTAGCTCTGCCCTTGGGGCAGAGATATGGACTCAAGTTCCCGGTCTGTCACTTCCCAGCTCTGTGATCATGAAGAGATAGTAAGCTCCCTGGACCTTCTGTCTCATCTGTGAGATGTAAACAAGCATTTATTCTTCACTGGGCTGTAGTAAGAATGAGTGAAATACAAACTCAGAATGTGCTTTGAAAATTGCACAGCATTTAGCTAGGGGTTCTTAACCTGTGAAGAGTCATGGTACTCTTAAAAATCAGATGAAGACTACTGACCTCTTCCCCAGAAAAATGTATGTGCACACACACACTCCCACAAAAAAAAGTTAGTGGGATGACAGATCCCTGAAGAATATTCTTGAGCTCTCTAGGAATCCATGATTCACTAACTAAAAAACCCCTGATTTAGGCAAACACGTGCAAGAATTATTACAGCTATTCCCTTACTCTTCTACCTCTCTAAAGCCCTGTCCCCACTCCCACCTCCTCCACAAGATCTGCAAAGCGCTTGGCATAGTTAAGGATGTTTTTACAAGGCCTGGTAAAGTCACTATATATGCTTCTCCAGGTCATTGTGAGCAGGTCTTCAGTTCCAGCACGGTACCTGAATGTCTATACACAGGATAAAGGGATGGGGGTGACTTGGATTTGGATTGCAGCCATTCCTCCCACTAGTATGCATGTCCTTGAAGAAGTCTTTTATCCTCTCTAAGCTTCAGTGTCTTCATCCATGAAATGAGATTTATAATAATATCCACTTCATCTTCCTCCCAGTTGCTGGGAAGATTATATAAGATAATAGCTACTCGAGTGCTCTGTAAACTGAGATTTGCCATATATTATGTGAGGGCAATCCTTATTCAACACAGTGAAGTGTCCCCAGCTCCCTTAGTGCAGTGCTGCTGTGGACAACAGATTCTCTGCAGCCTGTGCTCTTTGCCACAGGCCTCCACTTCCTGCAGCTCCCATTCCTGTGTCAAGACTATGTAGACCCTTCTGGTTTTATCCATCCAGTACCTTCATTCCCCATCATCTTCTCTTGAGGCTTTCCCTTCACCTCTACAACTGTTTGGTTCCAGAAAGAGCTACCATGTTCCCGTCTCCCCCCGCACTCCATCTCTTTCTCTGGTGGTTGCTGTTGTTTGAGACAGGGTCTCACTCTGTAGTTTAGGCTGGCTTCCAACTTGAGGCAATCCTCCTAGCTCAGTCTCCCAAGTGCTGGGATTACAGGCATGCACCACCACTCCCAGGGTTACCATGTTTTCACATGATCCTATTTCCTGGCCATAAGTGATTAATCCAAGGTTGGCACCTAGCTTGAATAGGCCAATCAGAATCCTTCCCTGGGACCTGCCCTGCCTTAGGACTTTTCAAACTAAAACTGAGAAAGGAGGTCAAGATTTCTAGCTGGCAGAGGAAGCTGCAAGTTGTCAGTAGTCATATTTTTCTTTGTGCAGAGGATGTGGTTTGCAGTGAGGTGAGGAAGCATGAAGCCCGTGCACAGAGAGAAGCTGAGACAAGAGATAGCCTGAGAATCCTTGCAGAGGTCAAGACCTTGGTAGTGGTCCTTCTGGAGTTCCAGCTGCCTATCTCCCCATGGACTGATTGTTCACTCTTTCCTTCACAGCCAATACATTTCCCTTTTGCCTGTGCCACTTTGAGTCATGTTTCTCACTTGTAACCAAGAAAGCCAAGGCTAAACCAAAGCCACAGCACCAAGGTCACCTCCTGTATAAAGCTCTCTCTGATGCTCTAGACTACTTGGGTCTCTATGACCCCGCCCTTGGCTCATGCCAACCCAGTCAACAGAAAACTATGCATTCATGATATTTACGCTACTACAAGTTGAGCATCTCTTATATGAAATGCCTGGAACCAGAAATGTTTCAGATTTCTGGTATTTCATAGATTTTGGAATATTTGCATATACATAATGACATACCTTGTGGATAGGACCAAAGTTTAAACACTAAATTCATATGTATAAAGTTTTATGGATACTTTATATGCAAAGATGAAAGTAATTTATACAATATCTTAAATAATTCTGAATTTGATGTTTTGATAAAATTTTGATAATTTTAATGTGTAGAATTTTCTATTTGTGGCTTGATGTCAGGACTCAAGACGTTTCAGGTTTTGGAATCTTTTCAATTTTGGGTCAGGGATGTTTAGCTTGTACTATTATTGCCCACCATGTACATAATAGAAACAACATTGGAGCAACTATGATCTGAGTCTTAAACCTAAGACTAACCATTTATTAGCTGTGTGACCTCAGAAGGTTCCTAAATATCTCTAAGGAGTCACTTTCCTCACCCGTAAAATGGGGATGCAAATACTTTTCTAGAAAGGTTTTGTGAGAATTCAACAAAATACTGTTGTAAAGTGATTAGCAAAATGCCTGGTACTTGGCAAATGTTCAATTCATGGACATTTTCTTTAACTGCACTCATTTTGCATTTGAGGGACTGACTGAAGCTTCAGGGGATGAACCAATTTTTATATGGAGAGTGAGGAGTCAATGGTGGTCCTTAAGTCAGGTTCTCAAGTCCCTAAGCTATCAAGAAGGTTCCACGGTATATGAAAAGATGCTCAAAAGACAAAGCCACAATGAGATACCACCTCACATCCATTAGGATGGACAGAATAAAAAATGTAATAAAGATACAATAATAATAAGTGTTGGTGAAGATGAGGAGAAAATTAGGAACCCTCATGCATTATTGGTAGCATTATAAAATATTGTAGGTGCTTTGGAAAATGGTTTGACAGTTCTTCAAAAAGTTAAACACCAAATTATCATATGACCCAGCAATTTCACTCCTGGTATATGCCCAGGAAGATAGAAAACATATCCATAAAAACCTGTGCACAAATGTCCACAGCAGCATTATTCATAAGAGCTGAAAAATAGAAGCAACTCAAGTGTCCAAGACAAGATGTGTGAATAAATAAAATGTACAAGTATTTATACAATGGAATGCTATTTGACTATAAAAAGGCATAAAATACTGATAAACACTTTGACCTAGATTAACCTTGAGAACAATATACTAAGTGAAAGAAGCCAGACACAAAAGGATGTACCGTATGATTACATTTATATGCAATGTCCAAAACAGGCAAATCCAGAAACAGGAAATAGATTAGTGGTTGCCAAGATCTTGGGGGGTGGGGGTGGGTGTTAACTGGTACAAAACTTCTTTTTGGTGTGATGAAATGCTCTAGGACACTGGTGATGGCTGCATGATCCTATGACTGTGTTAAACACCACTGAATTGTACAGTTTGATGAATTTTATGAATTTTATGAATAAAAAAATAAACAAAGTTCCATCTAGGAAATAGCCTTCTGTTAGGCAGTGTGGCTCTGACATGCCACCCAGATGTGGTGCCCCTGAGCACAGATGGGGGAACATGCATGAGGACACCACTCTCAGTACTAACCTGCACCCAGAATAGCGGGAGGTCCTGGAGGCCCAGGGGGTCCTGGTGGCCCAGGGGCACCAGGTCTTCCAAAACCAGGTGGCCCAGGCAGGCCAGGAATTCCTGGGGGTCCTTGGGGTCCAATGATAGTCTCCCCTTTCTGTCCCTGTCAAGCACAAAGTAACAGAAGAGAGAAAGGACCATTATTCATTAGACATCCCACAAATTCCTTTTTTGGGGATGTTTGTAAACAAAGTGAATTCCAGCTATTGTTATCATATTCACAAATCTGGGTGGTGTGAGCCCAACTAAGCAGCAGCTCTGGAGTCATCTGGGCCCTGGAGATTACCTGGTCTGGTCCCTGCACTTTACAGACAAGGGAACAGAGAGGAAAGAACTTGCCCCAAATCCCAGTGCAAATTAGGAGCGCAGCTAGAAGTAGAACCCTGGTCTCTATCTTTGCTCATTCTACCAGCACAGGAAGCTTTGGGACCAATGTCAATAACCTGTCTGTGAGGTCAGTAATCTGGCCATCTCAATGGGACCAAAGCTTGATTTTTTTCTCTTGTGGCTTGGAAAACCCTCTCATCCTAAGAAGACCAAGCCTGTCTAGGAGCTCCAACTCATAAAAATTCAGAAGAACCAAGTAGCCCCTCTAAAAATATCACTCTTACTTTTCATTCTGCCTCCATTACCTGATTTGTTCCCCATTAATAATTCTTTGTGTCAACTGAGTTTTTCCACCACATAGGTTAATAAGGTATAATGTGGTTAGTGCTTGGAAGTTAACTAACTGTATACAGCCTGGGCCACTTCCCTTCCTTCCACAGGCCTCTTCCAACTTCCCCATCAGTCAACAAGTAGTGAACTGGAGGAGCTGGCCTCTACTCAGTCCTGTCTCCAGCTTGACTGACCCTTTACTCTCTAACTGCCCAATCCTAGTGGAAGCTTCAGGGAAACCCCTAAATCCTTAGGGGAGATGACTTGGAGGAGTCACTACTCACAGCCAGGCCTGGATTTCCTGGCAGGCCTGGAGACCCAGCCACAAAGAAGTTGCCATTAGAATCTCCTTTTTCTCCTTTGAATCCCCTGTCTCCATTCTCCCCCTGGAAGAGAGAACACGGGAATTTTTCAATAAGACTGAGACAGACTGTCTCTAACATAAATCAAAGAAGTTGGAAATAGAAGTTCTTATTGTTTGACTGTGTCCCCCAAATTCTCCCAAATACCATGTGTTGGAAACTTAATTCCAAAAGTCATGTGTTAATCTTTGGGAGGTGATTAGAACATGAGGGCTGTAAATTAGTGAACTAATGGGGTATCGAGGGAGTGGCTTTGTTATAAAAGTAAGCCCTGTCTGGCACATTTTTCTGGC
The DNA here is from genome assembly GCF_000247695.1 of Heterocephalus glaber. Next base: position 1,954,661 of record NW_004624825.1, read on the forward strand.
TGCTTGTGATGTCCTGCACCACCCAGGACTCTGAGGAGTCTGCAGCAACAAGGCCTTTACCAGATGCAACCCCTCAATCTCCCAGCCTGTGGAACTGTGAGCTGAATGGACCCTTATTCTTTGTAAATTACCCAGTCTGTGGTATTCAATTATAACAACAGGAAACACTGAGGCCAAATGTTCAATAGAGAATATTCACCTTCAAGCTGTTCAGGAAATGTCTCAGGTAAGCTGGATCAACAGGAGGACCTGAAGAAGAAATGCTTCATAAAACTTACAATCATAAAAAAAAAACAACAACAACTTACAATTATAGTTTCAGGAAATTTAAAACAAGGGTTTCCAAGTTGGTAACCATGGTAATTTCCTAGCAAGAGTAACCCTACATTGGTTTAGTTAACAGGGTTGGCCCTGGGATTAGAGACAGCTGCCATCCTAGCCCAGGGCCACCCATCCCTCTGTAGGATCCTGGACAAGCCCCTGGGCCTCTTTGGGCCTTGTTTTATATATGAAATATGAACAACTGGACATCCCAGTCTCTCTTGACAATGCTTCATGTTGGACATGCCAAGCCCATGACTGGGTCTCGCCAGAACTCACAGTAGATTGTGGTCAGGGAGATCATGGATTAGTCTTACTCTCTGACTCAGCTGCATTTCTCAGGAATAAAAATTAAAGCCAAGAACCAGAACAAGAGCTGGATTACCTGGTGGTCCCTGGGCTCCTTGGTCGCCTTTTTCTCCTTTTGAGCCAGGAAGACCCCAGGATCCTTTCTCTCCTTTAACTCCTGCCACCAAATTTACACACATTTAAGGAAGAAAAAAAAGGTAGTGGAAAATCACCTTCATTCTATATAAAACCTTTCTGAGACAAGTTTTCAAAGTGAGCTCTAGTAACAAAGCTTACTCAAACACAGAAAGGCCTCTTGAGAAGTCAGTGGTATAAAAGCCTTCACTAAAAGATGAGGAGGACGGCGGCAGATGCATCAGACACAATTCCTGACCTTGAAAAGCTCAGCGTGGTTGGGGAAACAGGCACAGCTCAGAGTAATGCAAGGCCGAAGGAAACAAGCGCTATCGTAGAGAGACCAACACAGCCCTATGGGGCCCAGCAGGGGCTACAATGAATTCTCCTTTAGGTGGTCCCACGAGTGTAGACTGAGGCTCAACACTAGATCTCAGCTTACCTAGGCCTACTGCAGCCTGTTGCTGTGAGTGGGGCAGGAGATTCTCTCAAGGGTGACCACACAGGGCAGCTAAGGGTGCTAGGTACTCTAAGTACTCTACTTATGAAGTTGAGGGAAGAGACGCCCATGGTGTGCAACACTCCTACCCACAAGAACAGTAAGAAGCGCTGCTCTACAGAACTGGCCTCACGGGCCCACCTTCTCCTCCAACACTTTACAGGGAAGGGAGCCTTTTGGGAGATCAGCCCTTGGGAAGGGAAGTGATTCCTGCTTGTTCCCCTTGATGGATGAGGCGAGCATAAGACTGTCAAATTCCTGGTCCCCATGAGGTATGACAGATAAACTTTTCAATGCTCTCAAGCCTAGAGATGGGGCCACAAAGCATAGACAAGGTTTGGGGGCTTGGGATTCTCCAACCTGGAAGAAGGACTATGAACATCAGAGGCATGATGGTCTGCACTGGGGATGAACAGAGGGGTACAGGAACAGATCAGTCCAGGCCCCACCAGTGATGGGGGAGTTGCCTGAGACTGAGGGTCTGGACATCAGGGCTATGGAACCTCCACTGTGTCCAGAGCCAGCAGTGTCAGATAAGAAGACAGTGAGCTTACCACACACCAGGCACGGGCTGCTCACCTGAGGGGTCAGCCGTAATGCCCACAAGTAAGCAGGAGGACAATCGCTCACTAGGGTCATCAAGTTCAGAAAGTTCTGCTCCTTCTCCTCCTCCCAGAGGAGCCCCACAAGACAAGGGAACAAATGAGGAGCTGAGAAAGCAAACACAGCCCTAGTCCTCCTCTCCAAGGTCTACCTGGCACCAAGGGACAGGAGAGCCTTGAATAGGATCTGAGCACAGAGTTTGAAAACAGCCTGGACTTGGCAACCAGAAATAACAGAAAAACCACAGGGCCTCATGTGATCAGGGAGACACCACCTGGTGCTAGGGTAACAGCCAAGCTGGAACTGAGTATTAGGAGGGAAAAAAAGACTTTCCCCTGTTTAAGCTGCAAGCGTTTGGGCTCCTCAAACAAAAGGGGACACATGGAGTGCCAGGATGTGTGGGGTCCAGAGATATCGGTTGCCTGCAGATCCCTGCTCCTAGCTGGTCCCTCTCTGATGTGCTCTCGAGAAGTTCCCCCATATAGCTGTGAACATGCTGGTATTTCCTAAACCAACTCTCAGAGCCAGCACTTCCCACACCTTCCTATGTGTACTCTACTCGGAGGGCTCAGTGGATACAGGTTCTGATTGGGCATGTGCAGGCTGGGGCCTGAGGTTCTGCATTTTAACAGATTTTGTGGAGCTGCTGATGCTGCTGACTTTTGAACACTGTGCGGCCAAGGTCTTCCAAGCTCTCACAGCTCTTCCCTGTCTTAGCTCTTGGTATCTTGTGCTATAATTAATTTCTAATAGTTACATTCACCTAACAGATTCTAAGGGCCTGGAAAATAGGAACAGCACAGGATTCAGCTGTCTCAGCCCAACACAGGAGATAACACCAAGCAAGGAGTTGGCATTAGGAAGAGATTAACAAAAGAATGAGCAAATGGAGCACTTCCTACTGACTAGGAGGCTTAGCCAAGATGTGTAGAATGGATAGATGTGTGACAAAACCAAACAGAAGTGTCCCACCCCATAGTCTTGACTCAGCTGCCACCCCTCCCACCACACACAGCCAGATCTTCCTGACCACCACCACTGTGCCCTGGACACATGAAAACCATCTTCTTCAGAGACACTCGGTCAGGAAATGTCCCAGAAAGAAGGGGTGTGTACCGTGGAAGGTGATGAGCTCTGGATCCCCAGGTTGTGTGGTACCAAGCTGTAAAGAGAGAACAGCTGGGTCAGACACCCGGAACCTTGCCCAGGCACTACTATGGCCAGGGAGCCACTGTCCCTGGGGAATGTGGCAGAAAAGGCAATGTTGGAATCCCAAATTCCCCAGCAGCCCTGAGCACACAGAATCCCAGGTCTTCAACTGGGAGGCCCATCATGTAGCTGGGATAGAGTAGACATAATTGAAACCCATTGACAAGAAAAAAACAACAAAACAAAACAAAAAACTCAGCACTGGGGAAGCCTAAGACTTTCAGACAACAGAGCATGGCAACAATGAGCACTCTTGGCCTCCATTCTTATCCAATGTTCATTTTGACTCATGCAAGAGACCAGGCACCCAAGCCAGTGACACACCCAGTGCTGAAGCCAGGCCAGCCAGCAGTTTGGCTACTGTGTATAATCAAAGATGAGCATAAGGAACAGGTGTTGACAATAGTGGTAGTTAACCAACTAGAATTAGAATGGAGGGCCTATTCTGGACTCCCCAAGAAGTGCCAGGGTTTGAACTCCAAGCTGTTCTGGATGATAGTTCTTCCCAGATTCCTGCATACTCTTACCCTTGAGAGAGCACCACATGTCACTTTGTATTAAATAGTCCACCTTCACCTTTTTCCTAGTTCATATGTGGACCAAAGGCATCCATCAGGCATTAGGATCCTCCTATGCTGATGGACAGGGCCTGCAAGCTGCTCAGGGGTCACCAAGAAAAGATGGGGGAAGGAAAAGAGGAATCTTCATGAGAAAAACACTTCTAAGTTAAGGATGAAGGTCGCAGCACCAGGCTGATTCCGTGCAGTGGTGCTGATAAGTTCCCCCACTGCAGGTGTGAGCTGTAAATTGCTAGGGTGTCAGAAGGGCTGAAATTAGAAAGGGTTTGTGAAATGCTGGAAGCATTTCAGTTTGAAAATGTTCACTATGAGAGCTGGTCAGAAAATGTCCATGCCCCAGTTCCCATGGTGTCCAGCCAGGCAACATGAAATAATAACTCACTCAAAATGCTCAGAGCCCATGAAATTCTTTTAAGTAACTCCATTCTCCCAAAGGCCATGGTGGCTACAAAAGGTCCTAGCACAGGCCATGGTAATTGCAGTATATTTTCACAGCACTCTAAAGTTTGTCAAGTGCTGTCTCATGGTTGGCCCAATTAAAGCCTGAGGTCATGTAAGTTGGGCAAGGCCTCTGACACCCAGCACTGTGGGAGCCATGACCAGCCCACTGCCAGTTGGGCAGTTTCTCAAAGGGTTCCTCCAGCACTGACACTTTATGTTTCTCTTCAGGCCATCGATATAATCATGCACTGGGTGCTGCTGACTTCACATGCAGTTGAACCAGGAGGCCCCTCTATCACCTTACACAGGTGGACCAGAGCTCTTGGATCCTGGCTTGCACACTTGGATGCCTTAAAGGCCAGACATGGGCACATGTCAGGGGAAACAGCCAAACTGCATCATTTTCAAGCATTGGAGCCCAGCACCTACATCACCAACCCCTATAGGCATCAATTACAAACCCACTTCAAAGACTATTTCTGCATTGTAATCTGCATACTCCTGAGAGCAGAGATCATGCCTGTCTAGCTCACCCCTGTGTCCATAGGCCACAGGAGAATATTCAACACTGGGGAAGTACTCAATAAATATTTGCTGAATGAATAAGAATGATTATGTGCAGTTTCATGACTCATGCCTGTGCACAGAGATTGGCCCACCTTCCTGTGTTTCCCCACAGAATTAAGACTCTCTTAATAATATGGGCCAAACCCCAGAGAAGGTGCTGCTGACAGGCTGAGGGACCAGGCAAGCACATCTGCACTTGCTGCTTTGTAGTTATGAATTATGAAATCTGAATTATGATTCCAACTCCATCATGTCCTGGAACTTTAGACTAGCCAGTGAGCTTCTGTGAGTGAGTTTGTTTCCTCACGATAAAGGGAGAGAGATCAGCCTTGCCCCTCTGGGGTATGCATTGTGATCACTGGCAAGGGAAAAACATTGTAGTTACAGACCTTAGCCCTTAAACTCCCTGTGTAGAGACCACAGGTTAGTGTTGGGATTTTTCTGTTTGAAGGGCTGGGAACTGAACATAGGGCCTCCAGTATTCTAGGCAAGCATTCTGGGTCTACTTTCCTCAATTTTATGTTACACTGAGCATGAAGCTAGAATGGCCACACTAAAAAGAAAAGACACTGCTTTATGGATCATATTAAAAGCAGCCAGGGTGAGCACCCTTACCTGATCCAGTGTATTTCATTGCCATAGTCTGTTATCTAAAGCCTCTAGTCACTTAAGGATCTACACATAGTTGATAGAAGACTCAGAGAGGACATCTGGGGATGGACAAGCCCAGACAAAGACTGATCTTTTTTTCTTTCTGAGTAAAGCCTGATCCTGGAGGCAGTGACCATATGCTACTTACTGGCATTTTGCAGTGTGGCCGGACAGGTACTGGGAACACAGCCTATAGGAAATAGAATAAGAGAGGTGAGGCCAATGGGATACCTGACTCAAGCATAAACCAGTCTGGTGCCCTGCAAGGTCTCCCCCAGCCCCATTCCAACTTACTCCTTTGATGTTAACCACAGCTCCAGGTGGTCCTGGGGGGCCTGGAGGACCAGGTAGGCCAGGTGGGCCCTGAAGGCAGTAAAGATAGAACATGTCAGAATTTGGGTGCTGGGAATGCAGAGGTGGCTGCAGGACATTTTCCCAGGTTCTGGGCAGGCACACCAGAAGGAAAGGAGGGCCTTTGGTCTGAAAGCAACCAACTTCTCTCTTGGATAGGCCAGTCTGTCCACAGAGCACTTCCACATCCTTAACCTCGCTATGTCTTCATAACAAACCATGGAGAAGACAGCAGAGCAACAAGTACTGTCCTGGGTTGACACATGCAGATGAAGGGAAGCAACCCGCTCAAAGCCACAGGGCAACTTACAGCAAACATTCTGGAACCCAGATTCTGGCTCCCAGAGCAGTGCTCTGTTGGTGGCAGGGACACTCCTGAGAGCAAACTAGGGGACAGAGCTGGGTGCAAGGACCTCTGGAAGTGGTGGTGGAAGAAGAAGAAAAGTTCCTGGATATCACAAGACCTACCCTCTCTCACCCTGCTCTGGACACCAAGGACTCGGCCCTATCCCCAGGGTGACATGGGTGGTGGCAGTCAGTGGTTGTGGCACTCACCTGCATCATTATTCCTCGATCTCCTTTGGCACCCTTGATGCCATTCAGTCCTGGGCGACCCTGAGACCCACAGGAGACTCTTTAGTAAATACCCTGCCCAGGAACCAGCCAGGCCACATGCTCCACCCTTTACACCCAGTCTGAGGAACACTGATACCTACAGGTCGTCCAGGGAGGCCAAATTCTCCTTTGTGTCCTGGTGGTCCCTTGGGACCCTAGAGGCAAAACAAACATCAGACTAGAAAACAAGAGCAACTCAAAGTTCAGAGAGATGGGGGTGCCATGCCCGCTTTAGGGAGCAGTGATGACTATGAACCATGGAGAGGAGGAAGGTGGGCAAGGGGCAATTACAAAATAGCCACCTATTCAGCTTCTGGTCTCCTACCTCTCCTCTGCTAGAAGCACTTGCTTAGCCCCATCTGACACCCCATTTCCTGCAGGCTGTACCCTATCCAAGGCCCTGAACCTTCACCATCAGGGCTGACTAAGAAGCAAGAGGTCAGCAGCTCAGGGCCTCAGTGCTCAGGTATCTGGGTCGGGGCTGGCTCAGAAGATGGACCTTTACTCTATCTAGGTCACATATCCCAGAATTCCGCTTGTCCCCCAAGCTGAGTACTGCAGCCCTGCCTTCCTCATTTGCCAGCCTGCCCAGGATTTGGTACCTGACCTGGGATAAGATTTGGCTCCTAATGTCCCAAGGACCAGTCTTGGCCTGGCACCCTGTTCTCCAACCAAGTCCTTCAGTGCCAGCTTTCTAGACTCACATGTTTGTCTAGCTACTGCCCTGTTTCAAGCTACTGCAGAAACTGTCATGCCTTCTGGGATCTGGGATGCAGATTAGCCAGCATCTGGGATACAACGCCACCAATCCTATACCGTTTTCCAGAATATGCTCTTCCTCTAATCTGTACCTTCCCAGTCCTATTTCTGGGTCTGCCCTATCTCTCAGAAAAATGGCAGGTTTAAGCTAGCAGCCCTCTAAGTCCTTTCTTTCTGCCACCATTAACACAGATAGCTATGCCCTGAACAACTGCAAATAAAAGACTGCATTGAAATGGGGTCTGCAGTAAAGTTCCCAGTTCACATCACTCTTAAGGAAGGAGTTAGCAGAGCACAGCCCACTTGTTTCATAAGTTCTAGTGCAATATTTCCCAATGTCCATGTAGATGAGAACCACTTAGATCCCATTAAAATGCAGATCCAGTCTGTCAGGGCTGGGCTGGAGGTTCTGCATTTCTAACAAGCTCCCATACAATGGTTGGTGGTGCTGGTGCCTGGGCCATGCTTTGAGTAACAAGACCCTAATGCATTTGCAAAGCAGCTGCAAGCTAAACTAGTCACCAGGGCCACAGTTTGCGCATATGGCATCTTTATGCAAATTACAAGGTGCCCTTACTGACTGTGTTTGGCAAGCTGTGCACAAGCTGGCCTTCAGTGGGACAACAGCCATAGCCATCTGCAGCCGCCTGCTGGCCCTGTTGCTAACTATTTGTATTTCCTATAGTACTGGAGGTTACTGAGCAGTTAACCAGTTGTGAACAAGTTTCTTCCAGTCTGCCTTAGCTCTCAGTACTCTGGGTGTCCATTCTGCCTGATTCAGGGACCACAGGCCTTAGAAGGACTTTTAAAGGGTGCACCTTGGAGATTATGGATCATTCAACGACACACATCTGTTACACAAACCTGTGATCCTTTTTCCCTGGGCCTGAGATCCAGCTTCAACCAAACAAACCCCATGTACAATTCTGCAGCTTATAATGTTTCAAATGAATCAAGGGCAGCTTGATCTTTGAAAGTGGTGGGTGTGTAGTGGAAAGAATCTGGATGTAGATTCTGACAGGCTGGCCTGAGATCCTTCATCTGCCATTTACAAGCCACACGACACTGAGAGGTCACTTAAACTCTCTGAACTCTGCTCTCCTTATCTGTAAGACAGAGGTTCAAGCTGAGTGCAGCGGTACATGCCTGCAATTCCAGCGCAGTAGGAGGCTGAAGCAGCAGGACTGCAAATTTAAGCCCAGCCTGGGCAATTTAGCAACTTAGCTAGACCCTGTCTCATAAAAAGAAAAATAAAAAAGGGGCTGGGGATGTAGCTTAGTACAAAAGGCCCTGGATTCATTCCCCATCATCTATCCCTCCCTCCAGAGAACCTGACTTATCAAATGGAGTTCCGATACTCCCAGTTTAGAGTGGTGAGAAATGAGATGATACACAGGGAGGATCAGCACAGTGTCTGACCCACACTGGATGCTCTCCACCTGAACTGTCTTTATTTTGGGAGAAGAATATATGACAGAGCAGTTTACGGCTCATGCCTGAAAGAAATAGTAGTCATGAAAACTGTTCAGATACCCACATGTGCTGCAGATCTCTAGACCAGCAAGGCCAGGGGGGCCTATCATACCACCTAGTCTTAATCCTATTTCTTCCAAGTACAGATGGGCAAAAAGAAATCCAGAGACAGAAGAGGGCATGCTCCAGGTTTCATAGCAAGTAAGGAGCAAATCCAAAATACAAAAGGTGCAGAGAGACTGTGTGGGGTACCTTTGAGGGGTTCCCTGGAAATGGGCAATCTTCAGCCAGCAAGCACTGTGGCCTAACTTTGAAAGCTCACCACCACCTGATCTCCTCTTTCCTGGCCACACAGCTATGCTACCTGTCAAAGCCCCAGAATCTGAGTTCTGGCCAATGAAATATGCTAGAAGTGATGTCTTCCATGGTCTCTTCCCGTGCCCAACCTTTAGCCTGCCAGCTGGAGTCCACAAGATGGCAGAGTCACAGCATGGATGTACCGTGAGTCCTGAGTCACTGTTGGTGTTGGTGGTGGTTGTGGGGTTAATAAGGAGACACCACAGTAGGCTGTGCAAGTGAGAGACATGGCTGTTACTGTATTCAACCGCTGAAATGTTTATGTGGCTGCAGTTTTCCCACCCTAACACACACAGATTTTGTCACATTCTTCGTATTTTCACTACTAAGACAACTAGGTTTAAGTGAGCCAGAGTATGATACATGCTTCAAAGCCCAGTCCAGTTGCAGCTGAGTGATGCGCTGGCTTACCATTGGTCCAGGGGCTCCATGCAGTCCAGGCTCACCCTAAAACAGGGAGATACAGACTTGTCACTCAGAGGAACACTGTCGGGGGTAACAAAGACAGGAAGCCAAAGCAGATGTGTGCCTTCAGGGCCTGGTGACATAATTACCTTTTTCCCCTTCAGCCTTTCCAGAGGAACATCCCCCGTCAGGATGGCACCTGGCTCGCCCTTCTCACCCTGCAATACAGAAAACCTTCTGATGAAGTTGGGCCTCCTCCTGCCACCTTGTCCAGAGGGTCCCCAAAACCTGCCAGTCCTTCTAAATGACTCTTCACTTTTATCTTGCCTTTCTGGTTCCTCCAGCCCCAATACTCCGACATGATCTCTCACTAAAGTCTCAGACCAGTGCTCACTTCAGAGGCACATACACTACAGTGTCGAACCAGCCCGCTATGAGGCTGAGTGTTCCCACAGCCCTTCCCACTGTGTACCATCAGTTCCTATCCCAGGCAAGGGCTGTGGTCTGCACACCCTCCAGGGCTCCCACTGATGACAGATCCGTACCCTCGCTCTCAGTGCTCTGGGACCCAGCCCCTCCATGGTCTTGTCTACCTCTAGCCAAGTGACATCCCTCCAGGCACCTCTTGCTCCTGCTGGCTTACTTTCCTAACAACTTGACTTGGGATCTGTCCCCCACCAAAAATCTCTATTCTTGTTTAAACACCTGAAATTGGGAAAGAGATGAAAGTGTAAACACCCAGAGGCCTCTCTCGACATAGGGGCCTCGGGTCTCCACGGGTAATTCGCCTCCGAGTTCCAGGCTCTTGTCCAAACACTTACAAGCACTTGGTCAGGCAAAGCTATTCCAGACATTGGGAAAAAGGAGATAGAAGTCTGGGGCAAGGATACAGGATCCTGACCCCAATCCTGTCTTTAGCAGAGCCATCAACTATCCCTGGAGGCCCTTGAGAACAAGGCCAAGTAGAGGAACCTTCTATAACCTCCAGAGGCTTTCCTGCTGGCCCCTGGGGAGCTGAGCTGGGCCAGGACAGCCTCCTTTAAACAGGGCTGGAAGCAGCCAGGCAGTGGTACCAAAATGAGCAGTGCAGCCTCTTCTCTCCATCCCCCCAAAGGCCACCCCTGGTATGTGGGTCTTACCACTCCACTGGTGAGGAAAGGCAGTCCTGAGCACGCCAGCAGTGAGAAGAAGCAAGCACAAAAGTGTTAGGGGCAGAGGAAGAGGAAGCACATTTGCTGCCATGGCTGAAGCAAAGCTGCCTGGGCACTTGTCCGGGTCATTCAATGTGGCAGAGGGTCGGGGGCAGGGGTTGCACATCAGGCCCTCTAGATGTGTCTGACCTTGCCACACAGGACAAAGAGCATTGAAAAGGCAAGGACCACTCTTGCTCAATCCAGCCTCCTCCTAGCCTACCTTGGCCCTCTCTCACTTCTGCAAGCCCACTTCTGCAAAAGCACCCCCAAGACATCATTCGTGCCTGGCCCCAATTTTTTGCCCAGAACACAGCCCTCTGACCCCTGGAGCTGTGGTCCAACAGGCACTAGGGTCCTCTCTCCTCTTTGGGGGCCAGTGTGGCATGATGGGAGAGGGAGGGACAGAATCCTAACACTCCTTTCTCTCAAAAACCAGGCCCCTCCAACTCCCCATAGCAGGCTCAGAGGTTGCATAAGCTTCCACACCCTTTGCTCTGTGCAGACTTCCACCACAGCAGGCCGAACACTGTCCATTGTCCCTTTGCCCTTAGGGGACAATGGATGAAAGAGGGATGGGATGAGTATATAAATGGATGGGTCCAATCCAGAGTCTTTGAGATCTGTTTGTGGATGTCACTCTCCACTCTCATCTATAAAAACCAACTGAGAAATTAATTCTAAGAGCCAGTGTGGAAGGTACAAAGGCCAGTTCTGTACCCTGGGAGTTCTCAGGAAGTGCTCTGCATACTAAGTATTTATTCCAAAGATTTTGGACCACTACTGTCATTCAATGGCAGAGTGCCCCAACTTATAATTTCTAAGTATCAGCCACTATTTTATTCTTTAATTATGCAGTCTTTCATCCAATAGTCATTTCCAATATCATTTGTGCACCAGCCCCTGTTCTAGTACCCAAGCGATAGAAGAGTGTTCTCAGGGAGCCCATATTCCAATGAAGATACCCCACAGGTGATTAGACAAAGCATAGAGCATGTGAGACCAGCACTGAAGGGGGTGCTGAGTTGCATTCTCTTTCCAAATTATGGTGAAAATCAACTTCACCCACAGAGTGAACTTCATCATGGAAGAACTCTAAGATTAAATAAATTAACAGCTGGAAAGTGACTGCAATAGGCACAGGCCTTCTTTAGGACCTGCTGAAAATATTCTAGAATTAGACAGTGGTGATAGTTGTACAATCTTGTGAATCTACTAAAAATTTACTGAGTCATACAATATAAAGGAATTAACTTTGTTGTATATGAACAATTTCTCAAAGAAGAAAAGGTTAAAAGCTATGCTCAGTCAGATGGAAATGGTTAGCAAATTCAAAAGCACAATCCCACCCTGATACCCAGATCCCTCTTACCTGTTCTCCTTTGAGTCCTGGAAATCCAGGCAAGCCAGTGTCACCTTTTGGTCCTCTAGGGCCCTGGAAGGAATTGTTGGAGGGTACTGTGTTATTAAGATTAAATCTTTCCACCAATCTAAAAGAACAGAGCATGCCATTCCCCAGGTGAATTAACCATGACATTTTCTCAACTTCAAGAGGTTCACAGATTGTGGCCTGGTACAGCAGAGGCAGCTGTGAGCCCTAGGAGACCTGCAGGCCCCACACCTCTTGGAATACTAACTGATAGTGCTGCTGAAGCACTGGTCCTGCTGTTATCTCATCTTATTGCTTCAATTCCCTGATGGCTCCCTAGGCCTTCCTGCAGCCCACCTTCCCCAACACTCGTCCTCCAACACTGTCTTCCTTCACTGGCTCCTACAAGCTGGGATCCAACATCCTATCTGACACCCAAATCCCTCCCAGTACTTCATTTTCCATGCCACTGGTATGACTCCCCTCCCTTGTTCCCCTGTCTCCCCCTTCCTTCTCTGAACTAATGTTCATGCCATCCTCTGCAAAGCCAAACTCCACACCCAGCCAGATGTGACCTCATCTCAACTCCAAGAAGCACTGAATATCTGACAATGATTCATTTGGCCATGACACCCATCCCCGAAGGACATTTAACACTTTATTGATATTTAGCTTTTCACAAGCCCTGTCTTGTCTTCTGGGTGAAAGGGTGAGCTATCCGTGATGGTGGTGCCATTCATATATTTGCAATTATTATTTTTCAGGAGTGAAGTTCTTTCCTTCCCTTTCTCTCAAATCAAGTCTCGAATGAATGCCCAATACACAATATGTCAAATGGAGCTTTTCTTAAAGGAGCTCAGTGGCCTGAATCCTGCCTAGTTGGTCCCCTCCTTCCTCCCTGCAGTGGTTTGGTCTCTTTCTGAACACAGAAATCCTCAGAGGGAAAAATGCTCTGGAACATGCCCTGTGTCTTGGAGCCACCACACTGGGGCTGGAGCTCAGAGATCGGGCTTCTCCTCCTCCTAACCAAGAGGTTGTCCCATGGCTACTGCTGTCTCTTCTGCCTTTTTGTTTTTTGGCAGTGCTGGGGATTGAACCCAGGGCCTTCTGCATGTTAGGAAAGCACTCTACCACTGAGCCATATTCCCAGCTGTTCTGTTTTTTCTGTCTAGTTAACATGCATTTTTGGTGTTTTCATAGTTTATGCACCTTTAGAAAATATAAAAAGTTCAGGAAACTATAACAAAATACAAAGATCATCTATAGATCCACCATCAAGAACCAATTTCCATTGCAGTTTTGATAAATTTCCTTCATTTATCCTAGGAGTAGTGCATGTCACTTGTTGGCATGAGGCCTTTCAGACTTGCAATGTCTTGGAGAAATTGTGCAGGCTTCACCTTGGGGCCAGATCTTTGGCTTCAGCACAAAATCAAAGATTTAGACAAAAATAATCACTTTCTATACCGATAACAGAACTTCACTTTCAACAGGGAAAGTCCCGTAATTGTGCACATACAGACTATTAATTATTAGACTACTATTCTATGGTTTCCCTTCCTCCCCTGATTTTCACTGTTACCAACCTATTTCTTTTAGGCACTATTTAGACTTTACCTACTTGAAATGTTTGACTCATCTATTGTCATTCATAGCAGCCAACTGCTGGCTCAGACTTTGGTCCTGGCATAAAGAGACACGAGTAACATCTAACCCTCCACAAGCTGCTCATGGAGTGGTTGAGGAAAAACAAATACACACAATGGCACAAATATCTGTTATTTAAGTGGAAAAGAATCACCAAGAGTGGTGAAAATAATGCCTTATGGGACTCAAAGAGAAGGACACTTGCAGGTGGGAGCAAGGAGAAAACAACGAACAAGATGGTGTGAAAGTATGGTCATGCAGGGATGGAGAAAACCACCACTCTACGTGGGAGAAGAGCATGAACACGGCTTTGGGGCACAGGTGCAGAATAGTTACTGTAGTACTTACTGGGAATCCAGGCAGCCCAGGCACACCATCAGGCCCCTGTGACATACCAAAGACAGAGCATTTCCAGAGTCAGAGAGAATCGTGCCACAGGGGGCCACTCCCTCCCAGCCCATTTGCACCCAGTGAGCTCACTGTCCCATTTGGTGGAGGAGGATGCTGAGAGGCCCAGGAGGGAGAAGACCATGTGCTCAGAGTCACGCAGCTAGTTAGTACTAGGGCACATGCTACACTGGGGCCACTCAGACTAGCCATTTTCAAGGACCTGGGACACTAAGAATTTGTGCTTCATTATACTGAGGACCAGGGTCTCTTCCTGCCAACCCCAGGTACGTGCTGCTATTGAAGGTATAGGAGTTTGGCAGAAAAAAGAAAGACAGAGGGGAGGAGAGAGGGAGGGAGGGAGAGAGAGAGAGAAAGGAGGAAGGAAGGAGGAAGGGAGGGAAGGAAGGAAGGAAGGAAGGAAGGAAGGAAGGAAAAGAAAGAAAAGAAAAGAAAAAGAAAAAGGAAAAGGAAAGATGGGTAGATAAGATGTGACTGCTGCTGAGTACAATAAAACTTGATCCAGCATAGGGATGAGGGGGGCCTGGACTCACACAAGGCCAGGCCAACAGTTGGGAAGAGAGTAGGAAAGAAAGGAAGGGGAGGCATAGTAATGCAGGCAGACAGGGCCTAGGGACTAGCAGATCAGAGATGCCTACTCTTCAATTTTAAGCTGTACATGTCTTGCTTCAGCATCAACCCATCTATCACCCAAAACCTCCAATAGTTTGGGGATAAAAAAGACCCTCCATGAATGGGTTCTTGCTTATTAGCTGGTTTGCCATAGGGTTGATCACTGGGGTCTTTTGGATGGTGTTTTGTTTCATTTATTAATTTTTTCCTTCACACTGAACCATGTCCCCTGCTCTTCTTTTTGTAATTTTGATACAGGTTATCACTAAGTTGCCCAGGCTAGGTTTAAACTTGTGATCCTCCTGCTACAGACTCAAGGGTGCTGGGATTACAGGTGTGTGTGACTTTGCTTGGCTTGGATGGTATATTAATAGTGATCAAGGAAAGGGAGCCAGGTAGATGCAGTGCAGAAGAGACAGCAAGGTCACCCACAGGCAGGTGTTACTCCACAGAAGGAGAAAGCCAGGGGCAGAGGAGCCTTCCAGGTAACTACAGAAATCTTGGGGCAGATCCTGGTTTCCCCCGAGGATATGCACGGATGGATGAGCAGGCCAACCTCATTGGGATCTGCAGGGTGGGCAGCCCTAGTGGACATCTGCATCGCACAGCTGTAGAGGAGTAAGCCTGCCTCCAAGGTGATTTACACAGATCACAGAATACAGAGCACTTTCACACTCCTCACTTCCTATAAACTGCCCAAATCGTAGCACAATGCTATCAAGAAGGGAATCAGGGGAGGAAAGGGGGTGTAACCCTGAGGCTCCAAAAGCCAAAGCTTCCCTTCCTGGATTGTAGTGGGAGTAGGAAGCTTCCTTCCCCTTAGGTCCTGTTATGCCATGAGTCAGCTCTGAGGAACTGTGGAAGTAACACGACTTTCTTGTGTGTCAATTTCCTCATCTCTAAAGTGGAGCTAGAAAGACTAAAGCAAATCACATTCTCTCCTTGTGCTCCAGTTGCCCCATTAGCACAAAGGTAGCTCTTCTTGTTTTGTGAAATGAGACAATGCAGATAAAGGCATGGATATCAATTTGTTTGTTACTAGGATTCTGATTTCTGTTTTATCTGATGCAAAGGACCAAAAGCTTTGGCTGCATTAGACACAACTCTACACAATCAAATTATTGTGACAGCAACTCCTCAGAAATGTAAAGTTCCCTTTCTGTCCTACTTTGATATACGCTACCTCTATGCATCAAGAGCTAAAAAGATTCCAAACCAAGGTGGCATTGTTTCAACAGGGTTGGAAACCTCCCTGTAGGGCAACAGTGAATACAAACCGGAGGCCCTAGGAGCTCAGGAATGTTGGAGAAATTCAAGGATCCATGAGTGATGTTGACCAAAGACTGGAAAGAGAAAAATCAGACAATGAGCACAAAGAATGGCATGTGTTCTGCCTTGTTTCTGGCCATGAGGCTTTAGTTGAAGTCACCCAGCATGGCACATATTGTTAACACCCCAAAGCCAATGCCAAACACATTCATTCTTCCTTCTTCCTATCCAACAACTCTGCTCTGCCGTGCTGCTTTCCTCTTTTAATTAACTTTTAAATGACACACTACATGCATGCTTTCTCTTTTTAAATATATATGCACCCACAGAAAGCATATAGTGTTGGTGTGTGTTCATGTGATTAGTTTACATAAATGGCATCAGGCTTATGCATTATTCTTCAACTTGCTTTTTTCACTCAACCATATTGTGTGGAGATCTTTCCATGCAGAATTCTGGAGTATGTCTATTTTTAGTCTCAACAGACTGCCAAAGAGCCATCCAAAGGGGCTGTACAATTTACACTTTCACCAGAGCATACAAGAGACCCTATTTCCTCAAAGCCTTACCCACTCAGTATTTTTAAATCATATTTTTTTTTCCTTCTGACTCTACTCATCCTTTTCCCAGTTATTTGGAACTTTTTGTCTTTTTGTTGTCTATCAGCATGATGCTATTTCTCTCAGAAGGGTCACAATTTTGGGGGGGTACCGGGGATCCAACTTGGGACCTTGCGCTTGTGAGGCAGGCAGCAGCACCACTGAGCCAAATCCCCCGCAAGGGCCACAATTTTTTAAAAATACAATGGCTCAATATTGAGTAGACCATGATCTGATCTCTGCCCACATTCTAGCTTTCTCTCCAGATTTCCATCACTCACCTACTGCCCCCTTCAGCCAGCTCCCTGTGTCCCGGGCACACCCACACGGTCCTATTCTTTGCTTTGGCTCAGGGTGCCCCTCATACTTAAATTCTGGAAATTCTGTCCCTCATGCCTACCTGGCAAGATCCTTCTCAGTTCTGCAGGCCCTGCCCAAAGTCACTTCCTTCAGAAAGTCTTCCCTGTTTCTCATATTGCAAACCAGCTTTCTTCCCTTGTTCCTGCACTGTCACAGCCATTCTCCTGACTGCTCTGGGGGCTTTCTGTGTTCCACTATCTTTATATTTACAGCACCTGATAGAGACTCTATGCCCATGAGTATCTGTGCTAGAGCAGTGATGACAGGAATAGAGAATTAAATGACACCTCAAGTTTCACTCAGCTGACAGTGATGAAGCCTGCCCTAGACACCCAGCAGTGGGGATACAGAGAAGAACAGGGGTCCCAAGGAGAAAGTGGAAGAGACAGACATGTCACCAGGCCATTGGTGTATGAGGATGGGGATTTTAATATGAAGTCACAAGCATGTCTTACTGACTTCTCCGTTGATTCGGACTGGCAGAGAATGCTTCCCCCTACTTGTATGGAGATCATGTGGAGTATGGATATTTTTAGTTTTAACAGACCACCAATGAGCCATCCAAAGGGGTCGTCCAAAGATGCTTCCTTCACAAGAAGGGATGGCAGTTCTGGGAAGCAGTCACAGATGTGCTCAGCTTTCTCTTGGACCTGACTGTCTCCAGGAAACCCACCTAATGCCTGGCAAGCAAGTCTCTTTTAGGGTGAGTCCACAGAGCAAAAGCCTTCAGTGCAACTTCTTTGGGCAATAAGGTGGTCTTTGGGCCTACCTCTTCATCACTGGCTTTATTTCTCAGCTTGTTCAGAAGCTGTCTGGGGAAGATGAGTGCTGCTTACTTAGGGTTTCCTTGAGACTTTAATAGCTCTTGTGTTCCTAGGCTGCTTTTTGAGTTTACCTCAAATGCTACCAAGTAGAAGAGAAGGTTCTGGAAGTGCTGTGAGAGCAGTGGCACCAGAACAGGAATAGACAGGTGAAGCAGGCTGGCAGGTGGACGCTCTAACACCAGATACTGGCTATGTACAGCAGCCCCAAAGCCCTGAAGTGGTGGACAACCTACTCCCCTACCTTCAGCAAAGGCAGAAAACATATAACCAAGCTCTGACCCGAGGGCTACTCACACTAGACAAGATCTCGATCCGCCCAGGGGGACCCCTGGGTCCTGGAGGTCCCACAGTGCTGATTCCATCCAGTCCCCTTTCACCCTGGTTACAGGAGTAAAAAGTGAAAATAAGTAATTGTGCACGTATAAGAACTTTCTGTACATTTCCACAACTAGGCTGGGAAGTTCTCCCACCCCTTACCTCAGATCTGCGACCTTACCTTGGGTCCCTGGTCTCCTTTGTCTCCTTTGAGACCCTGAAAAAATAAACAAGTAGATAGATATTTTTAGTTTTCTTCTATTCACTTTGTTCACTCTTCACTTTTCCTCGGATTTTATTGTCACTCCCTAGCCCCTCCGGTGGATTTTGTTCCAGGAAATGGCAGCAAAAGATAAAGGGCAAATTTCTCTTCCAGAGTTGAAGGAAGGAGCCCCCAGGGAGAGTGAGGGACTGGAGGTTCTCTCTCAGCACTGGGAGTGTCCTCTTGACTCGTCAGAGCCCTCTGCATCTGGAGAGGCGGATGTCTGAATATTCAGTCACAGAAGGTGCCATGCTGTTCTCTTCTGGGTATGGCTCTGAGTCTTATGTGACAAAGACCGTAAGGGGTGGCCCTCATGAGAGCAAGCATCACAGGAAATAAAGACTGCACCTCCTGGGAACAGGTGCAGTAGGGAGCACAGGGTTTTACAATGGGACAAAGTGTGAGTATTGAATGGGGCAGCTGGAGGGAGGCAACGAAGCAGAGAGGCTTTGAGGTAAGGAAGTGGTGAGAGAAAAAGATGATTTTCAAATTTTCCCACATAGTATTTTGTGCAAAAGTCTGTGGGGGTCCCCAGGGACATAGGCTAAAAAGAGCACCCCATAGGCAATACAGTCTCCCTGTTGCACAGCTGGGGGCTGACAGCACAGAGGGGATGAATTATTGGAAGGGGTAGAGCCAGTACAGCCTCCCACCGCCGCCTCCTCACTCTGATGTGACAGCAGAACAATCCTTACAGGAAGGTTTCAAAGGCAACCTACACTGGAAACAGTTGGCCTGGAGATTCTGGGTTCATTCAGCAGCCTGATATTTCCCGAGCCCTCAGTATCCTGGGGACGAAGGAAGAATAAGAACTTCAGATCTGACTGTTCAGCACATACCTGTGCCAAGTGTAGTGTTGGCAGCTGGGAGCCCAGAGAGAATCAACACAGCCCCTGCCCTTGGAACAGCATTTAGAGAGCTGCTCTTTCCCAAAATCCTTACTGCACATCATGCTTTAACCACAGAAAGGGGGAAGAGTACCTCAAATTCCAGTCCTGTTGCACATCCAGGACCTGGGGGCCCTGGGGGTCCAGGGGGCCCCGGAGGTCCCGTGACTCCAGGAGTGCCAGCTTGTCCATTTTTCCCTGGGGGCCCTGGTAAGCCTCTGTTGCCAGGGTCGCCCTGTAAGGAAGAGGACAGGCTGATCACCAGCCCCAGATTTACTCATGG
The DNA here is from genome assembly GCF_000247695.1 of Heterocephalus glaber. Next base: position 1,973,938 of record NW_004624825.1, read on the forward strand.
GAGAAATGGCACACACACACCTGGGTTGGATAACACTCTTTAAAGTTAACTAGTTTGATGAATTCTCTGACTAGTACTGCTCAATGGCACAGAGACAGCTGTCTTGCTAATGGACTTTTTGCTTGGAGAGAAGCTGATGTGCTCATTTGAATGGATTCAAAGGGAGGCGGTGAGAAAGGGGAAACATTGCAAGGTATTCGCTCCCCACCATCCCCAGCTACCCCTCGTGCCCTGAGCAATTCCTCCAAGGTGTGTTTCCCACTGCTCCTTGACATTCATGTGTTTAGCACTTCAACTCAACGGTCTGAGCAATGATACCAAACCCAAGATAGGTGAGGAGGGCGAAGAAAGCTGCTTTGCTTTACCTTTTCACCAACTGAGCCATTAGGCCCTCTTGCTCCCTGAAAAACACAAACACAAGGGCCAATGAGTATATATTTCCATTAGGTATGTTCAGAAGAAAATGCAGAACTATGGACCCTGAAGCAACAGAATATTTTCAGGGGTTTGGCTGACTTCTCCACTCTAAACAAATTGGAATAAGTGGCAGTCTGCTAAGTGAGTCATCCTGAAAGCTTGTGAAACCCATTCTTCAGCTACTAGCTCATTCCATGTCTCGAGAGCAAACCAGAGAAGTTGGAGATGAGTCAGGGAGAGATCACAGAATTCCTAAGAGAGCTGTCAGGGCACTGAAGCCATAATCCTCTTTCCCACCCCTCCCACGGCAGAGGTGAGGGGTACTTCCCTTATTCTAAACCAAGACAAGGGGCTCAAGAATTGACATGTAATCCCCCAGACTTTTAGAAATATGGAGAATGAAGACTGATTCTATTCTAGGAAGATCTAAAGAACAAAAGCTGACCAGAATGGCCTCCAGGGGACAGAAGTGTAGAGGTTTCACAGGAACAGTTTACATGTCTACCCCCACAGGGAATCATGCAATTATGGTTTCTGGGGGATCAGAAATGGGTCCCACAGAAAGAAGCCCCAAATAAGCTTCCAGAAGAGCAAGGGACCCACAGGGGGCAGGTGGACAAGAGTGGTCCCTAAATCAGGTGATAGTAATAGGGGAACCCAGATGGATAATTTGGAAGAGACTACAAATACACCTGCAAGAAATAAGCAGCAATTGCACGGTCGTACAGAAGACAGCGACATGATTATGTTGTGACAGCCATATAAAGCTGTGTGCCCTCAGCTCCCTTTTCCTGGGCTAGAGTCCCCTTCCTACATCAAATCCACAGGAAAGCCAGAAAGTAGTTGTAAAATATCTGTGCTCAAAAATAAGAAGGGAATCGCTTTGGACCTGAAATGAGGATGCCAAAGGGAGACAGATGGGAAGCTGAAGACAGAGGCCTTAGCCATGGCGAGAAACCACAGGAAAAAAAGCATCCCGCAAAATGGCGGAGAAAGACAGGAGTAGGGTGGCCTACAGGCCTCTGACGGGAGACAGGTTGAAATTCTGCAGCAGGATAGCCACCCAGCTCCTGTCACTGACCCTCTGCTCCTACTGGGTCACAGAGATAGGGTAGAGCCTATGATTTGGCTCCCCTGAAAGGGCCAGAGGCACCCAAAACGCAGATCCACCACTGACATACCCTGCTTGATGGTATATCCTACACTTTCCACCCCTTCCTGAGACTCACAAACCTCAGAGGTAGCTACTTGGTCCACCTTCTCAGTGGTCAGTGCAAACAGAGGCAGAAGATAGTCTAAAGCAGGATCCCAATGTCAAAAGCAAACACATGAACAAGAAATACCAAACACGAGGAAAAGCAACACTGTGAAAGAAACACAACAAAGCCAACAACAGAATATCCAGCGAAGAAAATAGTGTGAAGAAAGTAGCCCAATTTGGACTTTTAAACTATACAATATACATTCTCAGAGAGAAAAGAAATGTTATAACCACAGAACAAGAACAAGCTATTAAAAGAATAGTACGAAATAGGACCAATTAGAGATCTTGGAAATAAACATATATAAGTGTTCAAATAAAGAACTCATAGAGGGACTGAACAACAGAACAGACACACCTGAAGAGAGAATTAACAGGAAAGCTCGGGCTACAGATTTCTCACAGAAAGCAACATGGGAGGATAGGCACCTAGAAAGAACAATAAAAAGACAGCATCAGAATCCCAATACCTGTTTAATTGGAGAAGCAGATGGAGAGGATAAAGAGAACAGAAAAGAGGCCAGGGCAAGACAACTGCCTCCTGTCTGAGGCACACCTGGGCACGGGAAAGGCCCAGGCTCTCACAGTGGCAGGTCCTTTGTCCTGTGGTTGGAGACCCTGCTCAGCCCTTGGCCTGGGAATGGGGGACAGAGTGGGGAAGAGAATGAGGTCTTGGCAGATGGACCAGGCAGGTGAGTGACAGAACTGCTGCCCTCAACCCTCCATTGGGCCCTGAGGTGGCTTGTGGAACTCAGGCTGCCTCCCTGGCCCGGGAGCCAGTGGAGCCACCCTGGCTATCTGGGAGGTACTGGGTGAAGGAAGCAGCTGAACCTGGGACCGTTTCCCTCCCTCTGGCCAGTGCTCTTGGGAAGAAACTGAGGCCAGAAACATGACTCAAATAACAAAGTTCCTATTTTGCTGCCTAATCTGGAGGCTCCAGTTTCTTCTGTCAGCTTCTCTTCGTGTGATCAGTTGTGCCATCACCTGCTGCCATCTGTCCTTGAGGGAAATGCAGGCCTTTTGCTTCTTCCCAGCAACAAATCAAACCACTGTCAGGGCTACTGTGACACAGAAGCTAAAGTAGTCTCATTGCTGAGAACCTGACAGTTGTCTTGCCAGTTGATCTAATTAAAGAAAATGATGATTATAAAGTGAAAAACTATTTTTTCAATTGCTTTCACTATTTTTTATAGTCAAGAGTGCATTTTGTAGCAGTTTCAGAGGAAGTCCCAGAAGATATTTTGGACTCTGATTTATCTGAAACAGAATTGTTTATCTGAGAAATAGATGGCTTTACCCAGACTGTCCACAGTGAAAAGATGGAACTAGTAGACATTCCACTGGCTTGCAGATGTGGTGACCAGCAGTTCCCTGAGTGAATCAGTTTGAGGATGGAAGGGCCTGCCTTATCAGAAATTTCATGAACAGACTGGGTGAAAATTGGAGCTCTGATGAAAGGCTCAGGAAAGACTCCTTACTTCCAAAAGTTGGGATGGCTGAGTCCTTCATTCCTTAGACAGAGCTTCTGTGCTGGGAGGCTGTGAACTGTCTTGGAATTCCAACCAGCAGAGCCGCAAGTGTGGCTATAAGTAATACAACGCAGACAGATAACTCTGCGATGGAAGTTTCATAGCCATGCAGCATGCTATGAAATTGTGGTTTAAAATTCATTAGACTTTGAACTGGAATAGTAAGCTGATTAGTACAACTCAACATACAGGGACATCAAAGAAAAGAACAGGTACATGGGTCTTTTTTTTCTATCGTGGTATCTCAGATTGTGAGTGTCTTGCTCATGGTGTTTGCAATACGAACAAATTCAGTTTGTTATCCACAACAACTGACAATGGTTATTCAGTTCTAGGGAAGCCTATCTTCCAGATGCTCTGCCAAGGACATCTGATGATGAAAGAAAACATAAAGGAAATCAGGCAAATAATGTGATGTTTCATTTACATATGTTGTTACAAGCTCTAAATTGTTTACCGGATTCTAGGCAATAGCAGCTTACTGCTCAAATGATTCTGCTGCTGCTGCTTCCTCTTCTCCTTCTTCCTCTTCTTCTCCTTCTCCTTCTTCCCATCCTCCTCCTCCTTCCTCCCCCCCCCCCTTTCTTGCACTGCTGTGGATCTAACCAAGGGAGATGCCCATGCTAGGCAAGCACTCTACCATTGAACTGTAACCTCACCCTGCTCAGAGGTATCCTGCTTTTTGATTATAGAAGAATTAGAGAATTGTTTAAAGGCAGGTTGGGGTTACTTGGAGAAACAGGAAGCGGTAATGATTTTTTTGTATTTCTCTTGCATCTTATGGACAAAGACAGAAGCTGATTTTATAATGAAATGTTGGGCCCAATGAAATTACTCCAAGCTCATTTCTGGGAGTGCAACATCCCTTAGCAATTCTGGTTACTGAAGAAAATTTCATAGCACAGACTCTTTTCTGCCTAGGTGTTATGTACTTTCTGAGAACTAAGAAAAATACAAATGACCTAGATTCTGAAAAAAGCAAACAATGACCACCGTTTATCTAAAAAAAAAAAAAACTGTCCATGTCCTCCAACAAGTTCTTCAGCACCCCTTCCAGAGTGATCTTATGTTCTTAGAAAGCAGGCCACTCACATTCATCCTTTCTTAAGCTAAAGGTCTTAGAGTTAGCGACTCACCTTAATTTGGGGGAAATAAACTAAGGAACATTTCTACCATTTTGATGACAATCCTATTTTTTTATAATAATACTATCTAGCTAAATGAATGAAACCTTATTCTTTGAGGAGAAACCCACACTTTAGACAACTGCCTGGACTGGTCTACATGTTCTGCAAATAAGAAAGGCAGCTAACTTCATCAAAGCATGAGGAAAACTTCCCTACAAGTGGATCGATCCAACCATGAAGGCTGCCCAGGCAGGGAATGAGACTCCTGCCACTGGAGTGGAAAGGACAGGAATTGTGAAGGGCAGTCAAGGATCAAATGTCTCATTGGACTGTGTGTTCTGTAACTGTGCTGAGATCACTCATCTTCTTTACTTTCTGTACTTCTTGTTCTCCTCCAGCTCTCGAAATGCAAATTCCCTAGTCCTTCTAAAAAACACCACTACACACAATGCAACAAACTCAGACTCCAAACAAATTTTAGGAACAAACCAACCAGCAAACAAGACTGATCTCCAACAGGCACCCTGGGAAGCTACCACTCCATGCTCATCTGAGCAGCTAATTCCCCAAACTGCAGAGCCACCTGTGGCGAGTTTTGTGTGCAGACATGGGCAAGGGTACCTGTAGATTCCAGACAGAATGTGGGAGGGTTGGGTGGGGCCAGGGGAACTTGTAAGAAGAACAGTGGGGTTTCCTGGAAAATTTAATTTCTTATGAAAAAGCTGGTACATGTAAAATGAAGTCTCTATAGCTCAACAGTTGTTTCTTTTTCTGAGAAATGTGATTTGCATGAAAACTGGGTTACTGTTGAATTAAACATATTTGAGAGCTGAAAGAAACTGGAAATTTAGCTCAGGGACCATGGTGTCTAGGCAGTTGGTATTTTCAGTGCCTTCATGGACCAAGGGGTGCTCAGAGGCACAGCTCTCATCCCAGTGGGAAGAGGCCCTCCCTCCTCAGAACCCTTGTAGATCCCTCTCACCACATTGCTAGTACAAGGATCCTTATTTTTATGACCTCTCTTTGCCAGCATTGCTTATCTTATCTCAAGCAGGCTGGCAAGGAAAAGGGGTAAAAATTCTCCCATCCCAGCATCAGCCAAGGCTTACAGACAGAAGACAGGACAGGCCTACAGACACAGAACAAGGAAGGAAGGCAGGCTGGACTCTGGGAATGGCAGGTCAGTATGGTGACTGAAAGAAGCTTCATTCATCAAACATAAATGGAGGTCTGCACTAGGTGCTAAGGATACAGAGACTACTATGTATCTATGTCAGGGTGGGGGTGAGGGACAGATAGGTCAGCTAACACCTTCAGTGTCACTGGCTAAGAAGGTTCCCAGCAGCTTAAACATTGGGCTGAGAGAAGGCAGGAAGGAGGGGTATTTTCTACTTTTAGGGAGAGTTTCCCACGGGATATTCAGCAGTGCCCTCACCCCAGCTCACAGTTCCACAATTGGCAGTTTCAGTTACCCAGTCAACCACAGTCTGAAAATATTAAGTTAAAAAATGTCAGAAATAAGCAATTCACAAGTTTTAAATTGTGTGCCATTCTCAGTATCAGGAAGAAATCTCGTGCTGTCCAGTGCCATCCTGTCCTGGGCGTGAATCATCTCTTTGGTCCAGTGCATCCACACTGTATATGGTGTTCACCCATCAATTTTTAGTAGCTATCCTGGTTATCAGCTTGACTATTACAGTACTGCAGTGTTTGAGTTATTATTTTACTTAATAATGTCCCTAAAGTGCAAGAGCGGGGATGCTGACAATTTTATTAGTCTATTGTTATAATGGTTCTATTACATTATTAGTTATCATTGTTAATCTCCTATAGTGACCAATAAATGAACTAAACTTTATCATAGGTATGTACGTATAGGTAAAACATAGTACATATAGGGTTTGTTACTGTCCGTGTTCCAGGCATTCACTGAGAGTCTTAGAAATAGCCCCTTAGGAGAAAGAGGGGGACTACTATACATGAACTGGGCCCTGCAAGATGAGAAAAGGGAAAGGACATCCCAGACAGGACGAGGGACAGACAGGTGAAGGACAGTGCAGGGCCTTGGGCTGGTAGTGAAAGGCATGCCCAAGCCTCTCAACAGGGCTGGCCCCTGTCTGGGGCCACGTGAGGGGAGAGTTGTCAATAAGCTAGAGAGTCAGCTGGTACAGACTGGGAATGGTATGAAGGCTCTGTCTGGCAGAGACAGTGGACAGAGTAGTGGGCGATGAGGGCCTGCTATGGAAAGCTGCATCAGCCAAGGATGCAGGACAGGCTATGGGTGGAGCATGGGCACCAGTGAGACCCCCAATACCATGGTATGGGCAAGAAGAAAGATCAGATCAGGGTGGAGAGAAAGGTGGGAGATATGGAGGTCAGTCTTGGTGGCAGGGGAGAGAGGGAAGGAGGAGCTGGAGAAGGCTCCATATCTGAGTCCAAGTCATCTGGTAGATGGCAGCACTGTTCATTGAAGCTGGGATGGACAGAAGCAGGCCAGGAAGATACTGAGCATGGATCTGGGATAATGAGTCTCACAGTGGGGAGGTCTAGCAGAGGTGATCAGTCTGGAATCACAAAGTCAGTCATTCATAGAAGAGGCAAGATCACCTTTAGGGGCCAGAGAGTGTGGCTTTGGCGGCCCCCAGTGTTAGAACGCTCCCAGCTTCCCCATACCTTCTCCCCTTTCATCCCAGGACGCCCCACAGCTCCATCAAGTCCAGGCTCTCCTTCAGGGCCCTGGGAAACATTAAAGACAGTCAGTCCACAACATCTCCAATGAGAGTCACACACCCTTCCTAGAAGGAGGGCAGCTGGGGAGCTGGATGAGGTGGGAGGCCCAGGGCCTTATCTCGGTCTAGAAAGAGCACCAGTCCTGGCCCAGCTGGGCTACCACTGGCTATGCCCCTTGGACAAGCATCCTTCAGTCTCTGGGTCACATTTCCTCCTTCGTGGGGACAAGGCAGGTGTGGACTTGATGGTCTCCAAGGGGCGTCCACCTGGGCCAGCTCTGGGGTCCTATGGTTCCCAAGTCCAGCGCAAGCCTGCACTTCCCACACTGACCACCAAGGAGCAAGGAAACAACACATATAGGATGCTGCTTCGCAAGAGGCGCAGCAGCCGACCAGATGAGGAGGGCTTTTGCTCACAAATGTTAGCTAGCTGATCTCTCCCAGCCTTACACAGTGCCAGGGCCTGCATCTATATAACCCTCCTTGGCTACAGAGAGAGAGAGGGGACTTTAGTTGCTTACCGGGAGCCCAGGTTCACCAGCAGCTCCATCTTCTCCAGGAGAGCCAGGAGGCCCCATAAGAACATCAGTTCCTGGTTTTCCTGGAATCCCAGGTAAGCCAGGTGGTCCTGGAGGGCCTGGGAGACCCTAGAAAACAAGGCATTCCGTTAGAAATAAGGGAGTGGGGAGAAATGTATATTGAGCATGTATGTTTGCACATTCTCTCCATTCCTTAGAACAACCCTACAATGAGAATTGGTGTCCACTTACCAGATCGGGAGACTGAGGCACAATGAGATGTGACTCAAGGACTCAACTCCACATACAGCTTGTTGTGTAAAAGCTGGGATCTGAATCTAAGGTGTTCTGAGCCCATTACACTGTGTGATCTATTGTACAGATATACACAATAAAGATCCCATTGGTTGGGCTGCCCAGAGGAGCTCGAGCTGATTTAGCTTTCTGATTAACTGTGAGGTCAAACACTGCCTGTTTTTTTTGGTACCGGGGATCAAACTCCAGACCTCGAGTTTTCGAGGCAGGTGATGAAACCACTGAGCTAAATCCCCCACCCATCACTGCCTGTTGTCCAGCCTTGTGATTGGCTCTTCCCAAAGTATACACATCTCTGTAGTCTCTTGCTAGGCTGGCTGATCTCACCAGCCCAGAAGGTCCCAAGAAGATTCACTAGGATCCAGTTCCACTCGTGGATGAGATCAGAACCCTTCCAGCCTGGCTATAAGGAGTCGGCAGGGGGCCAGGCAGCCAAATGGAGCTCCTGACTGGGGGCTCAGAGAAGGCTGCAGAGAAGGCTGGGCCTGCAGACAGAGCAACAGCTGCAGCTGGAGAGGGAGGCACTCCTTTGGTGGCGATTGAGAGAGACTGGTGGAGTCCAGCTTTGGGCAGGAGGCCAAGGGGCCACAGGCTCCAAGAAGGAAGGAAGAGCAGACTGCAGGGGGACAGCGGAGGCTGCCTAAGGGTAGGGAGGATTGCAAGCAGGGTGTGGAAGTCAAAAGTGCAAACGCTATCCAAAGAGGCTAGGGGGTCTCTTTAATGAAAAGGGAGTGACGGGATGAAAGAAGGAATTAAGATGTGTGAGGTCCGTGTACCAACTCCACACAAGGAATGTAAACTTTATGTACTGCAAACACCTCCCCTCCAAAAGGAAGAGGATCGAGATGGGTAGAGGGGGAGGGAGGGAAAGGGAAGGGATGAAAAAGGAATTAAGATATATTATGGACATGTGCCAACTTCCCACAAGGAACGTAAACAGTATGTACTACAAATACGTACTTATAGAAATAAGGAAATCCTTAAAAAGCAAAGAAAAAGGAGTGAGGCGGGTTGGCTCGGGCAAAAGGCAATGTGTGGAGGTGAAGGTTTGGGGCAAACGTGCTGCTGGAGCCGCTGCCAGAGGAAGGCACAAAGTGGAGAAGAGGAGGCTCTCCATGTAAATCCAGACTCACACTTACTTAAAGTAAGACAAAACTGACCGAAGCAGAAAGTTTCAAATGCATACAACAGTAAAGAGCAAAGTGTAACAAATCTCCGAGAACTCATCAGCAACAGTCCTCAGCACTGACCCTCTGCTTTCATCATTGCTGCTCCCACATCTTTCCCTCTGGGTCATTTTGAATTTAGACACCAGATGGCATCACCCTTCACACTCACCCTTAGGAACTCCTCTTGGTCCACCAGGTCCCCGGAGCCAGAGCCGATGTCCAGGGCCCAGCCCAGGCCAGAGCCCACTGCCTCGGTACCCACCTGGGAAGAGAAGAAATTCCCAAAGCTGGACTCCAAGTCTCCAAGGACAGCCACATCACTGGACATTTTCCCTACGTCACGGCCCCATAACTTTTGCCACCCATTTGCCCTCTGGCCTTTTCCCCACTCCAGCTGCCCTCCTCCCTCCTTGTTCACCCCAGAGTGGCTGGTTCTCAGCCTCCTTGCCCACATTTAAACCCCAACTCCAAGCCCAGTTCTACAGTTGTCTCCTTCGTGAAGTCCTCTGCACCCCTCTTCCAGAAGCAAAAGTCACCTCTCTTTCTTCTGGGCTCCTCTGGCCTCTGTTCAAGGGCCCAGTTAGGTGCTAGTACTACCCGACTCGTAACTTAGTTGTTGGTGTGTCTGTCAGCCCCTCTAGACTAGAAAAGGTCCAAATATGTGACCTCCTGCATGTCCAGAGTCCAGCACAAGCTCTGGCACTGCAAAGGCCCTCGGTGTGCACCTGTCATTGTGCACAAAGGCCTCCAAAGAAGCAAAGGAAATTTTCAAAATGCCTTCCTGGTACTGAGTTCCTGAAGACAGGAGGCAGGCAAGGCTTCCTTGGATCACTCAATGGATGTACACTGAGCACCCACAAAAAGGTTTCAGAAGGAGCCGGGCGTGGGCTACGAACGGGCGCATGGAAATCATGTGGTAGGCTTGTGGAGTAGGAGAGGGGGTGGTGAGGGAGGCAGGGGGACCAGGCTATTGCCCTCTCTGTCCCAGGGAAGAGGAAGCACTGCAGGCTAGACTTGGAGAGACCAAGGGACAGCCTGGTTGGGGAGTGGGAAGGAGAAGATCCCTTAAGGACATTTCCTGTGTTCCCCCCTTGGTGACAAGATAAATGCAGTGCCATTCTTGCCACTCTCAGGAGTGAGGCATCGGTTGGCAGGGAGCAGGTCTGGGCCAGAGGTGGAGGTTCAGCTTGGAACATGTTGAGTTGGATGCAGGATAGAAATGAATTCTCATGCTGAGTACACTGCAGGATTCTAGTAGAGGCAGGAAGCCCTGAGTTTTGACCAGAAGATACTTTGGGAGGCTGTCTTTATACATTGTGGGTCCAGCAGGCCCAGAAATTCCAGGGACCAGAGAGTCCCTCCCCAGCATTGTCCGAAAGAGAACAAAATGGTCCAGGAATAAATCATCCCCCCAAACTGTCCTCTTTCTCTTCATAGAAAGGGGCTCATCTTTAAGATCTAGATCATGCACGAGTAAAGAAAGACTAAAGGACAGTGGAAATATTGACAGTGAAATCCCAAAATACGAAGTGGCCAGAGGCAGAGAAGAAGAAAGACAACACCATCCCAGCCTGTTCTCTCTTCCCACACCCAGGTGGACACAAACCTGAAGCCCTAGGGCTGGAGCCATCTTGCCTGAGAACCTCCTCCACAAAGCCAAGGAACTGAGGAGGGGTAGGGAGGCAGGGCCAGCATGGCAATGGGAAAGGCAATGCTGCCTAGGGCAGGGGAAGCTCCCTGAGTGTGACTTTCTGGAGACCACAGACCGGGGTCACTGTGATGCACCCCCTTGGAAAGGGTTTTCCAACTAGCAGTTATTTTAATAAGAGGACTTCATTATCTTTCTACAGTGACCGAGGTAAGACAGTATTTCCATAAATGTCACCTCATTTTATCGTGGATGAAATTACCACCACCCCCCATTTTATAGATGAAGAATCCAAAGGGAAGAAGTGGGAAAGGAGCGTCCTGAGATCCTCCAGCTGCTAAGAGGCAAATCCAGGACTGTAGTCCTTGGAAGCTTGTTTACGAAATACTTTCCTAGGTGGAAAATCGGACAGTTTGACCCACAGAGCACTGGCATTGGAAGGACCCAGTAACAGATAAGAAAGAGGCCCGCAGAGGCCAAGGGAGTCGGTCAAGGTCACTGTTGGTAAGAAGAGTCAGAACTGTTCCTGTGCTATTCTGGGATTTCTCTTTGAGGCTCAGTCCTCTTGCCACTTCTGTCCTCACCTTGATTGAATGGACTAAATTAACCCCAAATAACATGCTCAGCACCCTTGCTTGGGAGTCAGTGTGCCCTCCAGAAAAATCATAGCACAAACCTTTTCTCCTTCAGGTCCAGACTGTCCTTCCATTTCCCCATGTACTAGTTGAGCCTGAAACAAGATTTGGTTAATAACTGGTCACAGGGTCTCTGGAACATGCAGCTGCTGAGCTCTGATGACTTTCCTGGCGCTGGCCAGTGAGTTGGGCACGGGTTGGGGGTTGTACTGGGCTAGAGTAGGTGAGAAACCATGGTCACCGCTGCAATCCCTGTACCTAGAAGACCACAGCCTCTTAGTATCTATTTACCAAGTGACTATGGAAAGACCATGGCATTTGGAGTCATCCAGACTTGACAATCGGTCTCATCTTTTGCTAGTGTTCCCCAACACAGATTTAAAAGTATTTAAGTTCATTTTAAGGGCAATGTTTGCCCTATGTTCCCTAAAAGATTTGAATACCTCACCAGTCCTTCTAAATGGAATGACTCTTGTTTCAACCACTGTGGCCTTTGCTGAACAACTCTGGCTCTAGTCTGAGATGATGATGGAGGTCACTGTAGAAACCAAGCCAGAAAGCCCTAAGACCAAGGCTCTCATCCTGCCTGACCCCTGGGAACTGTATGACCTGGGGCAAAAGCCTAATCCTCTCAGCCTCATATGCAAAATAATTCTATTTAGCTAATTTGAACACATCCTTTGTGCTAGGCAAGGTTTTCCATGTATTAACTCATTTAATCCTCACAACACACGAAGAGGAAGGTGCTGTGATTATGACCCCCGTTCCACGCATGGTAAACGCAGACAGGGCAGGTGGAGAGTGGCAGAGTTGTGCAGGGCCAGGCTTGGATGCTGACTCTCACCCACCAAGCTGTACTTCGTTGGTGACTCAGATTCAAAATGATCCTAAAAGCACTCCAGAAGGCCTCCTCTCTTGCCATCATTATTGTGCTTTTACACCTTCTGATCGGGGACTGGGGAGTCCATTTCAGTTCAAGGCAGGTACCTAGCACAGGCACTGAACAGTGACTTGTCTTCATCGATCACATACAAGGATGTCACACTGTGTGCCCATTCACCTCTCCCTTTCTTTTGTCTTCCTCCCTTGGAGTTTTCAAAAAATCTGTTGCAACCATCGTTAAGTCCCCATGGTGGAAAACACCAAAATGCATGAAAAATCTACCAACCTCCCACAGTTACAACCACTTTGAGACAACAACCGCTAGTATTTAGGGAGGGTATTTCCTTCTAGGGTTCTTGCGTGTGAATATTTTTAAATACTGAAGACCACACAATAGACTCAAGATTATAACCAGCTTCTTTTACTTAACGTGATATACTGGGTATGTCCTCTACCATTAAATACCAATAAGAATAATGTTAAGAGCTGCATAATGTTCCATTATTTGAATATAATTTAATTCAATTAATCACCAATTGTTTGCTAATTAGTTCATGCCCAATTTTTCTCTACTATGAACATTAAAATCTACTATGAAATTAACATCCTTGTAAACAAAGTTTTTTTACATGTTGGACTATCTCCATCAGGATAAATTCCTGGACCAGAAGTTTCTGGTTGCAGTTTTATGGTGGTTAACTTATGGTTGTTAATATGTAGTTTTATGGTTGTTAATATCTGTGGACAAAGAGTTTCCCAGAAGCAATAAACCTTCAACACCCCCACCAACATAGCTGGCTTCACCAGGCCAACTTCTTAAGGCAGAAAATACAAAGAAATAAGAAAAACTGAGCCAGATTCTTCAACAAACCAATAGCAGAAAGAGAAAAGAAGGGGTAAAGACGGCTAGAGATTAGAAGACATCTGAGACAAATTAACCACATATTTAGATTCACAATCAAACAATCTAACTGGGAAAGAACATTTTTTTAAAACCAGGGAATTAAATAATATGAAGGAACTATTGTTAATTTTGTTAGAGGGACAATGACTATGTGGCTATGCAAAAAAAAACCAACAAACATTCCACATCAATCTATTACCAGCACACATTGACTTATTTACAATTTAAATGAAAAGATGTTTGGGACTTTTGAAAAAGACTCCAACCTTCCCCTTCTCTTCAAGAAGATGGTGGGAGGAGGTAGAACAGATAAAGCCTGATTGGCTACAGGATGATAACTGTTTAAACCAAGTGATGGCCATGTGGGGGTTACGTATGTCATTTTAAGACCCTTGGTCAATTTTTTAGATTTTAAAAAGTATTAAGATTTATTTATTTATTTTGGTTTTTTGAGACAGGGTCTTCTTGTGGTTTAGGCTGGTCTTGAACTCATCACATAGGACAGGCTGACCTCTTAAGTTTTAAAAAGAAAGAAGGCTCTACTAGCGCCCGCTGCAGCCCCACTCAGGAGCTCTGGCTGGGGTTTTTGCACATACCATGGGGTGGGGACTGCAATGGTGGGGGACACTGTGAGGGAGCACATTGTGTACTGCCATCACAGCTAGCTGGCGGCTCCCTCGCTAGCTGCCTGTGGTCCTTTCCTGGTGTCCCACCCCAGTCTGTCTAACTCTCTAGGTTGGCACTAGACTCAGACTCTGTAGGGCTTTAAGGACCCCTCCATCCCCTATGTGTATCTAATGTGCACTGCATTTAAAAGCAGAGTCCTCACTAGCCTTCCTCCTTTATCAATGATAGCAGGGAGGGCAGGGGCCCAGGTGGCTCAGGCCGTGCTGGAACCAGAACCTTGCCTCCTGGCTCTCCATCAAGGGTCTTCCCACCATGCTGCACTCTCACAGATGAGATCCCGGCTGGGTGATGCTCATGAGCAGGAGCCACAGGTCAGCAGGCTCCAGTCCACCTTAGCTTAAGCTGGCCACCAGTGGGAGGGCTTCCTCTAAAACTACTCACCTTTGAGGAGCTCTGTGCTTCACACGACTCCGGGATTCAAGAACTCAGTTTCCTTTTGGGTTTTTGCTTCATTTTGGTTTGGTTTGTGTGGTGCCAAGGATCAAACCCAGGGCCTCACACATGCTTGGTCACTGAGCTATACTCCCAGTCCTCCTCCCCCAGCCCGCCCCAGTTTTTGTTTTGAAACAGGGTTTTGCTAAATTGCTCAGGCTAGCCTTGATCCCAGGTTCAAGCAGCTGGGATTATAGGCCTGCACGACCACACTCAGCTGGGTTTCCTATTTCTAAAAGACAAATTTATAGCCCTTAAGTGGTGACAACCTCGTGTGTATACACAGTGTTCCCAACATTCTCTGACTTAACCTCAGTTACTCCCATTCACACACAGAAACAGGCTCAGGAAACAAAAAGGTCTGCTTAGGGTCACACAGCGGCATTCCAGAATCCTAGGAATCTGTGGAGGAGTGGGCTTGACAGGCCCCCACCACCCACCAACACTTCCCTCCCCCCAGTCCCGCCCAGCCCGGCAATCAGCTTTTGCATCTTCTAACAGCACTGCTTCTTAGAAGGATCTCATTTCAATTTTAAAAAGGCAGTCTGGGACCCAAGGCTGTGTCCCTTTGATTTTCACTCCCTACTTTTTCCTCAGCAAACTGCAGTTTCCTCAAGTGTGCCCAAAGGTTGAAGGCCCTAAAATGCTCAAATTTGAAAACCAGAAAAATGAGAACCCACATCCAAGAAGGCCAGGGCTGGTCTTCATCTTCCCTGTGATATCTGCCAACTCAAGTCTGTCCACCTGTACGCCACTCACCAGAGTGACCCGTCCCTCAGGAGCCGCTGTGGGTACCGGGAGCGGCAGCCCATCAGGGGGAGCGCTGCCAGTCTCCTCTCTGCCAGCGGTGGCCAGGGGCTCCAAGTCTTCCTTGTCATCAGGTACCTGAGAGGGAAACAACTGGAGAAGTCACTTGGGCTGCCGAGGTGGAGTGGGTGTGGTAAGAGTCATTTCTATGGTGAAGCCCATCTTCAAAACACTTTCAAACCTACATCACCCCTGACAGAAATCGCATCTCTTCCCAGGGCTCAGCTTCCAGCAACCTGCCCCACATGGGGCCACTTGTGTCTGAGAAAGTTCCTCTTGGTCAAAGCTAGGAGGTAGCAGGGAGGGACAAAAGCCAAGGCCCAACCCGTCTCTGTCACACTCCTGCCCTTGCACCCTGCCCCATCTGGCAGATACCTCCTAAGAGAGCCAAAGGGGGCATGCATCTCTGTGGAGGCCACTAACTGCTCCTGATCCAGGATGCTGACCTCTCTCTCCCATGAGCCAGAGGGGACGCTAGATGACACTTACAGAGGTGACCACTTGTCTCAGGGCCACTGTGGGTGTGAGAACAGCCAGGCCATCTGTGGAGGCCCTGCTGGCATGTGCAGGGGCCACTGTGGGTGTGAGGACAGCTAGGTTGTCTGTGGAGGCTCCACTGGCTTCCTCTTCTCCAGGAGTACTGAGGGGAACTTCTGTGGGAGCTGCAACTGAGGTTAACCATTCTTTGCCTGGACCCTGGAACAAAGCCAGCATGAGAGACGGTCCCAGGTGATCCATGCCCAGCTTCAGGGAGTGTGCAGGGGTCTGCAGGGAGGAAACCCCCAGGGCCAGCAGATCACTGGCAGCTCCTTCACTCCTTTCCCTTTGCACACTGAGAACTGTACTTCAGTCCACAGACCTCTTTCAGGGCATTCCTGACCCAAGTGCTTATCTGATCTTGGTCTTCATGTATCCAGTAATGGGGAGCTTACTACTTCGACTTTCAGACAGTTCTGTTCAAGTTCTGGTTTCTATTCAGCTAAGATGCAGTGGAACTGGGACCTGATCTCTTATGGCTTGTCTTCAAAGAAAAGGGAGAAGAAACAAAAGAGAAAGGAGAAGAAGAAGAGCACTGAAATCATCCACACAGCTGCCAGATGGCTTGGAGAGCTCAATCACTGCTCAGTCCCTGTGCTGCCACTGCAGTTTCCCTATGTGGACATTAGGCCAGAGCTGGGACGCTGCTTGACCAGTGTGACACAGACTGGGGAGCAGGTGTGTGGATGCCCTCAGAGGCAGGGCTGTTGGCCTTCGATGGCCTGGCTGCCCCTCCATGCATTCACTCGGCAAACGCTCATCCACCACCAGTCAGGAGGGAAGTGTAGCAGTAAATGGTGTCTGTGATCCCTGTCCTCGCTGCGCTTACACCCTGCTGAGAAGCCAGATATGATCTAGTGGCCAAGTTTATTATGGATCTAAATTGTGATGAGCCTCCTAAGGACAAGGATGGGGGCCTTGCCAGTGTGGAACGCCCCCTTCCAGAGGAAGCAGAGTTCAAGTTGGCTATAGGACAAGCAAGAATGGAAATAAGGAGAGGAAGAGAGGCTCTTGGCAGAGAGAAGGGGCCTGGCAAGACCGCAAGGCAAAAAGAAAGAGGCCTGCTCAAAAAGTGAAAGGGAGACAGGCTGGAACACCTGGGGCTGGGGACAGAAGAGCCCGAGACCCTGAAAGGCTTTGGGAGAGCTGGTTCTGCAGGTCAGGGTGAGGGACAGCTTGCTTCTAAGCAGGGGGCTGAAACTCCAGGGAGGTGTCATAAGAGAAGATGGAGAGGTCGGGAAGGGCCTCAGAAATTGCCTGGGCTGGGGACACACGATCAGTCTAGGGGCAGACACCAGAGGACAAAAGTGGGAGGGTTCACGACGGCTCTGGGCAGAAAAGTCAGTGAGACCTGATGCTTGATGGGACGTGAGATGTTAGGGAGAGAGAAGAGAGTTCTGCCTGTGGGAACACAGGAGTGGACATGGGCAGTGGGGTTTGAATCCTCAGAGTGGAGAACTAACTGGCGGGTGCCATTATAGGGACACCATGGGGACGGGCTTGCCCAAGGCCCTGGCGCGCTTGTATCCTGCACTCCAGGCAGACAGGACTGAGCAGCCCTGCCAGGATCTCCCTGCTGCTGCATCCTGACCCCTCCACCCAGCCTTCCGATAGCTTGTGGCCACTCCATTACCTCCCCCCGCATACAGACACCGCCTGTCACCTGGCTCCTGGCCCCTGCTGATGAGGGCAGAGGGTCCCCACTGGTCCCCTGTTCTACCCCACAGCAAGCTTTTAGTCCAGGAGGTACTGTGTCTCCATGTAGAGGCCTGCAGCTGTCCCGGCGCTTCATGCTCCTTACCAGCGTGGTCTCTTCCCTGGGGCTCTGGGTGGACATGGTGAGGGTGGGCCCCACAGTGGACACGCTGCCTGACTCTACTTCCCCAGCAGTGCTGACGGGCACCTCGGCCTCCCCTGCTCCCACTGCTGCTGAACCTTCTTCGTCCTCCAGACCCTGAATAGAAAGACGGCCCGAGGGACCATGTCAGCAGACCACACCCCTGATCCTCCAGGGCAGGGCCCCTGCTGCACCTTCATTGTGTAACTACCTGCCCTTCAAAGTGCACACACGCCACAAGACTCCCACACCTCCTCCCTGGTTCCCTACCCGTGCTGTTCACCGAAGGCCCTGCCACCCTCAAGAGACATGTGCCCACTTGCTGTTCCGCTCAGCCTCTGCCCTCTACTCCTGGGTGTAAACATCCCCCTGGTGTCTAGGTTGTTGTGCTGGGGTAAAAATCCAGGTTCTTGGCCTCCCCACGTCTTGTTAAGGGAGCTATTTACACTGTGGGTCACCTGGCCACTTCCTGCCTCCTGTTCCCCCTAACTGGGTGCCTGCCATCTGGCTTCCACCCCACTTCCCAAACTGCTCTCACCATGTTGTCACTCAGAGCCACATTTATAAATGCAATGGACACTTTTCAGTCCCTCACTCTGCAGGACTTGCAGCAGGATGCTACATGGTGGATGTTGCTCTAGAGCCGGCTGCTATCACCACTCACCTGGGCCCTGATACAGCCTCTGTGCCCCTCCCCAAGTCCAGGCTGGCTTCCCTGTCCTTTCCCTCTTGGAAGTCAGGGTGATCTTTCTAGAATTCCAAACTGTCTGCACCTCTCTGCTGTGTCTCACCCAGGTGGCTCCTGACTTCTGCTGGGTTCTCTTGGGCTCCTAGGCAGGGCCCCCAAAGCCCTTGTGGTCTCAGAGGCCTCTCCAGCCCCATCTCCCCCTCCTTCCCTCCCAGCCAACTCCTGGGGCTGCACAAGCTTCTCTGGCTCCTTTGAGACTCACAGGCCTTTGCTCCTGCTGGCCCCTTTCCGGTGCCCTGTCACACCGCCAGCGGCTCAGCTGCTTCTACTCACCCTCCCTCCAGTCTTGCCTTCTTACCTTCCAGACCCCCAGGGTTGAGTCTGGGCCCCTGGTGCTCCCAGAGCACCCTGAGTCTCCTCTCTTCACCTCTTACCACTGTGTTTCCTATCTGCCTCCAGTACCTGGAACCAGGCTGAGCGCCCAGCACAGTGTGGTGCTCTGTAAACACCTGCTGGGTGATACAGCATCAGCCTCAACCTCCTACTCTGAGCTCAGCAGCCTCGGCCCCACGTGGCTGTCCCTCTGCACTTTGCCAGCCACTGCTCCACCAGGACAACCTGACCTCCCCCAAAACGGCTCAAGTGGGGTGTGCACCAGGACAACTTACTGGGGCGGTCCCTTCCCGAGGGTTTAGGGTGGACATGACCAGGGTTGGTCCTCCTGTGGGCACGCTGCTGACCTCTGCCTCCCGGGCTGTGGTGATGGTCACCTCATCCTCCCCTATTGCTGTTGCTGCAGAGCCCTGGAAACAAGGACATCACAAAAGACCATATCAATGTGCCCGGGCCCCGATGAACATGCCTATGGCTGGAGAGAAGAGGCTGCCTGAGCCCTCCTGAACCTGTGTCTCTGTAGCTTCTTCCAATGTCTCTGACTTTGCCCTGGTTCCAGGCCAGCCCAGGATTGCAGAACACAGGGATATGAATGACTGCCCAGGCATCTCTGTCTTGTGTTTGATGCCTGTTCTGTTAGGTCACTGCCTCCTGAATCAGCCCCTCTCCCCAGTGCTGGACATGTCTGCCTAGATAAGGGGGTCTCCTGAGACCTCCACTAAGTACCCATCAAGACATCAAGACAATGTCTTTTCCCATGGCAGTGCTTCGGAGATGTGCCAGGGGCATCTCTGTCCTTCTCAGCCTTGTCCAGTCCTGACACTCCATTCCTTCTCTCCCTGTGTCATGGGAACTGTCCTCAGGACCTTAACCAACGTGACTCCCTCTTGCAGTGGGCCCCTCCAGTGTGGCCGTCCGGTGGGCTCCACTAGGTGCTGAAGCTGTGCGCCACGCTCCCTCACTCCCATGGCCAGCAGTGCTTTCTGAGACTGGGGGAGTTTCCTGATAAGGACAGGATGAGAGCAGAGCACACACCACTTTTCCCAAGGACGCTCCTTGCTCCGGATTCTGCGTTTGCCCTCTAAAACCAGTAGCTTAACAAAGGAGGGTTGATGACTTCAGTGGTGCTACAGCCCACACATCTGCAAGTCACCCCTACTAAACTCATGTACGTGCCAGGCTGGACTTGTCTGAGTTGTTCACTAGACTGTCAGTGCCCTCTCAATTCAGAGGCAGCCATTTCTTTCATATCTCTCCAGCAATACATGCAAAACCCCTACAACACCCCGTGACCCACTTTACCCTGGGCAAGGAACAGGAGATTCTCTGAAGGTTGCACAGCAAATAGAGAAAATGGAAAGAGAGCAACTTTGATTACAATGTCACCAAAGGGACTGTGTTTTATCTGTTTTCTAAAATTTTGTTTTTTCAATTTTTTTTTTTGCGAAAGAGTAGTTCCTTTGTATGCTAAACAAATAGACCAATCAAAGTTAGCTAGATCTCCTAGCTGCAGGACCCCTGAGAGCCTATAAAAAAAGGGAAGACAGAATGAACTATTTCCCAAACTTATTTGACTTCAGAGCCCATTCTTCACAGAAGGTATTAAGTCCTTGTAGACTTATCCTAAAAAAAAGTTGGAAGAAAGATGATGCCACAGGATATCAAATAAGACTTTCTTTGACTCAGGTCAGCTAAAGCCCTAAGTACAAGTATAATTCCATAGGCATCAGGTAACTCCCACTCACTGAAAGAAGTGGGCAGAGCCCTTAAGGGGCCTGCTAAGAGGCTGTGATGACAGCAGTTCTACCAGCATCAGCCCATCCCCTACCTGCAGGCCCTGTAAGAAAAGGGACAGAATTTACTGTGCGGTTGAGTGACAGAAGGGGAAGAATTCTTTTGGAGAGAACTTTCATCATGTCTCCCATCCCACTACAAACCATCTGGCGAGTGGGACATGCATTCGGAATTTGGGAGACATAGGGACTGGTGTGTGACTATTTCCAGGGGAAGACAAAAGGTGAAGGGTGGGGGTATCCAGATCCAACAGGAGGGAGAGGAAAGTGTGGGAAGAGAGGTGAGGAAGTTATTATGAGGAAGCCTCACTGGATTTATTTTCGCACACTACTGTGTCCAGCATTTCAAAAGCTGCCTTTGTAGGTGTAAAAGCCAACTATGGAACAATAGCATGAACACACCTGCAGTGAATGTGATTCTGTCCTGAAAGCACTGAAAGCACCGGGGAGGCTATACTCTTCACGATGGAGCAGGAGGGAGGTGGTTACCATGGTGAGGAAGAGCGTTCATCACCAGGCAGGTGTGAGCACAGGCTGAGGCTGGGCTTCTTTCACCTGTCCTGGTGTATCCCTGGAGCCCTTGACTCTGGCCTCTGCCCTACCACGAAGACAGAGTAGTCTTGGTGACTTTCAATTACACTCTCGTGGTTCTCTCCAGTGCACATCAGAAGCCACCATCAAGTATGAAATAAACAAAGAAGCTCACCACTGACTTACCAAGTGAAATTTACCACTCGCTTACCTGTTCTTCAGTGGCACCAAGGAAGGTCCTGTCTCCTGAGCCAACATCAGAAATGGCGTCTCCATCCAGAGAATGAACCTGCTCCAGCGTGTCATTCAGGATCTCGCCGGACCCTACAGGAAGCAGGTATTCTACAATTAACTACAGTTCACAGTCTTGGAAAAGAATGAGCTAGCTCTTCACCCACTAACTTGGAAAGATGTTTGTAATACCATCACACAGGATTAAGAGGGAAAACACCAAGTTGAAGAATAACATGGTGAGGGAGTAGTTTTTGGTGGTTTCCACCAGGGACTCTGGCCCCTCCTGCTTGCCTGGAATCCTGCTTTGCCACTTACCAGGAATACATCTGTGGCAAATGCCAGACAGCTCTTATACCTCAAGTTACTCATCCACAAATGGGGGATCATAATAATTTCTACCTCATAAGTCTGTTCTGAGGAGGCTGAATCTCAAGATTAAATAAATTAATGCAAGAAAGGCATTGAGGACAGCCCCTGGCATTTAATAAGCAAAAGATAATCACTGTCAATGCAGTTCTATACTTGTAAAATAGAAAAATATTATACGGGTATACATACTTGATCATTATACAGTTATTCTATAACATACTCAAATTCTATAATAATTATATAATATACAGTAAGTATGGACATGAGTATATATATTTATATACACACCGAGCTGAACCACAGTACTCAATATTGGTTTCTTGTGCTTGGTTCGGCAGCATATATAATAATATTGGTTTCTTGCAGGATAGGAGAGGAAGGAAACTATTACTTTTTGTTCATATGACTATGTGTTGACTGAACTGCTACCACACACACATATTTCTTTTGCAATTAAAAAAAAAACCAAATGGGAGGGGAAGGACAAAGGAAAGAAGGGAAAGGAAAAATTATGAGAAAAGGAAAAAATGGAAACAAAGTCTGTGTAAATAGGGAAGGGTGGAGGGGGCGAAGGGCGCACAGGCAATGGGGAAAAAATAAGAACCAAGATACGTCACGTACAGGTACAAGCACCCAGTGATAAATGTAAATGTACTGTATACCTAAAATGTACCAATAAAAGAATTTAAGGCAAGAAAACCCAAATGGAGTCCAAAAGCAAAGAAAAATAAATTATATTAAAATGAATGTATGCCCGTGCTGGCTGGACACTGGCCAGGCTTATCACATGCACGTCCTTTTCATCTTCCTGCTAGCCCATTCCTTCTTACAAGAAACCATCCTACCACCAGGCTTGAGGGGGTAAAGCCAGGACGGGAACCCCACGTTTTCAGCCTCTTTGCTATCAACCTCGGGGCTCTGTTGGCCACATTAACACCTTCTTAATTATTAACCCCATTCTGAAGAGGAGGAATAAGGTTCCACGGAGAGTGGCTGGGAGGGGTCTTGAAGCTAGATGGGCCTGTCTTCATGTCAGACGCTTTCCACAGACGCTGCCCTCACGCAGGCCCCACCGCCCAACAGTGTAGGAAGGAGGTCATGGTGAACGCTCGCTCCTTTGGAGCGCAAAACGCCGGCCCCTGCTGCACGCTTCCGTGCTCCCCGCTCTGACCACCAGGGGGTGCTGTGCAGCCAGCCGGCGGGCCCCCAGCCCTTAGTCCCGACCTTCCGCGGAGTGACGTGGTCGAGGGGTGTCAGGGAAGCCAGATACAAACACTGGGGCGCTTTCCTTAGCCAGGGGCAGCCTTGGGCGCAGGTTCTTTCTCCCCACATCCTGGCTGTCTACCCAACAATAAGAAAAGGAATATATCAGCCAGCTCCGTGGATTCCCTCTGGCGCAGTGTCCGCTGACGGATACAGAGTCAGGCTGATCCCAGCACAGGACAGCTGTGCTCTATTGGGACTACGAAAGACCCTCCCCTTCAGAGATCCCAAGTTTGCCCAGATCAGAATTTGGGATTCACAAACCACTGCTAGGATCTGACCAGACTGCAGGGACCACGGCCCATTCAGTCCTCTCACCCATTCCCCACTGGGGAACCAGGGCTTAGTTGTCAATACTCACGGCTCTTGGTTAAGGAACCTAAGGCTTTGGAATGCTCACTACCCCCCGCCCCACCCCCAGTTGCATGGGAAACAGGCGGCCAAGCAAGGCTTCCATCCAAACCATCCAGGTCTCCTGCCCAGCAGGCTTTCCAAAGCCACACTTTCACTCCTTGGTTTTATGGCAACTTTATTAAACTATTACTCATTTTTTTCTATTCTATCCTCTCTCTTACCCATAGACTTCCCAAGTTTAGCTCTTACTATAACATTCATTAACTGATGGTAACAGCAAAAAGAAAAATGGTAACTTTTTGGGGGGGGGGAATCGGGGATCGAATTTGGGTCCTTGCACTTGCGCAGCAGGCGCCGAAACCACTGAGCTAAATCCCTGGCCCCCAAAAATGATAACTATTGTAGAAGACTTATAAAATATAGAAGTCCAATAAAGAAAATAAAAACCTCTACCATAATCCTTCCACCCAGAGATAAATTCTCATAAGATTTTGTTGAATAGTACTTCTAATATGTAAATGTATCAAATATATACATTGCTTTACATAGCTATATAAAAACAGACATAAATAACATTCAAAATGAGGATCATAGCACACAGAGTTTTGAAATCGGCTTTTCTGCTGGAATAAACCATGAGCATGTCCCTGAGCCATTAATCCTCCACATCACCAGGATGTGGGCTGAGGGATGTATGAGTAACAGAGAGTTTGCTTAACTAATCCCTACTATGGGCATTTTCAGTTGTTACAACTAGGAAAGGTGCTGGTAGGAATGACTCTTTTCCTATATCTCAGAGCTCTGGGGTTGGCTGCAACTATGGTCGGAAACAGCCACCCTCTGAGAAAGGGTGGAAAATGCCCATGATGTCAGGCCTTGGGTACATGTTAAGCTTCTGCATGGGGAATTGTCCCTGATCTCTGGGCTTTACCAGTGTTCCTCTGCAGGGCTGAAGGAACACTAGGGAGGTGCCAGAGCCCTGGACAAGGAGACAGGATGATTGCTGTCCTCCCAGGGCCTGCCACCGACCTGCTGAGTGGCCAGAGAAGTCTCTGCCCATCTCTGGCCATCAGTTAGCTGGCCTGTTTCTCTGAGAGTCAGACCCGGCTTTGGAGTCAGGCAAAGGCTCTAGCCTGTGTGGTTGTGGGCACACCACTCAACCTTCCCAAATTTTGGTTTCTCCAACCTATAAAATAGTGGCTCCTAATGTCAACTAAGGTGTGCTGTCTGGATTGGAGAGGAAGTATGCAAACACTTGGCACACAGTAAGTATTCAATAAACAGCCATAGTTATTATAAGCCATTTTGTTAAACCCCAGAAGAGGAGGAGGCTGGGGGTTAAAAGCTGAGGTATCTGAGATCAGATGCCAGCTCTATTATTTCCAGGCTGTGTAGTCTTGGCTGGGTGACTTAACTTTTCTGTGATTCAATTTTCTCATCCTATGTATAAGATGAGGATAAGTACCATTCCTTCCTTGAAGGGGTGAGGGAAGATTAAATAAGAGGCTATGTGTTACATGCACTATCCAGGCTGAACATACAGTAATCACTCAACAAGAGGCCGCCACCCAGGACTGTGCATCAGGACTTGCCTTGCTCAGGGCTGTTGTGTTGGCTGATGCTTAAGTTGGTTTCTGGGGTCCCTTCTGGTACAGGTTCACCAGAAAGCTCCATGTCCTCCAGGGGAGGGGGAGAGGATGAGATTGGAGGTATGTTTATAGGTTCAACTTTTGCTTCTTTAGGCTGCAGGGAGGAAAAATAAGGCCCAAAGGATTAACTTGGCAGTAAAAGCAAAAAAAAAAAAAAAAAGACTTCATTGGAGAAATTAATGTACCCACAGAATGCCAAATAAACCCAGAAGAAAGCCCATACCACTTGCTGTGCCCCTGGACATCACCTCATCTCCCAGGCCAGAAACAGGTGCACACTAGAGGTAGTCTATCCCATTCCATTTAAAAGGAGACTGATCATCTCAGCCAAAGGCCTCCGAGCACACGGACCACATTTCTGTGATCTCAGAATCCCAGGCCAGCAAAGAGGAGGCGCTCAGTAAAGATCTGCAAGGTGAGGGAATGAATGAATGGATGAACATACTTATAAATGCCATGTAAATCCAATCCTACTTGATCCAGGCAGAAATCCTGATGCAGGTCCTAAACTTCCTGCAACCACTCCCAGACCCCAGGAGCAGCATGTGAGACCAGGGCTTGTCAGCACTCAAATGGTCTCATCATTTTCTAAACCTGAAGTTGCTAGGAACAGGGTGGGGATGGTTGAGTAGAAGGATCTAATGTTAGACTTGTGGTGTGAACAAGAAGCAAATCTTTGCCTTGTTAAGATGCTAAGATTTCAGGGTTAATTTGTTACCAGAGGATCATCTATCTATCCCTGTAATGGAAGGCTATGTCCTTCTTGTCAGAATCTAGAACACAGAGATTCTTAGAGCCCCATAATTTAGGACTTACTGGCTCAGTTCTTAGACTTGGTCAAATCCAGCTCTCTACTTATTAGCTAAGTTATGTGGGGGCAAGTCCTATAATCTCTCAGAGCTCTGGCTTCCTCCTCAGTATAATGGGAACAATAATAAATATTCCATCCTCAGCACACATTTATTTTTAGTGCTCAAATATTCCATATGCATTGTTGAAGAAAATTATAAATGGAGATGAACAGAAATAGAAAACAATCACTTTGAATATCAACACCTAGAGAAAATCACAGTTGAATGCACTGTGCTGTGAAGTCTCCAGGGTGGAGGTGGGTGGGATGGCAGCAGGAACCTGGCCTGGAAGAGTGAGCAGTTTCTGAAAACGGTGACAGGGAGGCTGGGTGAGGTCAGGGCGTGACACCCTGACCTTGGCAAAAGCTGAGGGTTGGAGGAAGAGGGTAACAGATGGAGAGGGGCTAGACCACTGGCGAGATAGGCTCGGAGAAAGGGAGGAGGGACAGTGCTGTGGGGGTAGGCTGCTGAGTGGCTTGGTCCACTGTGGACTCTGGACAGTCTACTCTGCAGCAATGAGCAAGGGGGGCTGAGGTCCAGGCCAGGAGGCCGGCGGGTGCACTGAAGAAGCCGCCCAGCAGGCAGGAACTAGTTGAGGCTGGGGGCAGAGCAGGCACCTCTCTGAGAGACTTCCCCATGCCTCCCAGCGGGGTGGGTGGGTAAGGACCCCTGCCCTAGAGGGTGCTTCTCCTCCCCTTGCACGGGGTCCAGGAGGAAGCCACTTCACCACAGTTACCCGAATGTGCCAAGAGAGCCTAGGAAAGCCTGCCCCTAGCCTTGAGTGAGGCCACTGGTGTCTGGAAACAGAGCTGCTTCCAAAAGCGCTTGGGTGTTGGAATAGCCAGATGGCAGAAGAGCTGCAGGAGCACAGGAGGACACGGTGGTGGTGAGCTGAGCGCTGTCACTCGGTGACATCACTGACTCCAGCCCAACAGTCAAAAAGCTTCTTTGGTGAGACCTAGCCAGGCGGCCACAGCCACCCTACCTGGCTCCTGCTCCAGGGTAGAACAAGCTTCGGTAAGCTAACCTTCCGTGGGGAGACTGAGGTGCCCAGGCATATGGCTGGTGGCTTTCAGGGTAACATGGATGGGGAACCATTGTTTCCTATGACAAAGTAAAAAAATGCAGAGTCTAGGACTCAAAACCATTGAAGTTATTAAAGGAGTGTGATTTGCTGAGCCCACGCTCCTCTTCACACAGTCAGGTGTACTGATCTCACACACATGTCCTGCAGCCCTACTCTGTGCTAAAACCTGGAGACAAGGGAATGAATAAAGAAGACAAGATGTCTGCCCTTGCATTGCCAGACCTCAAGGGAGCACAGACCAGACACAAATAATGGTGACTTAAAATGACGCATGGAATTACAGAGGTGAGAGCCAAGGCAGGAGCAGAGCGGGGCAGGGGTGGGCTCTGAGGACATGATCCCTACTGGATCCAGAGCGCAGGGAGGCATTTGCCAGGCAGGAGTAGGGGAGGGCAGCTGTAGGCAAATGAAACCACAGGAACCAAGGCATGGATACCAGGGACAAGGCCCTAGCTGGGGTGCCTGGCAAACTGAAGATTCAGGGGTGCTCGGAGAGGCATCCTGGCTTTGCAGTGTAATCATCTGCAGGGTTTCTTTAATACAGATTCTTGGACCTCACCCCAGACCTACTGAATATTCAGATCACCAGCCCAGGCAAGAATCATTGCTTAAAGATAGCTCCCCGAGCCCCTGGGCATAGGCAACTCAGAAGCACGACCAGGGCTGAGACCCATTCTAATTCTACATAAGATAGAACTTTCCAAAAATGCAAAGAGGCCCTGGCCCTGAATGGCAAAGAGAGCAAGAAAGGGCTGGTTTTTAACTCCCAACCCTATAGAAAGTCTCTGGTTCAGTTTACTGGTTATAGCTCAAGTCTTGGAGGGTCACAGGCAGAAAATGCTCAGGATGGGGAAGTGAGATTCAACCCCATAAAGAAGCCAGACAAAGCAGGGAGGGGACTGTCTGAGATGAAGAGGGAAATTCCCCATCCTGGGTGGGTGGCTGCCAAAGACAGCCATGAAGCCCTTCCAAGAGATGATAGAGGGGAAGTTCCCAGATCAAGTGGCATGACTGATAGCACACTTGATCTGGAGCCCTGGACCTGGCTCTGCCACCTTTGGGCTGGAAGGCCAGGATCCAAGTACTCATTGCTCTTCCCCTCTGGAAGTAGGTGGCAAGAGGGGGCTCACGAGGAAAGAGGCATCGGCACTGGTCCCTGTGCTGGGTCCAGCCCTGAGCTTTGCTTAATCCTCACACAAGCTGATCACTCGGTAGTCACCACAGCAAGAGCAGCTGCCCAAAGCTGCTGGACCAGGCGCCACCCAAATGTTTTGCCTGAGTCCGTTCATCTGCCTCTCATGCTAACCCCGTGAAGAAGGTACGCTCCACTGTAACAGGGGAGGAAGCTGAGACACAGAGAAGTTGTCACTTGCGGAAGGTCAACAGCTAGTGAGTGGCAGAGCTGGGACCCACACGCGTGGGACTCTGATCTGCACCAGGTGTCTTAGAAACCACTCAGAAGAGTGGGGCTTGGGAATCGGAGAAGAAAGGAAAAAACTGTGTAGGGTACCCCAGAAGGCCCCCAAGCGATTAATTACCTCTGGTGTGCACCTCTTTCGCCCTGGGAGACGAGGTGATGGCCAGGGACAGAGCACGTGGTGTGGGCTTTCTTCTGGGTTTATTTAGCATTTTATGGATGAATTAATTTCTCCAATGAAGTCACCCATCAGATCACCCATTCCCTTTTCTTTTTTACTTCTTCAGGGTGTCTAAGGGTTCAATGCGTACCCCTTCTGGTTGACATCTGCTCCAAATCTATCTTGTGAGGGGAGCCACTTGAGGAGCCGGCCAGGCCGGGCTTGAGTCCTGACTCTGCCACCATGTGACTGGCAGAACCACCTGACCCTGCTGGGCACCCCCTCCACATCTGTACAGTGGGGCTGAGGCCACCCCCTTTGCAGGGGCCTTGGAAGGGATGAGAAATCACACAGACAAAAATGCCATCCAACTGTGGGTACGGGAAAACGCCAACTCGCTTCCTTCCCATTCTGTTTTTCCACCCTGTCCTATGCCGTCTGGCTCCAATGTCCTTTCCCAAGCTCCACGGCCTCATCTCACCCCTGTGACCATCTCAGGCTCTCCAACTGCTTTCCTTTCCTGTCCCTCTCTGGAACCAACAGGGGTTACTGGCATCACTCTGTGGGCGAGCCTCCCTCCAAGTTTTAGACCCGTGCACTGGGGGTAGCATCAGATTTGGAGCCCCAAGAACTACTCTGCACCCTGCTGCTGATGGGGCAGGCCAGAGCTGATGGGCACATGGGATCGCAGCATTGCCCAGAACAGCCACCACCCCCAGTCACCAGGCCAGTGGGTCCTCTGATCTCCCCCATCTCAGGCAAGAGTTGGCCACAGTCCTGAGAATGGACTTCCACAAAACCACTAGACTCTTGACCATGGGTGGACATCAAGAGACCCAGGCTTCAGCACCAGCTCTGTCCATGGACCCTAGGGCTGTCTCTTCCTCTCTCTGGGGCTCAGTGTGCCCATCTGTACCAAAGGCACTTTCTACACACTTCTGTACAGAAAGAGGTGACCATAAGTCCTTCCACCACCAGCAGCCAATAATTACTCTGCCACACCCATGTCCCTGTCACCCATGATCTACAAGTTACAGCTTGTGCCTTCTCTCTCATCTGCCTGCTTTCTTTTATCAGAGGTGAGTTCAGAGTGAGCCAGGGCATCCCAGGGGATAGCTGCTGCTCTCTGTTGCTCCTATTAAAAACGGGGCTCCTCACTGACCCCACAGTCTGACTTGGAGCTTTTGAAATCACTTCCTCCTCTTGGCCACAGGGTGCATTCCCAGGAGGTAGGTGCCCAAGCTCAGAAAGGAGGGCTGCCTTTCCTGGGGGACCCTGGTGTAATGGCCAGCTTTATGGGTAGGAGCTCCAACTTTGCCTTTGTAGCTGGAGCCCCAAGGAAATGTAACAATGCCCTTCGTCTGGGGCCACTTCCTTTGTCTCAGGCACTGGGCTGAGACTCATCCCTACTTAACTTCATCTAACTCTCCAGCAACCCTATGAGATAGGTCTATTATTATTACCATTCTGTAGAAGAAAAGCTGAAGTTCAGAGAGGTTAAGTTATCCAAGGCCAAAGAGCTAGAAAGCCAAGAAGTGTAACATGTGCCTTTGCATAGTGCTCTTGTGGCTGCGTGGACAGGGTCCTGAGGTAAATGGTACACCAGCTCACCCAGGGAGTTTGCAAATGCCCACTGGCCTGGACCCGCTTAACCTCCCCAGAAAACCCAATCAGTAGGTTCACATCGGAACACAGAAACTTCAGACCTGGGGCCATGGGCACCAGCCCTGAACAGCTGACCCAGCCTGTACTCACCAGAGCTTGAGTGTAGGTGATGGCCTCTAAGGTCTCAGCGACAGTGTCAGTCTCCTGAAGTCCGCTGCCCTCTCCTGATGCCTGTGCAAAGACAAACCATGCCCCGTGCCGGGCAGGCAGAGCAGGTTACAGAGGGACTGAGGCAACCGGGACCTCAAGGAACCTGCAGGGTGACTCCCACAGAGGAACTTGTGCATGCGTGTGTATGTGCCTCTGTGTGTGCGTGCCTCTATGTGTGTGTGTGTGTGTGTCAGAGATAGGGTGGAGTTGAGGAGACAGCATTTGTGCAGTGTACCTGGTTGGTTATTCTTTTTGTTTACTTCCCCCATTTTATTACTCAAACAAAAATCGATCATTTTACATTCTGATGTAACAACTTCCCTTTTGTCCAGGTTCCCGTCACTTCCAACCTTTGCAAGGCTGTCACTGGAATCCACTTTAGGAGCCATTACATCCCAAGTAGACATCCTGCTGTTACCTAATCATTATCACTAGCCCCCTAGATGCAACCAAGTCACCGGCATGCTGTGAGTTTTGCAACCAGTCCCTTGTTCTTGGGCTCCTGAGTTATTTCTACTTCTTCAATACTAATGGCAGCGTAGCAATGAATGACTGCAAGCGCCCCTTCAGCAAGTTTCCTGCAAATGCCAGGCCAGGTCACTGACTCAAGGAGCACAGACGTTCCTACAGAACCAAACTTACCTCTGGGGGAATTGACTGCTTTTTAAAATAATACTAAATTAATGGAATCAACCAAGGATTTGTTTTGGGGTTGACACCACCCAAAGAACAACGGAAATGCCACCCCCTGCTAGATTCTGACTTTGGCATCATGCTCTCCTGTCTGCCTGGAAGGCCTTCCAGACAGGACTTGCTTACAGCTCCTCCTTCCTCTTCCTGCTCCCTGGCCTGCTGAGCTGGGTCTGAGGACCTCCTGGAGTTTCAGTCCTTCAGCTCTGTCCCTGCAATTGGGTGTGTGCCAGCAGCTAGAGGAAGGGGGCAGTTCCAGCTTATCCCTTTATCTCCACAACCACCCAGCGCTGTCACCCACCAGCCACTCAGTAAATCCTAGTGGGAAGGAAGGAGGGAGGGAGCCATTTTTTGCAGCCCACCCCTCCCCTAGTTTAGGCACTGATTCATTTGCCAGGCATAAAACTAACCTAAATTTAGTTTCGTTTTTATAGGAATTTACACGCAGAATAGCTTAGAGTTCTAACTCTGATTTTAGAATTCTGACACCCTTCTTGGCAGGAATGCTGGAAATGAGGCCATTGACTGCCTCAGAAGAGCCTAACACCTTATAAGACACACAACCCCTACACCCAAAAGAGGGCTGAAGTTCTTTAAAAAAGTGAAAAAGAGCCAAAGGCCCAAAATAGGCATTGAGGCAGCACTGGCCAAGATGAGAGGGTTGACAGACTCCATGACGTTGGGGAGGAAGAACTGCTGGGCACCCAGCCCTTCCCTGGCTGGTGGCTGCTGGGGCTGCACAGCCACTGTGGAGGGGCAGGGAGCTCACCGACAACTCCTGGGCTTCACACAGCTCCTCTGGAACCCTGGGGTCAGCGTGGATGGTCAGCTGCTGTATGGACCCCTGGGAAAAGCAGAAGGAAGAGGAGCCCTGGGTTACATGTCTGCAGTGCACATGCCGGGGGACAAAGGACCATTTGCGTGACAGAGAACAAGTGAAAGGACAGGCGGGAGACTGTGCTGCCTGCCACTGTGACAGGAGAGCCGCTCCACCTCTTGGCCCACTCCCTGTTCTGGGGAGTCTCCGTGGAACACTATGATAGGAGCCCCCTTAGCCAGAAAGGCCCTTGCAGAGCTTTGTGCGTGTTGCCACAGCAGCCTCCTGACCGTCCCCAGGCCCCACCTGGTCAGTAGCTCGCGCTGAAATGCACGGCTCCCTCTCTTAGAAAGTGAGCATCTTGTCCCAAGGAGAGCTGTGGCAGCCACTCCCACCAATTCTCTTGATACCAAAGGTAGCAGGTAAAATTACCACTGGACTCGAAGTCCTAAACATGCTCCAGCACCTTCCCCTGCTCCACAAATAAACACATTCCATCCCACTGAGCTGCCTGGTTCACCCATGAAGACTGATGAGTAAATACATGTGCCGACTAATGAACACCTACGGTGACTTAGCCACTTTCTGTAGAACAGCCTATTCATAAAATTCATTCAGATAATGAATCAGCTTTCTGATGCTTTGTTGCAGGCACATTGTTTAAAAGAAGAGAGAAAAGCTATCTCTCACCCCAGTATTCTAGATTTGTCTACCTTAGTGGAAAGTACTTCAGTGCAATGGTCACCCATATCCAAAGAGAAAATCATTTAAGGACGTAATTAACCTTACTTTTTCTAAATCACAGCCTAAAATGTACAGTATTTTCACATGTCTCACTTGACTCTGTGAGTCCATAGGGTAAGTTTTCTTATCTTTATGTTCAGATGAGAAAACAGAGCGTATCAGAGAATCCAGGACTGTCTAAAATCAGCAGGCTAAGTTGAAAATGGAGCGCTGGAATCAAAGTGGTTTGAATTCCAGGCACAGTGTTTGTCCCACTATAACACACATGCTCTTTTAAGGATATCAGAATAAAATAATAACAATCATAATCGCTGGTATTTAGTGGACTGGGACTCCATGTCCATTGGCTTCCCTGATCTGCTGGGAGTGGACTTGAACTCACAGTGAATTTGTCCAGCCCTGTGGCACCTGCGCTGCCCACGAAGATTCCTGTGCTGGGCTCGAAAGTCAAAGGCTGGGAGGACCGCTGGAAGAGGACATGGCTGTGCTCCTCGCAGTCCATGAGCAGGGTCACTTCCTCCCCCTGGATGATCACAGCAAAGTGGTTCCACCTGTTGGTCATCACAGGCACCGAGAAAACAGCAGCTTCGTGGGACAGGTGGGAGCCAGGCTCCGTGTAGTAAAGGATGACCCGCTGGTGGCCATCCTGCACTCCCGAGAGCCGCAGGCCTAGGTAAATGACCTTCTGGAAGGCGTCAGTAACGGCAAAAAGCACCCCGCCTCGGGTGCTGCTGGGCTTGGCCATGACACTGACGGCAAAGTCCCTGAAGAAGGCAGGTGGGATGAGGGTCCTGGCTGGGCGACCTATGTTGGCACCAGGTCCGAAGCTGTAAGCTGGGAAGCCATTATAGCCTGTGACAAAGGACACGGAGGAGGGCAGTGGGACACCGATGAGCTGTGTGAGGTCCAGATGGCCTTGGGAGGCTGAGTCTGCAGGGAGGGAGAGAGGACATGCTTCAGACATCGAGGCTACACAGCATCTAAACGGAGACAGTCATAAGGGAAACGGGATCTCTCAGGAACCCACTGAAACTGCAGTTTCTAAATTGCTGTTTTCAAACTTTTTTGGCGAAAAAATCCAATGTGAAACTCATTTACATTGCAACGCAATACGCACGTGTGTAGATAAATATGTATCTGTAACACTGAAACAAATGTGTCATAAAACACCATATTGACTTTTAATATTCAGCACACCCTCAGATATTTTCGCTTGCATTTAATTATCATCTTTCTCTTTCATTAAACACATTGGAATGACCTACTGAATTGATTTCATTACCCACTAATGGATCATGATCCACAGTTTGGGAACGTTTACAAATCATTCCTGGAATAATCCTAGAATATATAATGTTCCCCTATTAACTTGCAGATTTCTTTCCCTCCTATAAAACCAGATAGGTTTGTTTTGGTTTGTTTTTAATGAGGTTTACTGTCTAAGTGCCTCAGAGTGTGGGGCAAAAAAATTTGCAGGGACAAAGTGAAATGTTCTCAGACCTCAGGAAAACTGAAATTTGCATCACTGTCAAAACCCTTCATCATCACTGTCCTCCTCCTCCTCCTCCCCCTCCCCTCCCCCCCCCTTCATCATCCTGGGCACTTTCCAAGCTTTTCACATACTTTAGCTCACCGAGTCCTCTCAACAGCCCTATGAGGTTAGGTACTATTGTTCCTGTTTTTACTTTGGAGAAAAGCGAGGCTTAGAGATGTTAACAAAGTAAGGTCCATGCAGGCTTCAGACCACAGCCTCTGCCCCCAGAGTCTGTACTCCTGACTGCCACTCCTGTGCGGGAGAACCAGTAGAGCCCCATTACAGTGGCCTGACAAGGACCCTAGACAGCATCCCCAGAAAAAGGCTGCAGGCTAGCTGCTAGTGATGCACACACACTGCTGAGCTGATGTCCAGGGTACCAGCAGTGGGACAGAAAGGTGAGTCGCAGGAAAGACCAGACAAGTCCTGCGCAGGCAGGGCAATGGACACACACACAATTACCATGAAACATTTTGGTCATACAAAATAGTATAAAGGATAATATGAGGCACTTGAAATGGTGAAAACGGCAAATTTGATGTGTATTTTATCACAATCAATAACACACATAGCCCACAGGGTTGCTGTGAGGATTAGATGAGATAATATGAGGCACTAAGACCTGGAAATGCTCAGAAAATGTTGGTTATTATTACCCTCATTTTTGTCCTCCTCCTCCTCATCATCGTGAGAGTTTCAGGTTTAGAAAGGAATCTCAGATCACCTGACTTGACCTCAACCTGAGAGGTCCAGTGTGGTAGCTCCTGGCCACCTATGGCTACCAGGCCCTTGAAATGTGGGTCTTCCTGAGTGAGATGCGTCATGAGTGTAAAATGAAAACTGGGCTTTCAAAGACTTAATTGGGAAAAAGGAACGTGAAACACCCCAGTAATGATTTTTATATCAATTACATACATGTTGAAATGACTGGAAAATATTGGGCTAAATATTATTAAAATATTTGAAAAAATAATATGAGAAACAAAAATGTGCCCCCACCCCACTTAAGAAAGAAAATACCCATCAGCCCACACTCTGAACTCTCTCCAGTCTGTCTGTCCCTCTGCCCACACTCCATGTGGCCACTCTTGGGACCTGGCACTTATCCTTCCGATACATTTGATTTTATGTTTACTAAACAACTCTGTGTCTCTAAAAGAATGAAAAACCATTGTGCATGTTTCTAAACCTCAGAAACATTGGTGTGATGCATGTATTCTTCTGGCTCTTGTTTTGTGGTTTTGTTTCACTCAAGATTGTTTTTTTAAAAATTTCTTTGTTAACACACATGATTCTAGGCTTTTACTTTCATAATAGTACTCTATGGCATAAGAATGCCACAATGGGTTGATTCACTTTTCTGGTGATGGACAGTGAGGTTTCCATCACTGTTATCAACAGAATTTCTATGAACTTCCTTATCTTCATCTTACTTGTGCAGGTAATCATAGCACCTTGTGCTTACCTTATGCAGGTAATCCCACTGCCTAGAGGTAGATTATCTAACAGATGATACGGGATGTGTGCACCTGCCACTGCACTGAATGCTACTAGACTGCTCTCCAAAGCAACTGGGCCATCGCACACACCCATTAGTAGCATATTCTTGCCAGCATTTGGGGGACACAGAGAGGTATCATTTGGGAGAGGTCGGGGGAAGGGTTTGACTACAGTGATAATGTTCAGTTTTTAAACTATGTGACATTCCAAAGAAGCATTTATTGTACTACTCCTTATAACAAATTTCATGGAAAATATTTCAAAACAACTGAAAACAATTACTCCATCCTCCATTAAAAAGCACATGTGTACACGTTGGTGCCCTGCTTAGAAGCCTTCTATGGCTATCCAGGATCCCTGGGGTCAGGGATGACACTGCAGCTACCACCCGGCTTGAGAGGCCCTTTATGATCTGGAGCTGTCACAGTCCTTACCCCCAACACGCCTGACACGGTCCCTGGCTGGCCCCATGCTGCCTCCGTCTTCCCACCTTACTAGGAATGCTTTCCCTTCTGGTGTCCCCCTACCCCATCCCAGGTATTTTGCCTGAATAACTCCTGCTAATCATTCAAGACTCAGTCCAAACCTTACCACCCCGGAAGTCCTTTGTTCCACCTCCCATTCCCATCCCCTCTGGCCCTTGGGGCTGCATGAGAAGCTCCCTGGATGCACCCCGGAGTTCTCCATCACAGCCCTCAGCACGTCCAATGTCACTACTGGGCCACTCATTTCTCTCTCCATTGGACAGTGAGAGCAAGGTTCCATAATTCGTCTCTGCGTCCCCAGTATCCACCCCAGTGCTGATGAATGAATGACTGAGGAACAAACTGATGCATGATGGATGGATGGATGGATGGATGGATATATAATTTTTTTTCTTTGGTACCGGGGATCCAACTCAGGACCTTGCACTTTCGAGGCAGGCACCAGAACCACTGAGCTAAATCCCTGGCCCTGTATATATAAATTTAAAAATCCAATTCCCTCATTTTACAAAACACCAACTAAAGTTAGTAGAGGGAGTGTCTGTTGACTCCAGAGCTCAAATTTGATTTTCAATTGAGTGGAAATTGCATTAAAATAGAAATTAATTTGAAGTAATTTGGGTTTAACACTCAAATCCCAGAAAATATTTAAGTTAAAAGACTTATAAATCTGGTTAATCTGACTACATGGAAACAAAGTTCTGCCTAGCAAAATTTTAAAAAGATAATTCCAATAATGTCAAATAAAAACCAAAAGCTGACAAAAAAAAAAAATATATATATATATATATCTCAGACAACAAAATCATTTCCCTAATATGCAAAGCAAATGCATAAGCAAGAAAGCAACAACTCAACAGAAAAATGGGCAAAGAACTGGAAATTCTATCCACAGAAATAAAAACAGCTCATACATATATGAAAAAGATTTGACCCTACTCTTAATGAGAAAAATACAAGTTAAGATTACAAAGAAATGATTATTTTCCCTGTAAGACTGGCAAAGATCAGAATGTGGGATAATATGCTATGTTTGCAAGAGATCAAGACAACACGAAGCCCTCTCATGTACTGCTAGTGGGAGCATAAACTGGTATCACATTGTGGGAGGCAATCTGATATTTATCAAAATTCAAATGCACATGTGCTCTTTGATCCCACTGTTATATTTCCATGATTTTGAAATAAAGTTACCCAAGTGAAATATAGAGCATCATACTAGAATACTCATTGCAGCATTGTTTAGAATCTACCTAAATGCTCATCCTTGGGAATGATTAAGTAATAAATTATAACATATTAATTCAATGAAACACAATGCAGCCTTCAAAAGATGTGGTTCTTCACAAACTAATATGAAGGTTTAAGCAAGATATATTAAATAAAAACAAATCCCAGCACTTAGGGAGGCTGAAGCAGGAGGATGTAAGTTTGAGTCCCACCAGGGCAACTTAGTGAGACCCTGTTTCAAAAAGTAAAAAATAGGAAGGGCTGGGGATG
The DNA here is from genome assembly GCF_000247695.1 of Heterocephalus glaber. The sequence goes on from NW_004624825.1 coordinate 2,011,246, forward strand.
AAGCGCAGTGGTAGAGCACCCCTGAGTTTGGTCCTCAGTACTACTGCTACTACAAAAAAGGTAAAAACACACACACAAAAAACAAAGTACAGAATAAACTGCTATCAGTTGGAAACATATATTAGTGTATTAAATGCATAAATATGAAAAATATATTTAAATATACAGTCATGCACTGTATAACCTTTGGGCAGTGGCTAATACATAGGTGAGAATGGCCCCGTAAGAGTATGCTGCTTAGTGACAAGACAGCTAACTCGGTTTAAGCACACTCTCTGATGTTCCCACCATGATGAAATCAACTAGGGATGCACTTCTCAGAACACATTTCGTCATTAATCGATGCATCACAATTGGAATAGATTAGAATATCTCTAGAAGAATGCACAAGAGACTGGGGAAGGGAGCTAGTGGCTGGGGTATCACTGGATACCGTCTTGTACTTTTTAAATATTACACCATGCACACGGCATAAAAAATAAAGACACTGCATACTTTAAGACATCGACTCTTTGTATCTGCTCCTAGCAATTTAAATTCCTACTCATCTTGCTTTTCCTCACTCAAAAATTACACATCTTGTGTAAAAGAAAGCATAAAAAGGGAAAAGAAAAAGCAAACATCCCATTGAGAATTCTTTTCTCCCCTCCATAGTTTAAAGATAAAAACAAAACCAAGCCACAAATGTCCTGCTGAGGGTGCTGCTCTTCCCTTTCTTTAATTCAGTGAATAGTTTTTCTGCCAGCTCCTCTCTGTCCTACTGAGGATGGGAAGGGAAGCCACTTTCTGGCAGGATACTCTGGGTTTGGGAGAATTCCTGCTTCCACCACAGCAGGTGGGCCAGAAGCTCACATCCAGTGGCTTGCTCTCAAGTGGTGTCCCTGAGAGTTCAAGGGTCAGGTTGGAGTTCTGGGGACACATGGGAAGGGACCAAGAGGGTCCCACTCTGAAAGCTATTTAAGCCAGCCTAGGGCTATCCAGGGCCAGTACATCTGGACTTCTACATGGCAATTCCGGATGTTCCTGTTCCAAGGAGTCTGCTTTTTGAAAAAAATTATGAATCTATTCAACCACCTTGATTTATAGACAAGAAAACTGATAATCAGGGAGAAAGATCCATTACCAGGAGACCAAGCCAGGCCACAGTAGGTGCAGCAGCAGAGCCAGGATGGACAGAGTCTCAGAATACTAAGTCCCCAGAGAAGGTCCCCTCCCATTGACCAGTCATTCCAGGTGCCGGCCATTGTTGTGCTAGCTGGAAAAGGCCAAAGGGCAGGCAGGAGAGGACAACATCCTCAGCTTTGATCAGATGATGGTGAGAAGCACAAGTGCCTGATAAACTGTAGTGACTGGCTTGTGATTAGATTTAAAGGTATAAACTTAGCAAAACCCAAAGTCTTCAAAGTCTTTTTAACCTCTCTGTCCACAGATATATATGTGTGGGTTCTGGCCACTGGCTCGGCCACAGAGGAAGCCAAGCTATGTATGTGGAGGAAGCCCAAGTCAGCCATCCCTGCTCCGAGCAACCCCTACTTCCCTCCACAGGCTCAGTCCCATGGTGTGATGTGGCAGGAACAACCTCTAAGCTGGACTGACCCATGCTCAGGGCTGTGCTGGGCTGGCTGGCTAATTTCTCCCTGGCCTCTAGTAGAAGGGCCGCCTGCACAGGCAGCCACTAAGGAGAGGAGGAGCAGCCGGAGAGCCAAGAGCAGCAGGCAAAACAACATGGTCCATGGGCTGTCCTGGGATGGCTCTGTGCTGGGGAAGAAGGGAAAGGGTGGAGTGCACAGCTGGTGGGAAGACATCCCATCATCCTGGAGGGGCAAGACCAGGGGCTTTCATGGAAATTTCTGATCTCAGGATCCACAGAGGGGGCCGGGCCCATACATCACAGATTATAAAATACCTACCTCACAGGACAGCTGTGCGCTTGAATAAAACCATGTCCCTAGAATATTTACCATACTGCTTAGGATGAGAGGACTTAACAAACAGTAGCTACCTTTCCTTTCACTATTATCATGATCCCACTGTTTCCCCACACAAGTGTCAGACTGGAAAACCCAAAGTATCCTAAATGGGTTTCATTCTTTCACACTTCCAAGTTTCCTCTGCTCAAGGAACTGCTTCACGCTTCCCAAGGTCCAGCTTCAAGGGCATCACCTCCTCCGTGAAGTTTTCCTGCATTTCCCACCAGCCGGTCTGGGCCTCCTGCCCTGACTCCATGGAGCATGCATGGGATATCACAGAAGTATTGGACTCCACATCTTGGGAGCCCCTTGAGTGTCAGAGCTGGGTCCCTCCCTCCCTGCTCTGCTTGAGCCAGTGCTCAGTTTGTGTTCCCTGGCTGAGCTGAACTCCAGGCATGGATTCCAGTGAAGTCCCACATCCAACAGTGACCTCACCTTACACTCATTCATCAACTGGGCATCCCAGCTCCCTCCTGTGTCCCAGGGAGCTCACTGGAAGCAGAGGGGACAATGAGAGAGAGCCAGGCAGGGAAAGAGGGACTCAAGTTCTAGTTCTGGCCTTGTCATTGACTATCTGTGCTCTCAGGCAAATCCTCTTCTTTCTCTGGCCTCTGTTTCCCCACCTGCACAGGGTTAGATAGATGGACTTTCAGAGCTGTATCCACTATGATATTTCTATGTACATTCACTGCTCTCAGACACCTCCTAACATTAAATCTTACCTCAGTCTTATTCTTTCACTTCACTAATGCATAAGGATAGCTTCATTTCCAGTGGGCTTCTTTTTCAACTTTCCAATTCATGAATTTGATAACACTTACAAAACCCCCACATTGTGTCTTGTGTAGTGCTGGAGATAGGATGAACCTGAAATGTGTGTTACCAAGAAGCTCACCATTTCGGTGAGTGTGAGCAGCCATCCATTCATGTTACATACAAGCTCCAAAGCCTTCATTAGCTCCCCAGTGCCTTCAGCATCAAGCCAAAATTCCATTCAAGTTACCTTCTACTTCACCCCCTCATTCCCCTCCCCTGTAACTTTGCCTTGACTTACGCCATCCTTTCTATTGACATTACCCTTCTCCATCTTCTCACTGGCTGAAGCTTTCCAGGCTGGCTCAGGTGCACCCCAACACACGGGAGCCCCTCTTCACCCTATAAACAAAGCTGAAGGCATCACTCCCTCCTCTAAGCACCTACCTAAGAGGCTGCACTGAGCAGGAAGTCAGGAACGTGGCCTGAAGGAAAGGGCTCTAATAGTCAGCACCTAGGTCTTGCTCCCCCTGGAACCTTTGGCTCAGACTCTCAGCGCAGTTTCAGGGCGGCCCCTCCCCTCCCCTCCCCTGGGCATGGGGAAGAGACAGCACACAGCTTTAGAGATGGACCAGACAGAGGAAACTCTGAGCACCACCGCAGGGTGCGACTTTCCTCCCAAGGGTCCAAGCCAGTTTCTATGGAAACCGAGGCCAAATACTAGCGATGAAGAAACAAACGGCACAGGGATCTGTTTTCCTCCCACAGGGATTACGACTTGGCCAGGGGAATGAAGAAAGGGTCTCACTTTTCCTCCTTCACTCTGCCACTGCCCCTGGGACATCTGGCGCCTCCCCCTTTTCCATTCGGCCTCGGTTTCCTCTTCTTTGCAATGGGCTAGGTCAACCTTTCCATCTGTGGGGTCCGGAAGCAGTGCCTGGGGCTGGCTTGGGTTTGGAGCCTTGCCTCCCTAGGGAACTGTATCTTGCTCTGCAAAACTCCATCCCACAGATGACCATCTGGGACCTGCGCCCAGCGCTAGCGCTTGTAAGTATTTAAGGCCCGAGGAGACAGACGAAGGCGCGTTCCTCTGGCTGCGGGTCAACCCAGGCCACCAAGTTCGGACCTAGCAGGCAGAAGAGCTAGGACGTCCCGCCACCGAGCACGGCGGCGGCCCCTAGCGGCCGCGCGAGCACCTGCGCCTCTGCCAACTGCACGGAAACCTCGCCGTCGAATTGGGGGTCACTGCGCGTGGAGGGGACTGGAGGAACCCGGATCCTGATCAAAGTCATGATCAGAGGTCTGGAAGGGACCCAAAAGAGCTGGGCCGAGCCCAAGCAAGTGAGCTGTGGCCAAGCCAGGCCTCCCTCCCATCTCGTGTTCCTTACCTACACCTGCTGCCTGGGAAGGGTGCCTCTCGCGCAGGGCTCCCCCTCCCACCCTTGCCTAGCAAGGACCTTTCAGGAGAGGGCTAGGAGCAGGGTCCAAAAACCAGGGGCTGCAGCTGACGAGCGAAGGGTGCGTAGGGTAAGGTGGACCCATGCGGGGTCTTTCCGGCCTGAAATTTCCTGCACGCAGTATTCCAGCTGGAAGAAAAGCCATCCTCAATCCCAATAGCTCTCTCCACCGCCTGCGGCGTGAGCTGGGTGTGTCCCTCCTCCTTGTCCCTTTGTTGGCTGTCCAGCCAGGGGAAAAGGAAATGCTGGCATCTCTCGGGACTGTTCATTCCTTTTACTAAGTCAGGCCCCTTCGCATGTGGCTTCTTCCCTTCCTTCCACATCCCTGGAGATGCTGGAAGCTTGGAGTACAGCAAGCCACAGGCTGTGCTGAAAGAGTGTGTCTTGCTCTGTGGGGAAGAAATCTCCTCTGACGTACACCGATGCAGTCAAGGCCATATGGTTTCTGCTTGAACATCTCCATTGCTGAGAGCTCATTGCCGGCCCCCCGACCCTGACTCTGGCTGGGCAACTTCAGTTCTTTCTCAAGCTGAACACAAGCCAGTCTCCCATTTGCACTGCATTTTTTCTAGCCACCCTTGATGGCCTGTTCCCTCAACCCACAGGCTTCAGGCCTGGAAGGAATGACTCCAACAGGGACCAGGACAAACCCAGCCCTCCCCACAGGCTTCTCTCTGGACAGCACAGCCTGGCCAAGCACAGGAAGCACTGTGTCCAGGGACAAGTCACAGCTCTGTGCCTGTGGGGAAACGGCTCCACCTAGGCCAGGAGCTCGGACGGCTCCTGGTGCTACCTGACTCCTCTACCTAGCGACAGGAACACAGCATACTTCATGCTGCACATTATCTGTTGCACTCAGCAAAGAGCAAGAGGTTCTTAGAAAAACCTACCACCCAAAGCATTTCTTAGAAAAAGAACTGTTTCCCTGCCAGGGAAAATCCAGGACCAACTTAGAAAGGAGACCTGGCTGGGCAACAATCAAAGACCCCATTTTTCTGAATCACAGAAGAGCATTTTTCTACATGTAAACTTAGAACGCCTCCTTCCCCTTTCTGGTTTTCATATATAGCACAGGAATTTTCCTGCTCAATGAAGTTACTGTGTGAGCGCTCTCTCTCACTCTCTCTCTCTCTCTCTCTCTCTCTCTCTCTCTCTCTCTGCTTCTCTGTCTCTCCCTCTCTCCTTTTTGCTCTCTGGTTATCTCTCTCGGGCCTCTGCCCTAAGCCAAGAAGAAGATGGGCTGCCGCTGGGTTCCCCTGGCCAGCAGCTGGAAGACATTGGAAGAAGTTCTCACCTGTCCAGCACTCTCTCCACTTTCCTAAGCATCCTCTTACCTGTTCCTTCTGCCAGGAGAGAAGCAGAAAAAGGATCATCCTCTCTTTTCGCAGAAGACACAGTCAAGCTACAGAGGAGGAAGCAACTTGCTTAAGGGCCCCCTGCAGTGGCCAGCACTGAGGGCCAAAAGCTCAGCCCAATCACCTCCCTGGCTTTCCTGGGGGCTCTCCCCAGTGCAGCTGCCACCTGTGTGTTCCCAGAGCCCCACCCGTTCTTCCCCCTTGACACCCTCATCTGGGTGCACTCCAGTGCTCAGTTCCCTACCCTCTCCTAGAATCTACCATGGAACGGACCATGCCAACCCATCTTTCAGTCTGCAGCACAGAGCCACCAAAAGTGACCTATGAATGATCTGAATGAGAGGCAACAACAGCATCCACAGCTAAACCTTGCAGTGAGTGCATTGCTTCTCACCAAGTACTGTTCAAAGAACTTGCCACAGATCAGTTCATTTTCATACTTGATTCTAGGAGGTAGATGATATTGTTATCTCCATTTTACAGATTCGAAAACTGAGTTTGGGAAAGTTACTGTTCCCAGACTATGAGGTTAATAAGTGACTGGAATCGGGATTCAAATGGGAGTAGGCAAGATGATGGAAAGGTTCCAGGCCTGGCCACATATCAGAGTCCCCCAGGGAGCTATGAACAAATCAGAAGTCTGGCCCTCCCGTCTGGCTCTCCAGGACCACAGTCTTTTACAGTCTGCTCTGGGCAAGTCAAATGCCCTCTCCCAGGACACAGCCACAGGTAAATGCTTGGACTTGGGTCCTGCATTTGTCACTAACTGGCCGTGTGACTTTGGTCAAGCCACTTCACCTCTCTGAGTTGGAGACACCTACTCTGTGTGGTGTGATGCAGTGGAACCAACTGTAACCCCACACACACACTCCTGCTGTCACTGCAATGAGGCCCTTTGATCCCTTCCTTCTCCCCCTCCCCAAAGTTTTGAGGCACCCCTGGGGCCACGTGTACCAGGTGACCCAGAGAGGGCACAGATGTGAGCAAGCGTGAGCAGCTGTGGGCACTGGGGAAGAGTTTTGTAGTCAACTGCTCTGCTTTATGTACTTTCCTCTTCCATGTGGGGAACAAAAGACTCTTTGAGTGTGTTGAGGGCCTTGACTCCTGAGAGTGACATAAGCTGAAATGAGTCACCACCCGAAGCAGGCAGGCAGGCAGGCAGGCAGGCAGGCAGCTCTGGCGGGCTCAGCTTGGGCTGTGTGAGGAAAACACGGGAACAGCTTAGAGGAGAAGGGGCCTGACAGGGGCACATGAGGTGCACAGATGGGGACACACCGAGGCCTGCTGGAAGGGGCACCCACAAGTTCTGGCTCCTGCAAACCACCATGCTCTACATTCAAGGGCACAGGGCTCCAGCTGGCGGGTCAGGCAAGGGCCAGTGCAGACATCTGGACCTGAGGGATTGCAGGGGTATTTTCCAGAGCAGGGATGGGAGGGAGGGCCTTTGAGGAAGCCAGCAGCCACAATATATACATACTTAGGATCACTTGTATACATTTGCACTTCCACTGTGACATACAGTCATTCAGATTCACACCCACACTCATAAACACACACATGTGCTCTCAAATATTCACACCCCACCAACACACACATTCACACAGATGCTTCTGTTCACATATACATTCACTTTCAAAGACATACAGACTCACACACCTTCACAATCCAGTACACACACACACACACACACACACACTGCACACAGTCACACACCCACGTATCTACTCACATGCTCTCATACATTCCTTCCTGGATCCTTTCTCACATGCTAACACATATCTACACACTCATGCTTACTCACACCCAGGCATTCCTACCTAATTTTTTTAGTGTATTGGGTTCTAGTTCCCGTCTCAGTGAAGACAGGGTTCTGCAGCTAAAAGCAAACAAGTGATGCCATCACTCAATGTGGAAGCCAGGGGATGGAAAGGCAGGTACTGGCTGGGGGGCCACCCTCGCTTCTCTTGCTATTCCTTAAAGGCTGAGATCTTTGATGGCATTTCCACATACTGGGTTTCAGCTTCTCTGGAGGGTTTCAGTTTCTCTGTATTTTCTCCCTTCTCCCCAGAATGTCTGACTTAAGGTCATGTGTTCATGCAGCACTGACCCATCATCCCATTCCCTTGGTGTCAGTAACAGCAATGATACCTAAGTAAACAGGAGCAGCTGCCATATACAGCTGACACCTGGCGCTTGGCCCAAAGCCTGGACAGGGAGATGCTCGATAGAAGCCTATTTTGTGGCTCATGCGCCCTAAGCTTTTACTCTGTCCCAGGCACCAAGTGCTACACCCACACAGCAGTGCTTATCCCTGCTGCACAACAGAGTCCTCTAGAGGGACTTTTAAAATACTAATGTCTGGACCTCTCCCCAGAGATGGGGATTCTATCAGCTTAGTCGTGGCCAGGATATGGGGGACTTGCACAAGATCCCTAGGCAACCCTAATTACAACCCTGGATTCTTCCCAACAAGCCCACTTGCATTGTCCTCAATTCACAGATGAAATATAAGTACCGAGAAGTTAAACTACATGCCCAATGAATGGCACACAGCTATCAAATCCCACACCTGGTCATTTCAAACTCTCACAGGTCTGATGTGAGGTGCTGAGTCCCTGTCTGCTGCTCCCAGGAGTGTCACTGCTACCTCACAGGAGGCCGAACTCCTTCAGGAAGCACACCCTGATTGTTCCAGCCCTCAGTGACACAGGACACAGCTGCCTCTCTGCTCCCGCTGCCCTGACCACACCTCCCTGTCACTGCTGGCATCCACACTCAGCACCTCCCTGGCAGCTGGGAGCCAGGTTCTGCTGACAGCAAGAGGCCAACTCCTGTGGCTTCTCCTGACCAGTTTCAGGTGGCCTGGGGTCTAGTCCTGGCCACTGACCTGGCATTTTTTCAGAGCTTGGAGATGGTTCTTTGAGCAGCTAGTATTGTGCAGAAAGAGTCAGCCAGCTCTGGATTCAACCCCAGGTCTGCTGATACATGCTGTGCAGCTATGGACAAGATATTTTAGCTCTCTGAACCTTGACATCTACATCTATAACAGAGGAATAATAATACCTACTTCAGGAAAGTTTCCAGCATGACCTGGGATAGGAGACATAAAGCACTGAGCAGAGTTTCCAGCAAAAACAAACATCTAACAAGTCATACTGGTGGCTGTTATTACTATCAAAGATATTAGCTTTCTTTTTTTCCCCATAAACCACTGTCTAGAGTTGCTATAAAAGGTACCTTTGTATAATTTTCCTTCTGGGCATCATTTTTCTCACCTACAAAATGAGGTGATACAACCTCCCTCACTAGAGTGTGGTGAGGATCAAATATGATTCAGAATGTGAAAATTAGCATGGACAAAGAGCTCCTGACAAGGGCCTGGGACTGCAGATTAGCGAAATCTGAACATGCTGCAATGCTATAACATGTCCAGTGTGGCTTCATAAGCAGTTTCCTGCCACAGTAAGTTTGAGGCCAGTCAGCTACATAGTGAGTTCAAAGCCAGCCTGAATTACATAGTAAGACCCTACCTCAAAAAAAGAAAGAAAGAAAGAAAGAAAGAAAGAAAGAAAGAAAGAAAGAAAGAAAGAAAGAAAGATTTATATCCTAATATCAGGACCTCTGAGTGTTACCTTATTTGGAAAGTTTCTGCAGATACAGATTAACGAGTTTAAAGTAAGGAGAATGTTGTAAAGCGTAAAGTAAGGATTAGCTGGATGGGCCTTAAATCCAATGACAGATGTTCTCATAAGACACACAGAGGGGTGATTTGACAGATTGAAGAGGAGAAGACATATGACCATGGAAGCAGAACTTGGAGTAACACAGCCACAAGCCAAAGAACACCAACAGCCACCAGAGGCCGGAAGAGGTAGGAAATGTATTCTCCCCTAGAGACCTACAACACCTTGATTTCACACTTTTGGCCTCCAGAGCTGTACAAGAATAAATTATTGTTGTTTTAAGCCATCCATTTGCGGTTCTTTGTTACAGTAGCCCCAGGACAGATACATTTCCTGAATGCTTCATGCACCAAGCACAATTCCATGTGAGTTACCTGCCTCGGTCCTTCCATACTCACTACGATTTCCTCCGAGGAGAAAGTGTTACGATAACTTCTCTTGTGTAGGTGAGAAGAAGGAAGTGCAGAGGGATCAGGCCACACAGTTTGTGAGTGGTAGAGGCAGGATCTGGGCCCTAACAGCCTAGGTCCATAGCCCATGTGCTTCTTAACAGTGACATTGGTGGATCTCAGAATGTGCTGCCTGGGCCAGCAAGACACCAGTGGCATCTGGAACCTCCTGGAGACACAAATCTTCAGGATCTACTCCAAACCTACTACATCAGAAACTCTGGGGAAGGGAGCCCCACATCCTGTGCTCCCCCCAGCCCTGTAAGTATCTCTGATGTACATCAAGTCTGAGGTCTGCTCTGCTGCCGAGACTAAGTGTGGCTCATAGGGAATCAGGGGGCAGAAGACCGGAGCAAGCAGCTAGCCAGAGAGAAGTCTGCTGCAGGGGCTGAGACCCAAGCATGGGGCTTAGGGGCAGGACCTCAGTTGCTTCTACCAGGGGACAGACCCAAGAAAGACTCCAGACCTAGACAGGAGAGATGTAACATAGCACAGCAATTGAGTGATGTCTTAAGCAGGCTGGTGGCATGCTGAGTCCTCTGAGTGACTCGATCCCATTAACAGGAAACAGGAATGTCCTGGGGCCTAAAGGAGGCTGCCAAGTGGCTCCCACTGAGAGGGAAGGAAGCTGACCAGCAAGAAGCCTGTCCCAGCCCATGCTTGGAAGTAACCGGGTTGGAGAGAGGACTGGCAACTCAAGCCCCTGGGCCTGGGGATGGATGAGGGCTCTGCAGCGAGGAAGAAGCTTTTGGTCTCTATCCATGCTACCACAGAGGGCAGCTCGGTCCCACGTCTTCCAGTGGCTACTTCCTGAGCTTTACCCCAGTCTCCCCTCACCCACGCTGGGCTCAGGGGTCTGAGGATATTCAGCAAAGGCTGCTCCAGCTACACTAGGAAGCTGTGCCTGGTGGCTTCCCCTTCTCCACAGGTCTCCTGCATATTCACAAATGAGTCACATCATCTCTCCAGGAACAACCCCTTCCACGCCTCACCCCTCAGAGTCCCAGGAGGCCCCAACTTCTTATACTGTTATTATATGTTCCCTTGCCTATTCTCCCCCACTGGCCCGTGGACCCTTTGGGGAGAGGCAACATGTTCAGTTTCAACTCTTTATCTTCTAACTTTACCCCCTCTTCCCTAACACAGAGCCTTGCACTAGGTTTGGTTGAAGTTGAGCATTTGATGAATGAATGAACGAACCAACACATGTAAGTAAATGAAAAGAGCTTCATGGATTCTGGACAAGACAGATTGTGTGCTCATCTTAGCACACCACGTTTGGTGTAATCATAAAGTCATAATCATATAATCATAAAATATGTTCATGAATGCCAGTAATTGTCACAGTAATCCCACCAGCACCACTGAGTTTAATATGTACTTCATAGCCTAGCTCTGCTTGAACTCCCACTGCTGAGGTATAATATTAACAGCTATCTAAAGGCTTAATGTTGACTCTTTGCAGCTTGGAATAACTGGCTTTCTGCAAAATGGCTGCCTTTGGCTCTCACCCCCAAGCCAAGTTGGGAATGCCTCTGCTAGACATACTGGCTTCTCAGACTTCATACCAAATTCCAGCCGCCTCCACCTTCCCCCTCCCTGAAACAAGGGTCTGGGTGGGGCATATGGATACAGATGCTTCCCCTTCTCTGTGACAGACTGTTAGATTCTTGCGGTTTGGCTGGAGGCCCAGAGGGGTTGCTGTGGCCCATTCAGGTTATGGAGCAGGAGCTGGGACCACTGGACAAGATGGGATGAGACAGGCCAGACCTTCAAGCCCCAGGAGCAGAGCAGGTTCTCCTGCAAAGATGAAGCCCCACTTCCACAGAGATGGGCATTGAGTTGGAAGGAGAGCCATGGAGTTGTGGGAGGAGCTTTTTAAAAAGTATGGGAATTCTGCAGCGTTCTAAGTCTCACTAAATCTCTCTCTAAGTAAAGCATGTCCTGGGGTGTGTCCTGAGTCTTTGGTATGGTTGATACTACACAGTTAATAAAAACTCTTTTAGAAGCTGCTACCCATAGGCCTCCAGGCAGTCATAATTTACATGATCCTAGCCCCTGGGAAGCACATCCACCAGGGAAGACTGGATCCCAGAAAAGGAGGCAGGTCCTCCCCATCATTCACTCAGTCACTCAGTCATGGCCCCAAGTCTGGCTTTGCCCACAATCAATATCCGTGAGTTAACTTTGTCTGTACTTGGCCTGCACTGAACTCGATGAGATGGAGAAGATAAGGAATTCAGTACCTAACTACTTCTCAGCCTAGTAAAGGATACCAGACACCAACACACAGAGTCCTGATAGAGTGACCTGAGCTTGGGGTGATGAGTGAAACACAGGCAAAGGTCTGCAGGGGCTCCCTGCCTACTGGAGGTTCTGGTAAGGGCCTGAAGGAGGAAGCAATTGAGAAAGGCCTGGAAGGCTTTGCACAGATGAACACAATGGAGTCATCAGAGAGCATAGCAAACCCACAGTAGGAAAGCTGGGAATATGGAGTAATTCCAGGAATAGGAGACATGGGTCCCATACATAACCACAAACATTGAAGCAAAAAGAAGGGAAATATGGGTCCAGACAGACACACCCTGAGAAATGTTAAGCAAAAGGCCTAAGTTTGTTTACTCTCAGGACAATCTGATAAGGTGGGAGCCATGGCTATCCACTTTCTCAGATGAATGGACTGAGGATGAAGGAGATCAAACCCATGAGCTGGTTACTGGGGTGGATGGGCTTCTACTTTCTATTCTTAATCACTTCTGCACTTAGAAGATGAGCCAGGCCAAGGCACCTTGGAAGGTTTCTGAGGAGGGCTCCAGCTGACCATTTTAGGAGGAGTCACCCCCTTCACCTCAAGCTGCTGTCCCTGGCAGCTGGGCCCCTTCCCTTCCAGTGCCAAGGAGAGGGTAGGCCTGGGAGACTTGGAAATGTGGAGTGCAGGCGTGAGTTTGGCAAGAGAGGAGACGTACCTCCTTCCCTGCAGTCTCTCAGCACTTGGCATGTTGTGCCCTGGGGAAAGTGAAGCTGCCCTGAGAGCTGCCTGTGGCATCTCAACAGATGGGGCTGTGTGAATTCAGGCAGGACAGGCAAGCAGCGAGGACAGAATGAACACATAGCTTCAGCAGGCACCGTGAAATCGCACCTACACTACCAAGGCAGATGAAGAATCGGGGTAAACAGAGCTGGGATGGATCTCAGAATATACATGGCCCAATGACCCCAAGATGAGAAACCGAGACCCTGCCTGATGGCAAGACCCACCCAACCACCTACAGCATGGTATATCCCCAACTATCCAGGACACTCTCACCTATTACCTAAGGGATGGAAAAGTGCCTGGCATAGTGCTTGTCTACACAGGGTGCCTACTGCAGGGATGAATGTGTTTGTGTCTATAGTGGAGGCCTGTGGCCCACATGAAATGACTCTAATGCTGTTGAGTAGGGGAAATGAACATAAGAAATTTGTTCTACTGTTATCAAACACACTACATCTTTCTGCACATTTTCTGTATCAACTGTGCAGAGACCTGCTCTCTGCAGAATGCTAGAGTCTCATTTGGCTCTGAAGTGGGATTTGAGTTTAAGGTGCAGCCAAAACAGATGTTGACCCTGAAGTCATATTTGAAATAGGCTGACTCTTGTTTGATGCAAACGGAAGTACAGCTTGGTGGTCCCTAAATGTCTGCTGGAGGAAAACCCTGTGGCCTCCAGAATCATGTGAGGGACTCAGACCTTCCAAGGAGACAACCCAGGAAACAACTCATAAATGGAGACCAGAAGCTGAGTAGGGAGGGGGCGACCTTGGAGGGACCTGAGAAAGACCAGCCTTCCCCAGCTTGGGGCAGGGAAAAAGACATAGAATTAAGCACCAGAGAAACTGCAAGCAACTTCCTACTCTACCACTTACTAGCCAGATGACCTTGTGAAGGTTCTTCAACTTCTATGAGCCTAAATCTCCTTATCTGGGCAGAGAGGTGGCAATAACCAGGTCTCAGTGTTGCAGTGCAAAGTGATTGTCAGGTGCCTAGGACATCCTATTCATTTCTGTACATTTCACTCTTTTATGCACAGATTCACAAATAATTTCCAAGCACTAATGACCATGTGCCTGCCGCTGTTAGTGCTGGAGACTCAGGCTGAACAAAACAGACATGGCCCTGGTCCACAGCACGGAGGGTCTAGGATGAGCTCTTTAGTCTTGGCTGGGTATGGTTCATTAACCTTGTGGGACTTCAAAGTGCTGGTGTGTGGTCCTCATTCCAATCAGAATCTCTGGAGAATGAGGCCCAGGTCTTGGAATCTGGGGAGAGCTTGTGTGACTGAACACCTGCTGTCCTCAGCTCTACCTTCAGCTTTCAGCATCCCTGCAAGGGTCTCATATGCCTGCACCCTCATCGCAGGGAGAAGCACCCTTCTGTTCAAGTGAGGAAATCAATGCTCCTTCTGGACAAGTCCCTGGATCACAAGCCAATACGTGACAGAACTGGGATTTGGAGTCCATCTGATGATCCCAAACCTTAGCTCCTAGTCATACACTGCCAGGATGACAGCACCACTCCCAGAAACCGAGGAGGGGTAAGACTGACAACACACCCATGATGAAGCTGCACTCAGCAATTTCAGGGTGGTGACTCTTGTAGCCAAGAGACAGAAGTCTAGACCCAGTTCTAGAACTATTCATGTTAACAAGTTCCTTTCTCTTTGGATCTTCATCTGTTTGTCATTTGAGAGCTCAAACAAATGATCTTCAAAGTCCAGTATTTTCTATCCTTAAGTTCCCAGGGGGTTCTGATGGCAGTGACAGAAAAGAAGTGAGCTATGCAAGGTACATGAATGGTGAAGTGTGCCTTCGCCCACAAGGAGCCACTATGCAGCCTGGACTACACTGGGTAGGAGGCTGCCTCCAAAGGGCAATTCTTAGAAATCTTGAACTTGAACATGACTGGCCAGTCTCCCACATACATATGCATGAGCAGCATTCTTCACATTCCACCCAAACTTCCCAGGCTAGGGCAGCCCCACACATTTATTCCTGGAAAGGTAAACACAGATCAAGAAGGGCAAGCTTCCCCAAGCCATCAACAGAAACATGCTGCTGTTCACACAGCAAGCATTTATGAAGCACCTGCTGTATGTCAGGCACCATTCAAGTACCTTCCCTCTTGGAGCTGACAGTTTTAGTACCAGAGCTCGGGAAGGCAGTGATGGTGTTAATATCAAACATGAACAACTTCCTCCATGCTCGTGTGTCAGCTGTCTGTCAACAGAGAGAGCATTTAAAGAATTGATTTTGCCACCATTTGCAATAATTCTGAGCCTCTTCCATAATTTAAGGACCTCAAATCTATATACAGTACCATCTCCACCAAAGCATCTTATCATCAAAGAGAGGGAACCCTTACCTGCAGGCCTGAGCCTAGCCAAAGAGGCCCGCAGGAACTTGGAAATTGAATTAAAGTCTTCTGCTTTAAAGTGCACAAGTTCCCACTCCATAACACATGTGTTTGTTTCTTTTAATAATGTAAAAACATTCTCAATAATTTTCCAGTTGTTACTGGTCTCCTTGCCCCAACTCACCAACCACTGAGTAGATGCTCTAGGAAATAAACAGTGTGGCTCTTTGCAGGCTGCTGTCACACAGCCAAGAACCGCAAGCACAGCCACGTTTGAGAAGCAGGTCTCTGAAGGGGTGGCTGGGGCAGGAGCAGGGATAGGAGAAGGGCAACACACCATGCTCATCCCACTGGTCCAACTATTTCTGAAGGAACCACACCCCCACACACCACCAGCTTCAAATATCTAAAGCCTTCCCACCCCAGATACTCCTCTCAAGACCTCATTTCTCTTTCTTGGCAAGAGCATTCTGCATTGTGTTTATGGATGCACGTTCTTAATACAGAGATCCAGAGAGAGACAGAGTAAAAAGCAATCATGTCAAAGCTGATCCTAGTCCATCGTGGGACAGCCAGGAGGCCACTTTGCAGGGCCAAGACTGACTGAGCCTCCCTGCCCAAGGCAGACGCTTTCCTTACTCACCCTCCCCCACCGCTTGGCCAGGCAGCTGGGATGGCCTGAGAGGCTCTATGTGGTCAAGGGCTTCTAGCACTGGCTCAGGGATCTCCCCGTGACCCTGTTTCCCAACTTGCAAGTCTCTGAAAGTGGCTTCCCTTGAGCAACAGAGGTGGAAGCCCCTTTACCCTCACCAGGAACCAATTCACTCTCCAAAAGCGAGAGGCAGAACCAGGCCAGGTAGCAGAGCCCACCTGCACCAAAGGCCCTCAGCTGCTGG
Organism: Heterocephalus glaber; assembly: GCF_000247695.1. The sequence continues at coordinate 2,027,201 of NW_004624825.1, forward strand.
TGCACCCTGGGCTATTAAGTGCCACATGAGTCCCAAGGGACCACAGCCCCCAGGGCCAGGCTAAGGAAAGCAGCCACTAGACAGAGCTTCCACTTTCCCCCCAGAGACCAGCCCCTTTCCCTCCCCTCCGTGTCTGACTGCTCAAAAGCTGCCTCAGCCCTCATCCTGTTCCTTCTATCTGGAATATTCTATTCCTCTTCCAACCTGCCAGCCCTACTCCCTTCCCTATTCACCCCACTGATTTCATCTTAAACGTCACTGTTGGGAGACTCTCCCAACACACCAGTACAGATCAGATGTCCATTGAGACTCCTCTTACTTCTTCATAGCACCATTTGCCACTCAAAATGTTGAGTTTCATTGTGCAAATCTTCATTTAGTGTTAACTTCCCCCATTAGAGGGAAAGCTCCGTGTCTTCATCATTTCATACCCAGCTCATCACACACTGCCTTGTAGCCAGTAGGTGGTCAGTAAATGTTTATTAGGTAAAAGTGAGTAAACAAATAGATGAATGAAAAACAACCAGGTGACCACAGGCAGAATGGACATCTCTACCACAACCGGAAATTTTGAGATTCATTCTATGCTCCCTACACACCTTGAAAAGCCCTGGTTAGCTATGTTTCACCTTTCCCACATCAGATTACGGTTATCTCCCTCCATCAATGATTCTAACCTCCAAAGGTGAATGACATTGTCCTGGCCATTCTGGTCCTTGGTAAGATGGGCCTGCAAATGAAAATTCCGACCGCTGATGGAATGAACCAGGTATTACCGATGCAGAGTGAAGCCACAGGAGAGCTTAGGGATGACATCAGTAACAGCGAGATTGAACTTGGTCACAACGACCATTACCCTTTATTGGGGGCTTACCACATGCCTGGCACTATGCTGAGTTTGGGGGACACTATTTTATTTACTGGTCACAGGAAGTCTGAGATAGGCACTATTATCATCAACACTCTTGTGGATGAAGAAGCTGAGACTTCAAGAACATCAGTCAATCACCCAAATTCATCAGCTCGTACATTCAGAGCCTGGAACCAAACCAGCTCTGTCTGATGCCATGGCCCACCCTCACCCATGCCATCAAGCATCGCAGCGCACACTTCGGCATCTCATCCATCACTGGGGGCAGCTACAGGACACTCTGATGCTACAGGTCTGGGCAAGAGCTAGGACCCTGCCTTCCTAACACGCATTCTGGTGATGCCAATGCTGCTGATTCAAGGAACCCAGTTTCACAGTAAGTCTCTACAGGAGAAAAGGCTAGTGAGGATGTGAAGGGAATGTGCCTGGTAAATTCAGAGACTAGCGAGTAGCTCAGTGTAGCTGGAGCCAGGGCAGAGGGAGGGATGTGAGGGGAGAAAAGGCCTTGTTCCAGCCCAAGAATCTTGGAGCTTACCATGCTGCAATGGAAAGCAAAGAAGGGTTTGAAGAGGGGACACAACATGATTAGACCCGTGTTTTAGACAAGCCACTCTGTTTACAGCGGGAAGATGTGGCAGAGGTCAGAGAGGGGAGGTCCTAACTGGTAAGGCAGCAGCTGCAACCCTCCATTAGAGATGTGCCACAGGCCCAAACCGGGTGGGGCAAGGGGTGCCAGGGAGAGAATGTGTGCAAAAGACACTCAGGGGCACTTTGAAACAAAGATGCAGTCCTTGTCCAGATGCTAAAAATGCCTCAGCCATTCCACACGCTGGAGCCGCAGTGCAGAGTGGCAGACATAAACTCAGATACACCCAATTCTAACCCAGGCCCACACATGACAACTCTTAGGATCACCCCTGGAGATCAACCCACGAAGCCAGGCATGGTGGCACATACTTGTTATTCCAGCACTATGGGAGGCTGAGGCAGGAGGATCATGAATTTGAGCTCACCCTGGGCATTTTAGTGAGACTGTCTCAAAATAAAAATTCTTTTAAAGGAATGGGGATATTGCTCACTGCAAAGGTCTTGGGTTCAATCCCCAGTACTGGGTAAAAAGAAAAAAGGGACAGGACAGGAAGTGAAGGGGAAAAAAATAAAGGACCTAGCAAAATACTTTTTTCCAATCCAACCACACCATGTCTGTGATGAGCCAGCCTTCCCCCCCTTTGCACAGTAAGTATCTTCATTCACAGGGCAGAAACGACTGATCAAACTCCACAGCCAGCCTTGGAACCAGGAATCCTGACCATTAAGCCAGGGCTGAAATCTCAGACCAGAGAAAATGAAGACATCCAGTTGTGATTTAATATCAGCTCAGTTACAAATATTAAACAAACACGATTCCATTTCTTAAACTGGAAGCTCATATCCTAAAAGGGTGGGGAAATACTGAAAAGGAGCCACTTACTGTAGACAGTTGAACCTGAAATAAAATTAGAAAATGTGTCACATGGAAAAACTCTGCAGTGAGAAATGGTTTCTTATCCCTTTGCCCCACCCCCACCTTTTTTCTTTCTGGAGGAGAGTGAGTAATTTGGCATTTTAACTAGACAGGGCAGCTGTAGTCTCTTGTTTGGTACCAAATATACACAGTTGTTGGGCAGTTTTGTGTCCCAACTCATGAATGGGCTGTCAGGGAGGGACGTGCTCAGCAGGACAGGACCAGGGATGAACACTGCCGAGTTGAATCACTGCCCGTCTGCCTCCAAGTTCAGCCAAACTGAACTCAGACATCCAGAACTTTCTTCCTAACAGTAATTTTAAGGTTCACCTGATTTGACCCCTTCATTTTCCAGATAGAGAAACTGAGGCCCAAAGAGGTATGGAAATTTGCCCAACACAAAAGAGCAAATAGATGTCAAAACACAGGCTCTGGGTGATTTCTGCCACAGCCCTTCCTGTGGCCATAGTTGCCTGAAGAGCTCAGGGCTGTCCTTAGCTAGGAATGACCTGAAAGTATCTGGGTTCCATGGATTATTCCCTCAACAAGCATTGCCTGAGCCTGACCCATAGGTAAGCCCAGGGCTAGGTGCTGGGGATACAAGGAGTAACAGTCCCACACACACACCAGCCATCCTGCAGGTCCTTCTGGTGTGAGACAGATATGCATTCGGAGAGATGAGGTCAGAACAGCACTTAGTGGGACTTCTAGGGCCTCAAATGCCATGCTAAGGAGTAGAGTGCTATATCTGTCCTCAATTGCTATTATAATTAGTTACCACAAATTCAGTGGCTTAGATCAACATAAATTTATTATCTTACAGTTCTGGAGATTAGAAGTCTAGTCTCCAGGGCCTCACTGGGATAAAAATCAAGGTATTAACAGACTGCACTTTTTTCTAAAAGCTTTAAGGATAAAAAAATCTCCTGTTGCTGTTGCTAGCTTCTAGATGCTCTTCCCATTCCTTGGCTTGTGGCCCCTTCTGCCATCTTCAACGCCAGCAAATAAGGCCGCTCAAGTCCTTCTCATGCCCCTTCATTCTGATCTCTTCTGCTTCCCTCTTCCATGTGAAGGATGCTTGTGATGACACTGGCCCCCACCTGATAATCTAGGATCATCTCCTTCTTTAGGGGTCAGTTGCGTACCAACCTTAATTCCATCTGTATCCCTTTGCCATAAAGCCTAATGTGGCACAGGTCCTAGGAGTTAGGATGTGGACCCTTTGGAAAGCCATTACTCTACACACCACAGGTGGTTTTCATGGGCAGAATGTGGAACAGGGTCAACATAATCAGAGCTAGTGGAAGCTTCACTGTATACATGAATCACCAGTGAACTCCTTAAAATGTAGATTCTGGTTTACTGAATTTGGGGTGAGGCAAGAGAGTGTGCATTTCTACCAAGTTGCTTGGTGATGCTGAGGCTGCCGGTGGACCACAGTTGAGTAGCCGGAAATTAGAAGATTGCTGAGGCTGTGACATGGGGGATGGGTTACGCAGAGGAGAGAACAGAAGCAAGACACAGGCGTGTGTGCTGAGGGCAAATTGTCACTGAAGTCCATTTCACAGGGCTGTTGTGAGTGTTGGATACATTAAATACACAAAATAGGTACATCTACATACCATTTTATATGAAAACCCACATACACATAACTGAAGTTTATATTTAAAACACAAGAAGCACTACAGTATAATTATCAGCACACATCACATTCTTCTTCATGGGAAGCTCTGTGCACCACATCACTGGCCTAGGGGCCAGGAAACCCCATTTTTGGCTGACTCTGCGACCAACTTGCACCATGATCTGGAGATATTCACGTTCCCTCTCTGGGCTGCACAATAAAGACAGGGCCAGTCAGGAGTAAGACAGTGTGACTGGAGGTAGAGAAGCAGCCCACTGAGCCAATTCTAGAGGGAAATCTGATGTGAACTGATGGAACTGCATGAATTTAATTTCATTCTGTCACCAGCCAAGATCTCTGCAGCTCTGTTCCAGTGGATGGAATGGTTATAACTTCCCAGCCCTGGGAAAGCCTACCTTACTTTATTTTCATGAATATCTTCTATTCCTGATGTACCTGTTAGGTGAATCCCCCTCTCACCCCTCCCTGCTCCCCATCAGCCATTACAGTGGATGGTAGCAGGGTGGTCGACCCTGGAGCTACACATAGACTGTCATGGTCAAGGGTTCATAATGCAGGGTTTTCACGAAGATCACCATGGTCTCAGACTTTGAATGATTCATTCATTAACACAGTCAAATGTTCATTGTGTCCATTTGGTGCTATGTCAGATGCTGGGGAAACATGGATAAATAAAACAGAGTTCTTTCCCTCAAGGAACCCACAGCGCTGTGGAAACAGGGAAATAAAGAGGCACTGAACTGGTCACCAATGTTAAGTCTGAGGCTCATCTCAATAATCCTCTTCAGTAGGAATTACTGTTCTAATTTACAGATAAGAAATACAAGGAACAGGCAACCATGGTGGCCCAGGCCTATAATCTCTGTACTGGGGAGGCCAAGGCAAGAAGGATTGCCATGAGTTCAAGGCTAGTTTGGGCTACACAGTGAGTAAGTGAATGGGGGTGGGGAAAGGAAGGCATTCCCGGCTTCATTCAACTAAGGCTTCCATGTGGAGAGGCAATCCAGGTACTGTCCCTTTAGCTGCTATTAATTTCTCCTTTTGAATTAAACAAGAGGTAGCCACAGGCAAATGCAGGGGGAAGAAGGCATTTGGAGTGTGAATTACCACTGCCTTTCAAGGAATTCAACTGAAGCCTTAGAAATGGGCATGCTCTAGACCCCAGTAATTTGTTTTAGGAATTTGTGTTAGGAAGTAACTGCAGTAAAAGTCAAATACAGAACTGTAAGAATGTGCTCATCCCAATAGTGAAAAATTAAAAGAAGCCCAAAGGCCTAAAAACAACTAATTTAACTACAGGACATCCATACAATGAAATACTATTTCAATTACAAAAAATATTTAACACTCCAGAGAAGTGTCTCTCTAGATGATTGTTAAAATAAGAAAACCAATCAACAAAATACAACGTACAAAATGATCTGTTCGTATTCTAATATAAGTTTAGGCATGGAAATTAAATTTGAAAAATAGCCTGCCAAATGTTAGTGGGGTTTATGTCTGAGTCATGACATAATATGTAGTCTTTATAAATTGTATTTTTCTGGTCATTTTTTGCCCTAGGTTTTCATAATGATTATATGTTATTTTTATTATGAAACTTTTAAATTTTATTTTGAAAAAAATTTCCTCTTTCAAGGCTGCTTACATCCCTCTGTCTCCCTCATCTGTGGTGGAAGTTTATGCATTAGCCAGGCTTATTTGCACTGCATGGGGACACTCAGGACAAGCTGCTTAGCACTCAAGCCAGCAGCTGCACGCCCACCTTCACTGTCTTGTGAGTCCCTCCAGGATGGGCACTGGGTCCAGTGCAGCTCTTTAGCTAACCCATTACTCCCAGGAGAACAGGCTGCCAACAAATGCAGGAAGACATCACATCCTCAGAACAGTTTTGTATCCTGTCCAGTCTTCAGCATATGAACTGGATAGGTCTGGGTTAGGCTGGTTGAGTTGAGCTAGACTGGACTGGCTTGAGTTTGGATGAGTTGACTTGGGTTCTGACGGGAATGAGTGGGCTGCACTTATTAGGTGACCTGAGCCCATGTATCCCTCATTAAATGCTGCCCAGGAAGCGATCTGGATTTTCTTCCAGGCTCTCAACCTAGACACTGGATATTGTCTCTCTCCCAAACCTCCTCCCTTTCCCTCCCCTCCCCTCCCCTCTCTTCCCTCTCATTGTCTCCATTTGGGGTGGAGCAGAGGAGGGTGTTCAACAAACCTGGCTCCTCTAAACACCTCTGATGCCATCTAGTTCTCTGGACTCTTCATTGACCGATGTAGCTCAGGCACCATGATCTGGTGCAGGGAACAGGGAAAGGGGACATTACCAGAATCTCTGCAGTAAGTCCTAGTCTCCTGCGAGCCATGGCAGTACACGGCGAATTACAGGAAGGGTAGAAAAATGAGACTTTGAGAAGCTGAGCTTTGGGTCTGATCAGTGCTGCTCTGGGAGGCAAAGATAAAAGCCCCCAGCTTACCGCACCTTTTATTCAGTACATCGGGAGAAACAAATGTAACAAATGACTTGCAGAGAGTTCAGTACATACATCGGGAGAAACAAATGTAACAAATGACTTGCAGAGAGTTCAGTACATTCGCATAAACAAGATGTAACAATCCAAGAACAATGAGGAACTGAGTAGATGTTTGTTCCTCCCAGGATGTTTTCAGCTCCCAGGATGTTTCTTGTCCTGGAGAATCACAGCATCACCAGATCATTGAGGTCTCTTTTGTGACCAGAGGCCAAAATGGAATTATATCTCGGAATTCCATAGCTGGGCTGTAGGCAGGAGAACTAGGCTAACCAAATGAGTTTTCCCTAAAATTATGTAGCGTTGCTCCCGACAATCTGGTGCTCTGACTTTGAAGCCTTGTTTGTGTATCCATTCTACTCAGGCACATTAACATCTACATTGAGTTTTGTGTAAGTTGCTTCCCTTTTTACAACCTTCAGCTACCTACCACCACTAGTACTCTCCTAGTACCTAATCGCACCATGAGGAAATTATCTGATAAACCAATCTATATTAAAAAACTAATGGTTTCATGAAAGAGGCAGGAGTTACTTCCCTTATCAGACTTTAAAACACATTATGCAACAATGATTTCAAGGCTATATGGATTTAAACACACACACACACACATACACACACAAGCACAAGAAAGTGACTGGTAGCATAGAGATTATAGAACTAAATTTAAATCATTAAGAAGCTATCAGAAATAAGATGAATGTAGATAAGCTAGAAAATAAACTGCTTATACAATTAATATAATAGAGAGCAAAATAACACCAATGTAAATTCTAGCCTTCCTAGTTGTAAAAGAGAACTAGAAGCCCCCTCGTTTTCTTTGATTACTCAGCCATGGCCACTCTACAGTTAGCAGAGCCATAGCAGAAGTGGGTTGACTCACATATCACAGAGAACATGGTAAGTTGGTACACTGGACCACAGGCTAGACCAGCCCACTCTTTCTTCTTTGATTCAGTGAGAAAGTTTACTGAGCGCCCACTTTGTGCCAGGCCTGTGCTAGGTTCTGGGGTGCAGAGCTGGACAAGCTCAGTCCCTGCTCCCATGCAGCAGAGGACACAAAGGATGAATCAATGGCCACCATGCCCAACCCAGGTAACCCTGTGACTGAGAGACTCTCAATATGCCTGGGAGGGAGGGAGGCTTCCCAGAGCAGAATCCTACAGGACAAATAGGGGTCGCCAGGTAGACTCCAGGAAAGGCATATTCAAAAAGGACCTGGCCTGGGCTGAAGGCACAAAGGTCAGGCATCACATGCCTCTTTCAGAAGCTTGCCACCGGTTTGGTGTGAACCCAAGAGGGGCTCTGTGCTCATGAGGAGAGACCCAGCCCTCTGAGGATAAAGGCATGACCCCATCAGGGGTACAGTGAAAGCCCAGCAGGGTAATTAAACTAGGGAGTGGCATGATTAAATTGTTATCTAAGAAAGAGTCTTCCAAATATATAATAAGAAGTATCCAACTTGGTGGGTGAGTCCACTTGGGGAACTATAGCCAAAGGAAATTACCCAAAAAGAAAACAAAGTCCATTTGTCTGAAGATGTTCCCAGCAGCACTATTTATAATAATGGCAAAATGGCCAGAAGATCCAAGTAGTCAACTCGGGACAATCGCACTTTGGGAGATGGAGACCAGAGGCCAATGACGTGAAATCTCAGGTTTGACTCCTACCCACTTCTCTGTCATGCAGGAAAGCACATCAGACTGCCAGGGAGCACAGGGATGTCATCAGAGGAAAATCCTGAACTGCTCACTTATGCTTTGATTTAAATCAGGCTTTATTCAAAGAAGATACACAAATGGCCAGCAAGCACTTGAAAAGATGCTTGGTGTCACTGGTCATGAGAGAATGTAAATCAAAACTACAATGATATACCACACACACACACACACACACACACACACACACACACACATACACACGAGAGGGCTACAAACCTGAAATGACAAATATTAGTGCTATGTGGGAAAATGACACCTGATATACTGCTGGTGGGAATGTAAAATGGTATAGCCATGGTGGAAAATAGTTTGGGAATTCCTCAAAAACTTAAACATAAGAGTTGACATATGAATCAGAAACTCCACTCCCAGGTATATATCTAAAAGAATTTTTTGAAAAAACAGCTACTCAAACAGATCCTTGTACACAAATGTTCTTAGCAGCACTGTTTACAATCACCGAAATGTAGGAAAAGCCCAAATGTCCATCAACAAATGAATGGAAAAACAAAATGTGGTCTATCCATACAATGGAATAGTATGCAGTCATAAAAAGGAGTGAAGTACTGATACATTATACAACATGGATGAACCATGAACCATTATTTTAAATGGAAGAAGCCAGACACGAGGAGTCACATGCTATATGAGTCCATTTGTATGAATATGCAGAATAGGCAAGTCCATAAGGATAGACAGTAGTCTAGTGGTTGCAAGAGGTAGGGGTGGGGGAGATGGGAGAATGACTGCTAAATGGGTGTGGAGCTTCCTTTGGGGGTGACAAAAATGTTTTGGAAGTAGAAATGGTGATTGCATAAATGTACTAAATGCCAATAAACTATACACTTCAAAATGGTCAGCTTTATGAAATAAGAATTTTACCTCAACAGAAATGTAACACAGGACATGCAAATGGTCCATAAGCAAATGAAAAGGTGTTCAACTTAATTGATAATCACGAATGTGCTGATTAGGACTGCAGTAAGATTCTAATATGCACCCATCAGAAATGCAGAAATTGCATTTGGTGACAAGATCAAGGGCTGGGAAGAGCAGGCAGAAAGGGGGACTCTCCTGACCATTTATGGGGGACCCACCCCATGACCTAGGACTCTGCTCCTTGTCACAGAACAAGAATTTAATTCCACGTACATGTGCATGGAGAGCCACACTGCCGAAAACACTAACCCGAATGTGGCTGGGGAAAAAAGGATTAGACAATATTTGACATATTCACACAATGGAATACTGTATTAGACAACCATGGAAATGAACCAACTGCAGCCACACACAGCAACATGACTACATCTCAAAAACATAATATTCCATGAAGAAACCAGATACCGAAGAAAATATCCTGCATGCAAGAAGTTCAAAATCGAATAAAACAGAGCTTCAGAATTTAAGGAACCGTACCTCAGTAGTAAAGTTATTTGGAAAATGCAAGGAAGTGGTAACTATGAAAGTCAAGGTAATGCTTACCTCTGAGAGGAGGGAGGGAATGACTGCAGCGCAGAGGGGAACGGAGCTTGGGGGCTGGCCTATTCCTGACCTGGGGTACAGGGCCTCTGCTCCAGGATAAACTGCTGGGCTATCCTTTCAGCAGGCCCTCTACTGAGTGGGTGTGATATTTCATAATAAATCAGTTTGAATAACTTGCACGCTCAGCACTTTATTAGCAGGAAAAAATTATAACAATACCACCCCTGTCTCAGGAATAGCCACTTAGCTTTCCAAACAGCAGGTACTATGTTCTAATGACACTGTGAAATCAGAGTCAGGAAGGGGCAATGCTTCCTGCAGCCACTGACCCACCCCCCCATTAGGGCCACAAGGGCCACGAAAGGGACACCTCATTGACAGGAGTCTCGTTCAGAGTATGGGACTGGCTACAAGAGGGACACGATGAATACTGGGTAAGAAGTGCTGCAGGAAAACTGCATCACTGAGATTGCCTGAGAACTTGGCCTCCTCCATGAACTATGAGGAGCCCTTAGGCAGTTCTGTGTCCAACTCCTTTCTGTCCCTGCCCAGTCTGTATTTGTTGGAACTCAACTATGTGGAATAATTAAACCTCAAGCTACATAAACATTGTTTTTGTTTCCCAGTGTTTTAAACGAGGAGGAACACAGTTAATCTTACCTCCTCATTTTATAGATGGGAAAACTGAGGCTCAGAAAGGGGAAAGTGACTCACTTCAGTTCACAGAGGGAAGAAGTGGTAAAACGCACATTTCCCAGTGCTTAAAATATTTTTTGGTGGGGGCTGTGAGGAAGAATATCAAGAAGCTGACAAAGATCTGCTTTTCAACAGCTCCATTATCTGCAAATTATCATATGGCTGTGCTCCATGCCAACAAGGAGATCCTTGCTCAGGCCCACAGTGCCATCCCTGGAGAAACACGAGGGACAGTAAAGGTGGAGTCGTGGAGGTGCATGCAGGTGGACCTGGCTGGATCTCAGGACCTGTTTGTCCAGGGACGGGCAGCTTGTGAGCACCAAGCTGTGAGGCAGCTCTATGTCAGGCTGGCTAGTGACTCCACCAGGATGCCCTGCCTGATCTGGAGCCCTCGTGCCCTGGGAAAATGCATGCTTTTGTTTTCATAAACAGCTTTGCTGAAGTACAGCATACAGTCCATGAAATTCAACCAGTGTAGGTGTACAGTTAGATGAATTTTAGTAAATTTATAGTTGCACAGTCCAGCCCTAAAATATTCCCCAGAAAGTCCCCTCCCATTTGCAATCACTCCCTGCTTCTATCCCTGGCCCAAGCAACCACTGATGTGTTCTATTTCTGTAGTTTTGCCTTTTTAGAAATTTCATACAAACGAACTCTAAAAATGTATAATTTTCTGTGTCTGGCTTCTTTCACTTTGCTTATTGTTTTTAAAGTTTAACTATATTTGAGCATAGATCTGTATGTCATCTTTTTTTCTGGCTGAGTAGTATTTCACTGAAAAGATGTACCCCATTTTGTTTGTCCCTTCACCAGCAGATGAAGCAATGTGTTTCCATTTGGGCTGTCATGCAGAATGCTGCTATAAACATTCATGGAGGAGTTGTTGGGTGGATATATGCTTTTCTTTCACTTAAGTAGATATTTAGGAATGGAATCACTAGATTGTAGGGTAAGTGTATGTTTAGCTTTTAAGAAACTGCTACATTGTTAAGAATAATGCAACAAACTCAGAACTTACAGACCACCTGCCTCCAGGGTTTAGCACAGTGGTTACGAGCACAGATTCTGGCACCAGACCCTCTAACTCCAAACTGTAATTGCCTCTGGATAAATGACTTCGTGCCTCAGTTTCCTCATCAGTGAAAGAGGATAATAAATGGGGTGTTGTGAAGATAGAGGGTTAATTCACACAAAGGACTCAGAACACTGCTGCCTCACATCAGTGCTCTTTGGTCTTAGCGACTTTTTAGGCAGTTCAGCAGCAGCCTTGTGGGAGAAGCAGCATTGGTTATGGAGACCACAGACAGGTAGGTCTGAACTGGATCAACCCAGAACAGCTGTGTAGCTTCAGGCAATCACATGTCCTCTCCGAGCTTCCCCTGGGTAGTGGACCCAGGGACACAGTGGAGGGTAAGTGCTGCTCTGTAAACTGCACAGTGCCATGCAGATTCAATGGGCTCATGTTATGATCATGATGCATCACTTACAGGGCTCACTAGAGGCTTTGGGGCCCTAAAGCCCTTTCTATCTGCAAAGCACCTCTAACTGAATTCTAGAATGGTTAGCAGCAAGGATGCTGGAGTCAGACTACCTGGCTCAAATCCTACCCCAGGCCCTTAGGAGGCTTGTGACATGTGACCTCAGTTTGCTCATCTGAAAAACAGTGACAGTCACAGTCCTCAGTCCCCACCTCCTGGAGTGACGGGAAGGGTTGGATGAATGAAACAGGTTCACACTCCACCTGAACATACAAAGTGTTTTATAAGCGTTAGCCATATTAAACTGCACACAAACCGGATGGCTCACATTTCCAGAAACTCGTGTCAGATTCCTACAGGGGAGGTGAATACCCGGAGTTGTAAATGGCCCTCCTGAGGGTTTCCTGGCCCTCCCTTTTTATGTTATGGATGGGAACAGGACTTCCTAGAAACAGCCCAGAGCTAACATCAGGGCGCCAGGCTACAAACTCAGAAGAAAGAGAAACACTGAAGTTGCTTTCCTTAGACCTCTTCCTTTTGAGGCAGCAGGGGTGGCAGTAAAGTTCACAGAAGACCACAGAACCTGAAGCTGCCTCTGTAGCTGAGTTGGCAGTGCCCGATATACATACAACTGCAACTTTCCGCCATGGGCCATGGTGGTGAAAGGCCAAAACTATGCCCCAGCTGCCCTTTGATCTGCAAGAAATGCCAGACTGGACACTCTGGCAGGAAAAGCTTTGGCTGCGTTTGGGTCTTACTTCCCAGACGACAAGTCTGGGCGGTACCAGACTTCATCAAGCACGCCAAGAGTTAACCAAGGCCACCCACTCAGTCTCCAGCTTCCTTTGGGGGCCAGTGGCTGTTCCCCAGTCTTCCCATTCACTCCCTTCTTCGATTGAGGCTGTGTACTAATCTCTTAAATCCAAAAGGGGTCAGTGGGAGGCTGCTATTCAGAGAGCCTGGTTCTCCTGCAAGAGTGCATGGCTGGGCAAGGACAGGAGCCTAGGGCCCGGGGTTCAAGTTTTAGTTTTCAGACTGGCCACTTCCAAAGCCTCTCCCAATTTCAACATTGTGATATCCCACACTGCCTTCCACACATAGTTACTGCAAGGATCAAGTGGTGATTTCTATCTCTTACTTTGTGCCTAGTATGTGTCAGGAACATGGAAAGAAAATTAATTGTAATCTCTCTTTAATCTTCACAGCATCCTTCGGAGATAAGATAGTCTAATTATTCCCCTTTTTCAGATGAGGAAACTGAGGCACAGAGAGGTGAAATCCTTCGTCCAAATTTACACAGCCCAGTCAAATTCATAATCCACATTCAGACCTTACTAGAGACCTATTTTAACTCAGACATAGCTATTCAGCCAGCAGCCTCGGAGTCCTGGTGGGGAAACTGAGGCCCAGAGAATAGAAGAGACCAGATCCCCAGGCTCTGGGCCCACAACTCTTTCCATCCACCTATGGTGCGATTGCCCACAATGGACATGATCCCCTCAGTAACTCGGAGCTAAATTAGCACAGGAGCGATTCAGTTGTTATTCCTGGTGTGCCGAGTGGGCAGGTGTCCTGGCTGGTGGTCATGCTTCAGCACCTTTGTACCTCTAGGTCACCCGGCCTGCCCTTACCGAGCGCTGAGCAGAGTGCGCTTAGACCGTCGCTGCTGGCTGTCACTGTGCTTCCAAAGTCCCTCGCTACCCACAACTGGAGGCGCCGCGCCCCGCTCAGACACCTCGGCTGTACAGGGACCCCATTTGCAGCTGGAAGCCTTGCACTGCCCAGGGGAAGCCGCGAGCAGGACAGCCGAGCGCACGGAGCGGCGAGGACTCCCTTTTATGTCCAGGAATGAGGCGCGCATAGCAGCTGCGCCGCCACCCAAACCAACTTCCTCGGGGCGCGGAGCCTGCCGGTGCCACCCTGAGGCCCGGTCACTTACCTGTCGAGACGCGCGTCCGGGTGACAGCGGACAGGAGCGCAGAAATGGACAGCAGCAACCGCCGGCACCAGTTGCTCCTGCAAGAAGCGATAGAGGGAGAGCAGGTGAGGCGGGAGTCGGACGGGTCGGAGCGGACCGGGCGAGGGGAAGCGGGTCCCACCTTGGCGCCATCGCGCGGGTCTGCGGAGCCCTCGGAGGCGCGCGGAGGACGGGACACACCAGGCGGCTCCGCGGAGGACGAGGACCGCTGCGCACTGGCCGCCGCACTCGCCCTGCCTGCAGGGAACAAAGGCGGCGCTCGGCTGCGGCGGGATCCCGGCTAGGAGTTGCCAGCTTCCTGAAGCACCGCTCTCGGAAACCCGACTCCGCCTCGCCCAGTGCTCGGCCCGCGCGAGGAACCCCACCTTGGGCAGCAGCGGCGCACTCACGCCCGCCGGGATCCCGGCCGCGCCAGCGTCCCCACGCCCCTTTCCCCCGCTATGGATGCGCGCTCCACGCCGCTGCTTCCCCCGCCGGCCTTATGTAACACGCGAGGAAAGCCGGAGCGCGCCCCTCTGGGTAGTCCAGACGCAGCCCCACACCAAGTTTGTCCCTGTCCAGGCTTCCCTGCGGTCAGGCCACTCTCCTTTCACCTCAGTTGCCAGAGGCTGATTTCCTTACAGGACAGATCAAGAGATTGAGGCTCAGAGAGGGAAGTGAATATCCCAAGATCACACAGCCAGAATGCCCTCCTGACCCTTGACTGCCCAGGAACGACCACGTCCTTGCAGAACATAGGTGATACATATAACTAAGACCTCAAAGGCCATGTGAAGCCACTGGTGTTCTTGAGCAGTTTGGAATCCCAGATCATTTATTACAGACAGACTCCTAAGAAATCTAATCCAGCCATCCCTCTCCTATCCACATTTTATTGATGTTGAAACTGTGGCCCAGAGAGGGCACGCAGTTTGCCAAGTCATCCACTCAGTGAATGTCAAGAGAAGACTCACTAGAGAAGGAAGGACTGGAAAAGGTCTTCAAATGTTGCAGAGTTCACTTACAGTCAAAGGCTCCTTATAGGATAGTGAGTTCCCTCTCATTGAAGGAGTTATTAGAATTAGATTTTTTTTGTTGTTTTTGTTTTTGTTTTTGGTACCAGGGATCGAACTCCAGTCCTTGCACTTGCGTAGCAGACAGCGAAACCACTGAGCTAAATCCCCGGCCCTCATTGAAGGAGTTATTAGTTTGGGTTCTGGGGTCACACAGGATTGAATCCTAGCTCAGCTTTACATTCTGTGAAACATGGACACATCTGCAAAATGAGGATGAGAACCCTTCTGTCCTGGTGGGAAGACTTCAGGTGTTGTTGAAATAGGAAGCATTTATCAGAGTGCCCAGAGCAGGACAGTCAGTGCTTTTTGGATGTTAGCTTCTGTTGTTGATGCTCTTCTTATCATCAGGGCTGCAGCAGGGGAGGCCACACCTGGCAAAGCAAAGGCAGAACCCAAGACAAAGCTCTTAAAGATCTGACACACTGAGAACCAAGCAGCAGTACAGCTAGGATGGCTTCACACGGAGACAACACAAAAGACAAAGAACATTCTAACAAAATTATTCACTAAGGGTTTCTTTAAAATCTGTTCACTTTCTCTGTGAATGTGAATCCTCTCCCACTTGGAGTCACTGTGATGGGGATAATCTTATTTCATTATGAATCATCCATCATAGCAAATTGACTTTCTTGATCCTGTATTTCTCTATGCTTATAAAGTACCATGTCAACTGGGCATATAATTGACTTTATTTATTATTATTTTTTTTTATACCAGGGATCAAACTCGTGTCCTTGCTCTTGCCTGAACTAAATCCCCAGCCCATAATTGACTTCTTAGAGCTATATTTCTGTATTGCTTAGGAAAAGCTACATCAGCTGTGATGACATAGTTGATCTATGGTTCTTTCTGACAGCTAAAATCAGAGATTGTAAAATGGAAGCAAAGCTTTTGTAAATGGAAAGGAAAGAAGGATTGAAGGGAGGGGAGGGGAACGTGGAAAAAAGAAGAATCAAGATGTATCCTGTGCAGGTACAAATTCTCTATGATGAATGTGATCATTATCTATATCTAAAATGTTCCAATAAAATTAATTAATTAAAAAACAGAGATTGTGAACTGGTGGCCATCAGCTCAATGGAGCCTACAGACATATTTTTTTCACATTGCCAGGCATCAACCTCCAAACTGAATTGAATTAATTAGCAATAATTGATAATTAGGAAATTTGCATTAAAATCCAGATTTCTGAAAAAAATCCAGATTTCTGGGGTTTTTTTATGATGTTGGAAAACCTTGCACTGTGCCACTTGCATTCCTTAGTTGCCAACAATTGGCTGGTATTAGTTTGGCAGCTGCATTCAGGTTAGGCAATATTCTTCAGTTGGTCATAGTCCCCACAGCTCCCTACTGTTCTCAGCCACTAGGCTAAGAATCAATCTTCCATTTAGCAACACATTTGCACTCTTGTCTTTGCTTATAAGAAAGACAAAAATGGAATAGATGAAAGCGCATGTTCCTGTTTAAAATGAATAAACCAAAGATATATACCGAGAAGGTCATTCTTAAAGAAAATGGGGAATAACATTTTTCTACATGTTTAATATACAAATAAAGTGTATCTGCCTTGAAAAGCATGAAAACTAAGATGACATTATGAAACCAACCTGGCCTGCCTCACTTATGTCTGTTACCTGACGGATGAAGGCATAGCTGTGTTTTCATGACTGGGCTTGATGTTCAATTTATGAGTCCAAGATATACATGGATAGCGCAAAAGATTCCTTTATGACTCTAGCAGGGGAATTCTGTGTGCACATTTCATAGTTTGTTGGTTCTGTGTAAGTATCTGGCATTCAATTCACTAGAATCTAAAGATGAAAGTCCCTGCAGGTCATTTCTCCCCTACATGTGACTGGAAACTGATAAATGCCAATGTTGACTTTGTACCTTTTTCACCTGGGAAGCCAGACCACGTGCATAAACAAGAAAGGTTCTCATTTTGGAGTCTGGCCTGAAAGAGGGAATTATGACCTCTGTTTGGTGGAGGACGAGGGAGGGTCTCGGGCCTGGGCGCTGAAGAGGGGGGGAGGTGACAAATGGTCCCAGCTGTGAGTGTGGGAGAGATGGAGGCAGGAAATCAAGCCAGGCATTTCTCCTCCTGCCAGACAGTGTAGTGAGGGCTTAAGCGATTTCCTTCCATTCAATGTGAAGTAGAAATAGCCAAGAGGAAGCGTCATGTCATACCCAAGCTAGTCTAAATTGTTTACCATGGTTCAGTATGATCTGTAAGATTCAGCTGTGTGGAGACTAGGGATTTTATGTTCCAGCTCTTCCAGGACTGGACTAAATTAATAGGCTGTTCCGTGTTCCTATAATCCATGCAAACATTCCAGAAAACTCTACACTCAAAAGCGTTCCCCAGACTGTCTTAAGTAGCTGGGAGGGGCACAGAAATCTATGCCGAGAAATCTAAAACTTGATTTAGAGAAAAGTTACCAAGAATGTAGTGACATCATTCTGAACTTAAGTTTCTTCTGTACATGAGTATGATACTTGTGAAGTCCTGGTGAGAAAGTTCACAGGTGATTCCCAAAGCTTGCACCATCATGTGACTTAATGAGAAAAAATCAGAATAGACTTCCTAGCTGACTGGCAAAGAATTTACTGGAATAACAAAAGAAAATGGCTCCTTCCTGGGTAATTGAGGAAAAACAGTGACAATTTAAAACCATATCTTCGGGCTGGAGATTTAGCTCAGTGGTTTTGCCGCCGGCTGCGAGTTCGACCCCCTGGTACCAAAAAATAAAATAATAAAATAAAATAAAACCATAACTGACTTCCAAGAAGGACTCTTTCATTCTGATGAGCACCTTGATGTATTTGGAGGTGCAGAAGAGGACCATATGCTGAGAAAAAGTTAATTCATTCAGCACAACAGAGAATGATGCATCTGGAAATCTGACAATCCAAGTGGAAAAAAGGATACATCCATACTACACACACACACACACACACGCGTACATATGTACACACAAAACAGAAGAGAGGATGTATGAGACGTCTCTGATACACTACTGTCAGTATCCTGTCCTCTTTTGTCACTTATGTTCTTGGTGGCCATCTTCTGACACAGCACCTGTGTCACTACCTGAGCACATTCTATGGCCCCTAGGACCTGCTCTTCCCACAAGCAAAGCAGGTTACCACCCCATCCACAATCACACAGCAGCCCACAAGCAATGACTGGCAGAAACTGGTGTATAAAAACTTTAACTCCTTCATTCAACTGGTGGGAGCACAAAAGTGTCTCATTTCTCCACTCCCCTCCAGAGTTTCTTGGGAAAACTGACCCAATTAACTTCTCACAATGAAATCCTTGCCTCAGGCTCTGCTTCTGGAAGAATCCAAATTAAAATGCCATTTCAGATTCTGTTACCCTTTCCTTCTCCAGGGTCTTTGGCCACTTGTATTAGGCCCAGTTCCCTTCATGGTGACCAGCTAGATACCTGGACTCTCACTAATACTGGCAGGTAAGCTCACAGCCCTTGCCTTAACCCACACCACATATTGCCTTTTACCCAGGGCCTCCCTGCTGATGGGAATATGTAACAGGCTTACAGTCTGTTCAACATCCCAGCAAGCCAGCTGGAAGTGTGGTGCAAATTACACCTGGGGGCAATTTTTAGCCAGTAATTACATTTTCCTCACTCCTTCCTCCATATGCCAATGTTCCAAGAAAGTGTTTTCTAAGATATCTTGAAAGATGGTCTCCCAATGAGAAATCAGTCATATCTAATGTTTCTTATAGGCTCTCCTTCCTTCCCTGCTTCGCTCCCCTTTTCTTTCCTTCCATCCCCTAGGATTGCCTTCCCCAGTACAACACAGGCACATAAAGCCTCGCCTCTGATGCCATGGCCTGCATAGGCGAAGACAAAAGATGCTGGAGTTTATCTGCCACACTCAGACACACTCACGCATGCATCTCTACATAGAAGACCCAAAAAACTCTGCCAAAAGACTTCTAGACTTAACTGACAGATTCAGTAGAGTAGTGGATACAAGGTCAACACTCAAAAATCAATAGCCTTCTTGTACACAGATAACAGATTCACTGAGAGAGAAATTAGGGAAATAATTCTTTTCATAATAGCATCCAAAAAAATGAAATATCTAGGAATCAATCTAATGAAGGAAGCAAAAGACCTCTACATTGAAAACTACAGCACTCTAAATAAAAGAGATAGAAGAGGATATAAGAAAATAGCAAAAATGGCCATACTTCCAAAACTGTTATATAGATTTAATGCAATCCTAATTGAAATCCCAACAGTATATTTCACAGAACTAGACCTAGAATACCAAAAGCAATTCTAGGCAACAGAGACATGGCAGGGGGTGTCACAATCCCCAACTTGAAACTATACTATAAAGCCACTGTGATAAAAACAGCACGGTACTGGTAAAGAAACAGACCTGAGGATCAGTGGAATAGATTAGAAGATCCAGAAACAACTGCAAGACATACTCAGCCACCTCATCTTTGACAAAGGAGCCAGCCACCCTCATTGGAGGAAAGATAGCCTATTTAATAAATGGTGTTGGAAAAACTGGATTTCAACTTGCCAGAGATTAAAACTAGAACCATATCTATCACCATACACTAAACTAAAATTGAAATGGATTAAAGATCTAAATATTAAAACAGAAATAATAAACTTGCTGGAAGATAAATTAGGTAGAACTCTTGAAGACATTGGCATAGGAAAAGACTTTATGAACAAAACCTCAGTAGCACAGGAACTAGCACAAAGAATCAACAACTAGGATCTCATCTTATTAAAAAGCTTCTGCCTTGCAAGAGAAACCATCAACAGAGCTAAGAGACAACCTACAATGTGGGAAAAAAAAATTTTAGCAGCCATACTTCAGACAAAGGTCTACTATCTAGAATATATAAAGAACTGAGAAAAATCAGACCCCCCAAATTTAAAGACCCAATCCAAAAATGGGCATCTGAAATGAACAGACATTTCTCAGACAAAGAAATAAAAGCAGAAAATAACCATATGAAAAAATTTTCAACATCACTGGTCATTCAAGAGATGCAGATGAAAACAACACTGACATTCCACTTCACCCCAAAAAGAATGGCTGCTATCAAGAAATCAACCAATAACAAATGTTAGCGGGGTTGTTCAGAGAAAGGAACACTTCTCTATTGTTGGTGGGAGAGTAGACTGGTGCAAGCACTGTGGAAATCAATATGGAGATACCTCAAAAAGCTAGGATTAAAGGTCCCATTTGACCCAGCTATTCCTCTACTGGGTATCTTCTCAAAAGAATTACAAGAATCATACCACAGCGATATATGTGTACCCATGTTTATAGCAACACAGTGTGTAATAGCTAAAGCTTGGAAACAGCCCAAGTGCCCATCAACTGGAGACTGAATAAAGAAAATGCAGGGTTTTAAAAAATAAAATGGAGTACTACTCAGCCATAAAGAATGAGAAATTAGGGCCGGGGATTTAGCTCAGTGGTTTCGCCACCTGCTGCGCAAGCGCAAGGACCTGAGTTCGATCCCCGGTACCAAAAAAAAAGAATGAGAAATTAGAGACATTTGTAGCTAAATGGATGCACATTGAGGCCATACTCTTAAGTGAAATAAATAAGACACACATGTATAAATATCATGTAGTTTCTCTGGTGTGAAAAACTGAAAGTGTAAATAAGGATTAAAATGAATAATTGATAATGTGAAATAGGAAGAAAAGGTCCAAAGGGGTAAGGGAAGTGGGAGGGGTAGAGGAAAGGAAAGAAGGGAAAGGAAAAAACATGAGAAAAGGAAAAAATGGAAACAAAGTCTTTGTAAATAGGGAAGGGTGAAGGAGTTGAAGGTGAGGGCAGGGGATCGGGGAAAAAATAAGAACCAAGATACAGCATGCAAAGGTACAAATTCCTAATGATAAATGTAAATATATTATATACCTAAAATGTATCAATAAAAGAATTTAAGGGAATAACTTATTTGAGGTAGCTGTCACTTCCTGCTCACTGGCACCAGTTAACATGATGTCACCAGGTGTGTCAGAACATAAGTCTCTGGACTATTTTGTTTTTGTCCTTTTTTATTTTCCAGTAGCAGGGCTCAAACTCAGGACTTTGTACTTGTGAGGTGGGCAGTATGTCACTGAGCTAAATCCCTGGCCCTCTGTGGACTCTTATAACTCAGAAGAGGAGAGTTTAGACAACCCTGGGGACAAAATGCTGAATATGTGCTACTGTCCTTGGCATGAAAGTGAATTTTTAAAAATCTTCCCTTTGATTGCATTTGTCAGATCATTTAACATGTTAAGGCTATGTTGATATATTCCAGTAAAGGTTCTACATCTTCCATGGCAGCTGCAGTTGATGCTCCCATCTGGAAAAGTTTATGACAATCTACTATCATCTGCCACCATGCATTTGGCTTTTGCAGGTCCACATATGTGAGTTAATGAAAATATAAAAGAACCCACTTTACCTGTACCATTTAAGTCTTGGTGGGGGTGGCTATAAAGTACTTCCTGTGACGCAGCATTGTTTCTTATCTACTCTCTTGAAGTGAAGGAAAAAAGATAGTTTCAAGGACTTCCATTTGACTTTTCTTCTTAAACACAAGTCAAGTTGCTAATGTAAGGGTTCTACAGAAGTTCACCTTATTTATCCCAATTAGATATTTGAGGTCAGGCCTAAACAGGTCTAGGGAGCAAAAACAAATTTTGTGAACAGGTAGCCTAGACTCCCATGTCACCCACTGCTTTGCAGCAACATCCCTTTTTCTATTCACACTTAAGACTTCATGGATGGTTTCCTGCAACCAGTAAGCAGAGGAAGAAAGAATGCTATGTTTGTGCTGGTTGAAAACGGACTGTTGCTGTAATGTAGCCTTCTCAAGGGTGACCCTAAAGGACAATGATGAAGAGAACTCCCACTGGGTAGAACTAGGAGAGGTGCACATGATGAACCTTTTTGAAGGAGGGAGGAGTGATGTATTTAGATATATGAAGATTCCTGAGCAGTGGGTACAGATCTTAGATGTTCAGTGAGGCCTGAAGGATAAGATTGGATGATTCAGGACAAGAAGATCTAGGGAAGAGTAATATGGATTGACATATAAAAATGAGCCCAAAATGTGTTGGCCTTTGTATCTCACAATCCTCCCTAGAGACCATCCACCACAGAGGAGCCATGTAACAGCCAGGTAGACTGGATGACTCATTCCATGAATGTCAGTCAGTCCCTCTCCTTCGCTACCTCATGCTTTGCACAATGGAAGCCTAAACAATGACAGTGAAGGTGCAGATACATGCTCAGCAAAAGCCCAACTTCATACACCCCATCCCTCTGAGGCAGATCCAGCTG
Source organism: Heterocephalus glaber (assembly GCF_000247695.1). The sequence goes on from NW_004624825.1 coordinate 2,049,509, forward strand.
CTGACACTGCTGAATGTCCCACTTGCCAGCTTCAGAGGGTGACACGGAGTCCCCATTATGGTGCCACTCCACAGAAAGGCTGCCCAACCACCTGGTGACAGGCTGCTTTCTTTTGCCCTTTCTTAAACAAGTCTTTCTCATCAGCACAGACACCTAACTGGAGGTGGTTTATCTTCCCTAGCCAAGTGCCTTTGCCAGTTCCATCATCCAAAAACTTGCAGAATACTTGTTTTATCACTATAGTGTCTACACATTTTTACCTCAGGTGAAGGGGCTCATTTTATAGCAAAAAAATATATGACAATAGGTGAATGACCAAGGGATTCATTGGTTTAGGCATGTACATAGCCCAAAGATAGCTGGCTTTCAGAACAATATCAATGTCTATTAAAGGATCAGCTATGGCACTAGCTTAGGGACAAACTCATGCTGAGTTGGGGCACTGTTATGGCTTATGTTCAGATGTTCCCCCCAAAGCCTCATGCAGCCATAAGTGGGGCTTTTTTTTTTTAGAGGAGCTGAACCTTGAGTGTGACTGATTCATGGTGTTATGCTAGGATTAGGGTACTAGGATTAAGGGTGTGAGTTCTATCCACCCTGTGGGCAAGTACCCTGGATAAGATATAAAGGACAGAAAGAAGCTTGCTGCTACTTACTTGCAGTTGGTTGCATTGCTTGCTTTTGCTGCCTTCTGCCTGCCATGAACTATTTCTCCTCTGTAATGCCCTTCTGTCTGCTACTCTGTCTTGGACCCAGCCAAATATGAACCGAAATCTCTACAAAGTGTGAGCTAAATAAACCTTTCCTCCTTTAACTTTGGGTGTCAGGTATTTTGTCTCAGCAACAAGAGAAAAAGTAACTAAGACAGGCACTCTCCTCCAGAATGTGTTAGGTACAATCATTGAATGGCTAATATGTGTGGCTTTCTTCAATAGCTAAAATAGTCATCCTTCAGCATTGCAGAAGATATGTTTCAGTATGCCCATGGATACCAAAATCCAAGAATGCTCATGTCTCTTATATAACATGGTGTAGTATTTGCATATAATCTATGCCCATTCTCCCTTGTATTTTATTTTATTTTATTTTTCTCCTTTGTATTTTAAATCACCTCTAGATTACTGATACATGATACGTAAATAGTGATTAAACTATTCTCTCTAGGGAATAATGACAGGAAAAACTTCTGTCCATTTTCAGTACAGAGGGATTTTTAAAAAATTGTTTTGACCAGCAGTCAGTTGAATCCTCTGATGCAGAACCACAGATATGAAAGGGTCTGGAAACCAAGAGATACATTAAGCTCTTTAACTCTCCCAGAAGCCTTAGGCTCTTGCTGGGTAGTGGTTCTGGTGTCTGGCAGAAGAATTTTCCCCAAGGATAGGGGAAGGCCACTAAACTTGAAGTTATGTCCAATACCAGATCACATTGAGCTCCTTATACAGTGGACAAGCAGGCAAAAAAGGGAGCGACTATATAAGTGTGGAAAGTGTGCCCTGATCACTACCAGAAGCCACAATAACAGCAACTTTGTGCAGACAGAGAGGATTATGTCTAGAACCCAGGGAACATCATGGGGTATTTCTTGGCACTTTTGTATCCCATAATGATTGCAAATGGCCACAAGAACCAATGAAGGCAACTAGGAGATCAGATCCTTAAAGGATGAAGGTCCATATCACTTTACCAGCCAACCAACCCAAATCATCCAAAGTCTGGGCAGAGAACAAAGGAAACCTAGACTGAGTGGTGGAGGAGGGAGGTGAGATTAGCTACAGCTGAGGGCACCATAACTTCTTGTACTCTTTTGCTTTTCAGAGATTTAGTTGGCTGTGAATTTGAAAGGAATTCTGTGAATATTGGAGTTGTACTTCTCCTCTTAGAAAATGAAAACATCAGCTGGGAATTTAGCTCAGTGTTTCCAGCGCCTGCCTCACAAGTGCAAGGTCCCGAGTTTGATCCCTGGTACCAAAAAAACCCAAAAAAACAAGATAGATCATGTACAAGTACAAATTCCCAATGATCAATGTGATCATAATGTATACCTAAAATGTACCAATAAACTTAATGAATTAAAAAAAAAGATTGGGGGAGACAAAAGTCATTTCCAAGGGACAGAGAGGACTCTACCCAATACTGACGTGTGAACAGTATAAAGTATCCAAGGTTAGATTGTATAGGTTGGTTTATTTATTTACTTACTTATTTATATTTATTTTATAGGGTTAAATTCAGATACTGTCCCTTACTGGCTTGCAATCTTAGGTAAGTGACTTATCCTCTCTGGTCCTCAAGTTTCATGAATTGAAAAACAGTCATGGTAGCATAAAATGGTTGACTACATCAAATGAAATGACTCAGGAACTTAGCACTTCACTAAACATTTTACTATTTTGTTATTACTATTTAATATTTTTGTCTAATATAATAAAACAGCCAGATTTAGAGTTATAAGATATCCAATCTAGCAGAGTGCTCAGAGATCTTCAACAAAGCCTGAGCCAAGTTCTCCTGACACCTATCTAGTGTTCTTTTCTCTACTTTTGGGGGCTCTTGCCTGGATCCTCGCACACATCCAAGAGTGAAGACCATCCCAAATCATGGACTTATAACACATCCTGAGGTTCTATGTGTCCCGCCAAGCACTGCCCTAGAGGCTGTCCCTCGACCAAGCAGCATTGGGCAGCCATGGTTCACGTTAGTGCTTTCTAACCTAAGGCCCATCTGCATCAAGTCACTTGTGGGAAAAAGGCCAAGAATTCAGATTCCTAGTCTCTATCTGACATTTTCCAAATCCAATATCTGCAGGTGGGGAGGGGACTGGAATTTTAAGCAGTTCCATGGAGTCCTTCTTGTACACACTGAAGTTTCATTGCCATTGGCCTAAAGGGTCACATTTCTGTTCCCCATGGCACTTGGTTGCTAAACTATGTTTTGGAATTTCTTGCATAAAACAGTTTCCCATTTCAAATACTATCCTCACAATGATGCATTGGCAGTTTCCAGCTCTAACAATCTGCCAAGACTTCGCTTGGATGGATTTTCCCACTTACCACACCCTTAGAAAGGGGGGGGAAATGTGTTCTATTAAGTTAGGGGCTTTAGAATCCAAGATTTTGTTGAGAAAGCAGTCCAGAACTAGAAAGAACTTTATACCCAATCCCAAGCCCAAGACAATTAAAGGCTCTGCTCTGTATTTTTATTTACTTTGAAATAAGATAGTGAAGGAATCCCCTGTGTACCTTTTTTTTTTTTTTTTGGTACTGGGGATCAAACTCAGGTCCTTGCACTTGTGAAGCAGGTGGGGAAACCACTGAGCTAAATCCCCAGCCCCGCTGTGTATCATTTGACCGGACAAGGAGGTCTGTTAAAAAAGATGTGGGCAAAAGCTTGTATCTGTGGGCTGCCTGCCATCCATTCTGCCCCAACTCCCTCATCAGTGTACCAGAAAGATCTCAGGGCTAAAGCAAAAGCCCCCGAGATCTCTTATAAATCAACTCTATCATGCTCTTTCTCTTAATACCAGGTGACCAAAGAGAGGAACAATTGGCATTGCTAACCCCAGTGGGCTTCCCAGGACCCTGCCCCGGCACTGGCTACTCAGACACCTATGTGTTTTGCATTTCTGCACAGAAAGAAGAGATGGGCCCAACCCTTTCAAAAGTTCTCTATCACAGTGGACAATAAAACTACCCATGGTAGGTGTGGAGTGGAGAGGGGGTGAGAGCGAGGACCCAGAATTAAGCAGAAGGGCCTTAAGTGAGCATTTCTCAGCTTCACTAAACCACATTCTGGCACCTTACACCAGGCGGCCAGCCAGATTCTGCAAACTAATTCCAAACTTCCCTGCCACAGTGTGTCAGCAGCCCAGGTTCTCACCTAGCAGGAGCAGCACAGGAGTAAATGCTGCCCAGAGGACCAAGGCAGGGCCAGGCTCAAAGTGTGTGATACTGGCCATGGGAGAGCCAGCCACTGATCCATCTCCTCCCACTAAGGCCCCAGTCACAAAATAGTCTGATCCATTCTTCCCACTAATTCCCCCTTGTATTTTTACCCGCATTCTTAACAACCATCCTATCAAAACCTCAGTGTTAAATGGTTAAAAAGACACTACTTTCAGAAAATGTGGTTCAACACCACCCCTCCATAGATGTTCCCTCCCTATCCTGGCTTTTAGTTTTACCACTTTCTGGATTTGATGACTCAGTGTTCTCCCTTGGAGAGCCCTCTGTAAAGCACCCTCATTCCCTCTGCCAGAATCTGGTGCTCCAGAGGATCCAACCTTACACCATCTCCAGTCCTAGCCCTGCCACCGGAGTCGGAGTCTGGCTCTAGTAGGGCTCCTGTTCCCAATAACTTGGGAGAATTCATATATACCCACCAAAAGCCATTGAAATATAACTTTGACTTTGATGTGGCCTCTGTTCTCATAACCTAAATAAGATTATGCCAAATTCCATGGGTAGGGGTCTTTATGATTTCCTCACTGCATGCCCCATGTGATTATCTCACCTACCCTTGTGTCGCATGTGTCATTATCCTCATTTTAGAGATGAGGAAACAGACTCAGAGAAGGTAAGCACCTAACTTTCCCAAGGTTAGGAGGTGGATAAAGAACAGGGCTGGAATCTGAACTTGAACTTTCTGGCCTCTTAATCATATTCCACTTCACTCTACCACCCAAGAAAAGTACACAGGCTTTACTTCAAACTTGGCTCGCTTACCTGGCTTTCCAGGTAATACAGGAAAACCCACTTGAGAGTTTTCCACGTCACATGAGAAACTGCAGGAGACTGGAGGGCTTCTGCTTAGACACACGTTTCTAATAGAAAGGTGAAACCATAGAAATCTCAACCCACCATTCCCAATGTGAGCACTTGGCTACCTTGCTATTTGTTTGGGGTCAGCCCCTCAGGCCCCTCATCCCAATATTTACCTGTAGACTGTGAATAAAGAGGAAAGGTCAGGGTTGACCTAATGGACTCTTTTTAGAAAAGCTCAGAAGTATAAAACATCTTCAGAAGAGACTCTCCTCAAAAACAAATAAAATAAGAAGTAACATTTTATATTTGTTTAATTTGAAAGGGCAACATTTAATTGCTTAGAAAATTATCAGAACAGCCTTTTTCTCAAATGTTAACAAACATGGGTAACAAGGGACTTTTTTTTTTTGTAAACCAAATTTCCTCTTTTATGTTTGGGGACCTCATGAAATGGAACACCAACCTTCTTCAAAAGATACTTGGACGCCATAAAAATGTTCATGTGCTTTGACTCAATAACCCCCTTCTGGGAAGCTAGCCTAAAAAAATACCCTGAAATATGGAAAAAGCCATATGCAAAAAAGTACTCATCAAAGAGCTGCTTAGTGAAAAACTGGAATCAAGCCAAATATTCAAAAAGAGGAAAGAGAGTAGTTAAGTATAAACCTTGAAGAAGAATTCTATAGCCATTAAAATTGATGGGTACAAAATTTATGAAGGATCATACAAAATGCTTATGATAAAAAATTAGGTGATGGGCCGGGGATTTAGTTCAGTGGTTTCTACGCTTGCTGCACAAGCGCAAGGACCCAAGTTCAATCCCCAGTACCAAAAAAAAAAAAAAAAATTAGGTGACAAGGTCTGGAAAAATGCTTAAACACACATGAGTTGTAAAAATAGCATGGAAACATAAAAATATACTTGTTACTACGTCCAAGTGGTAGACCTGTGGATTTTTACCTTGTTTTCAAATTTCTCTTATGTTGATATATCTGTATTTTAAAAGATAAGTTCAAATCCTTACTAAAAATTGCAATAGATATTATTAATGCTTTAAGCAAGAAGAAAGATCATTAATAGAGATTAGAATAAGTTAAGATGAGAAACATGATTAAGTATCTTTAGAATATTGTTCATGTTTCATGAATAAATATGGAAGATATATGAAAAAAGCAAACATGAAAGTATAGTTTTGTTCAAGGCAAAAAAAAAATCCTCCAAATTATATTCCTGCAGAAGCTATTTCAAATTTAAGGATTCTCTTATTTCCATGTTTCCTGGTTGCTGTGGATACACATACAAGGGCTTTCTTGTCATGAAGTATTGAAATGATGCTTAGTATTCCTGTATTTTCAATTTTTATTTGCAGCACTCAGTATGTCATGGGTGTGAGTATGGGCGCTGGATTTAGAAAACAAATCTCATTTCTCACTTCACCATCCAGGACACTCAAAGTCCCAGGAGAACTGGAAAGAAGCATCATGGCCATCCAAATAGATGTCCTCTTGTTAGGAGCATATGTTCTAGAGATGTGGATGAGAAGGTGGATGTGCAGGGTCCCAGGCATGCTATATGTGTGAGTCAGAGTCAAAGTCCTACCCTAGAACAAAAGAAGGACAATTTACGGATGCACAATAAACTGAAAGAAATAGTCAAACAAATCCAAATACCTAGGAAAATGCAAACTGGAAAAGTAAATCAAAGAAACATAGTTCTTAACAAATGAAGAAAAGAAAACAAAAAGGCACTGTTCCAGTTATCTATTAATTTATAGCACAGTATCCCAAAATTTAATGGCTCTAAACAACCACTATTTAGTATGTGTCATGACTTAAGCATCAGGAATTCAGGCAGAGCTCTGCTGAGCAATTCTCTTGCTCTTCAGAGCACCCAAGGACACTCAGTGACATTCGTCTCCAAGGGACTTCAAGGCTTCACTTACATGCCTGGTGCCTGGGCAGCCTGGTAGGTTGGAACTGTTGGCCTCTACTTCCACAATGGGCCTCCCTAGCATGCAGCCTCCTCAGGTGGCCAGATGTCTTCCATGATAGCTGGCATATAATGCATGGTGACAGAAGCTGCAGGGCTTCTTACAACTTAGCTCAGAGGTATCAAAACATCACTTCTGCCACATACCATCAACCAAGCAAATCACTAAGGCCAACCAAGTTAAAGGAAACTGGAATCAGACTCCATCTCTCAATGGGAAAGGTACCAAGAATTTGGGATCATCTTGGATCTTCAACAATATCATTTACATACATAAAATTGAGGAGGTGTGAATTGCAGGGAGTAGCAGTGTGAACATGTGACCCAGTGCAGACAAAGGCATGGAGATGGAGTTCATTACAATGCTGGTGATGGCGCCAACAGGTGCACCAGTTTGAGATGTCACCTTATCGATAAATACAGAACCCATAAAATTGTTCATCTAGTTGGATCCCACAGGCTGTCTCCTGGGCATCCATCCTACAGAAAGAATTATCTCAGACACATGAAAGATTCACTGTATCTATTATAGTGACAAACTAGACAAGTTTGTCTGAAAGTTAATAGACAATGATCAAGGCTTACTGCCACTTAGGAAGAATAACTGGCTATTTAGAATATTAACAATGAAAGCTCTGTATAGAAATATGAAAAATATTTATAGTGCAACGCTAAGTTAATCCAAGAGTTTATATGTATATAGTAACCAAGAATCTGAAGGGAATTGGTAGAAATAAAAATAGTTTTATTAGGTTAATGATATTAGGACTGTCTTAGTCCATACAATAGCACAGAGTGGTACATTCTAAAGAGAAGTTTATTTTGGCTCATGGTTCTGGTCTAAGGTCAAGGGGCCACATCTGGAGAGGCCTTCTTGCTGGCAGACTGCCAAGGTGTGGCAGGGTGTCACATGGCTGGAAATAGGGAGTGCTTCAGACACGCAGCCAAACTGCCTGATGCTGCAGACTCAGTCTCAAGATAATCCGCTAACCCATAATCTGTTAATCATCTCATAAAGCTCACACCTGACCCACCTCTTAATACCTCATAATGGGGATTAAATTTCAACATGCGTTTTAGAGGAGATAAATCATATTCAAACCATAGTGAGGTCATTATTTTTTCCTTTAGATCCTTTTTTTTTTTTTTTTTGGTACCAGGTATTGAACACGGGTCCTTGTGCTTGCGCAGCAGGTGGCGAAACCACTGAGCTAAATCCCTGGCCCTTTTAGATCCTTTTTTTAAAAGCAAAGGGCATCCTGAGTTCGATCCCCAGTACCAAATTAATTAATTAATTAATTAATTAATTAATTAAATGCAAAGGGCAGAGAAATATGCCAAGCAATACTTCCTGGGAGATGCAAACAGCAAAATATGGATTGGGGGACACTGATGCTACAGGCAAGATGACCACTTTCCCCAACTAAATTACATGGAAATAAAAAAGGAAGAGAATCTAGTTTGAAAAAAATTTAACAGATATAGCAACCAAGGGGGATGTATGGATATTGTTTCAGGTCTTATCCAAACAAGTGGATTCTAATGACAAATTTGAAGGGACATAAAGGAAAATTTGAACTGAGGACTTTGGTTCACACTATTTATCTCATTAAAGGTAATACTGACATTATGGTTAATTCTCCAAATCCTCATCTTTTAGAAGTACAGAAATGCTTGCAGATGACATGGTGTGATTTCTAGGATTTTCTTCTAAAAGACATGGAGGGTGGGAGCGGGAGGTGGTGTAAGAATGAAGTGAAAGGAGTTGGCTGTTGGAGCCAGGGGACGGTGGTATTACACTGTTCTCTTCTGTATTTCTTTGAAAGTTTCCATAATAAGAGGCTGTTTGTTTGTTTGTTTGTTTTTAACATCTTTTATGATTATGAAATGAAGGGATAAGTCAAGCTATGGCTTGAGGGGATGACTAACAGTGGTGTGGAAAGGGTAGGTGGGAGCACGGAACAGTGAAGGATTGAGTAGTAAGGGTCTTAGGAACCTTATCAGGCTTTTCAAAAAATGTTTATTTTCTTTATTAGTGCATGTTTGCAGTACATGCAGTTTATAGTCATCTTGGGCAGTGATTACTTGTGCACAATGTACAATTTGTTTCTTTTTTAACCCCCTTCCCCTTCCCTCCCAACTCTGGCAGCATGTCACCTCAAGCCCTTGTGCCTCTCAGAGCCTCAGTGTTCTCAGCCCTTAACTGAGACACAGGCCGTACCCTTCCACATTGACACAAGGCTCGCTGAGGGCCCACAAAGCTCCTGTATTTGACACTTGCTGTAGACAAGGTGGCTATGGGTACTTGTGCATCGAGCAGGAGCAACACTAAACTGTGAGATCCACCCTGAACTGTGAATGGCCCATCAACTCTTGAAATGGGACAAAGTCTAAGCCCATCCAGGCCTATGAGCAGATACACAGTGACCTCCCTACTGGTGACTAAGTGGCTGTGGAAGGAGTGCCCAATGCCAGAGTCCTGGAGAGGTGCCCCATAGGGCTTTTGTCATCCATCACCCAATGGTCTGCCCTGGGGAGTGAGGACAGGAGAGTTGTCCTGTCCCTGGCCTTCAGCTGAAGAAGTAAGGAACCTTGGATCTGGGAAAGCAACAGTCTGCTCACAAGGCCAGGCACAGTGTCCAGGGTGGGGCAGATGGGGAGCCACCTTCAGGAACCATATGAAGCAAAGCAAGAAAGGCTGGGCCTCCTAGAGACTCCCCCTGCTGGGATCTCAGCTCTCCAGAGAAAGAGTCTGGACCACAGCCTACTGCTCTCTCTGCTCCTGTTGTCATGTGACAGAAGCCAAACATGCCACATACAGGAAAGATGTATGTAGGTGTCGGGCCCCCCTGGTTTGCTAGGAACTAAGGGTTTGCTGGGCCACAGTACTTTTGGTGCTCAGATTGGCAAACCAGAGGGGTTGGTCTCCCTGGCTGCTTTTGCTACAGGAGAATAACCCAGAATCTGAGAGCCAAGCAACATCTCCTGGTTCAGTAGCTTTATGGCACACAAAAAGATTATGACTTTCCAAATCTTTTAGTGGCAACACTGAGACAGAAACCAAAGGTCCCACTTTCTTGTCCAGGATTATTGATTTGGATTTCTGTGGGATCCTGCTGCTCCTCTCCTGATGTTCTACCCGTGAGTGGGACTTAAGGACCCACAGCAGAGCCTCCTGTCCCACCCTTCACTACAGTTGGTCATGGATGGAACAGCAGGACCACTAAGCACCTTTCCCCACCTACAGTGGACTGCATCTATGGCCCCAAGGGCTTAAAGGGGCCTCCCTTGATATCCTCTCCAGCCAAGTAGCATGAATGACCCTTTTCTTCCCTGACGGGACGTTTCTTCTTCAGGAGAACAGGCAGCCCCAGGAAGCTCAAGCCTCAAAAGCAGTCAAAGCAGGCAGAGTGCACATGGCATTTCTTCACCACAGAATGCTGGAGAGGGCTGCAGAACCCAGAAGAGAACCTGGGGACACATGGGCTGAAGCTGGGATGGGAGGCAGCTGGGTGGAGGCTCAAAGGTATCTAAAAGAGGAATAAGCTGCCTGGAAAAGGAAGGAGCTCTCCTCTTTCCCAAGGAGGGAGGGAAAGAAGCCTCACTCTAAATTCTACCTGCTTCACCTGCATCCCCTGACAGTTGAGCGCCCTTAGACACGTCACGTCCTCTCTCTAAACACGTGCTATACAACACCAGTACCTATCTTACAAGGTATTGAAGCCTACAGAACTAGGCTGGCACCAGAAAGACTTTTAATAAATAGGTCTTCCCTTTCCATGCAAACTTAAGCCCCAAGCTGCAGCTGTGTGTATTCTGAAGAACGGTCTCACCTAGGAGAAAATACTGGGTTGCGGTGCCAGCATTGTTGGTGAAGAAAGGCCAGGGTGGAGGCAGTGGGATTCACCAAGAATGTGCTCTCTCTCCAGCAGAAGTGCTTAGCCCTGGCTTGTCTGGAGTCACCTCAAGTCTGCTCCTACACCCAGAAACTCTGCTGGGCTTGCACTAGGGTGCAGCCTGGGAAGAGAGACGAATTGAAGCTCTCCTAGTGACTCCAAAGTACACCCAGGGTGGAGAATTCCTGCCACAGGGCCTTTGTGATACACCCAATAATGAGCAAGTGAATGAATAAAACCAGCTTTTCCCTGATGGCACTTTTAGGCAAAGTACAGCTGGATGGGGGCTTTTAAAGACCAAAGAGATGCAAGATTAAAGAAAATTTTAACCCCTCAGACACTAAGGTCAACTGTGGAATGTTGTCACATGCTTAAAAACTTGGGGATTGCATCAAGCCTGGTTTAACTCTGCTTTTTGTTATAACATGCTGAATAGCTCTGTGTTGGTTTTTCCCCCCTCTCTGTTATTTTGCAATGATCTGTGTCCCAGAGGCTTTAAAAATTTGATGTACCATGTGCCTCTGATACAGATGTCTCAGAATAAATTAGAAAACACTTGAAATATATTGAAATGTGTTTAGGAAAAAAACGCCATTTTGAACTACAAAGATTGGAGGGTTGATAGAAAGACATCTTTCAGAATAAATGTCAGGCATTCTTTTCAGATGAGTAAGTCCCTACAGCAGTTCCCACTACTGGTCAGCCCCCCTCCCATTCAAATCACAGCTGCTCACTGATTCTGGAATGGGGCTGAGGGTCCAACACAGGCAGAGTGACACTGGAAATGCTTGGTCCAATCCTGGGAAATCGATGCTTTCATTCTTTTCACAAGCCAGAGAGCTTTGGCAGTGTCTTCGTAGATTTCTCTTTTACTCTTGGAATCATCCTATTGCTGAGGTCTGTTGCCCAGGGGTTGTGGAGAAGGAAGTAAGCAATACTGTAATGGCCTTCAAAGTATGTTCCCTGAAGGAGCAGCATTAAAACAGTTAAAAATGCAAGTTCTCCTGCCCACAAGACAGACCTACAGAGGCAGTAATTTAGAGGTGGGGCCCAACCTTCCAGGTGATTCTGAGTCTCCAGACCTGAGATGTGGTGCTTAAGGACACTGACTATATTAGCCAGTTTTTTTTTTAATTTCTGGGGCAACATATCTGACATCTGCAACTTAAAGGAGGAAATGGTTCATTTGGCTCATGGTTTCAGAGATTTCAGTCTGTGATCAGCTTGCTCCAAGGCAGGAACATCATGGCAGTAGAGTGTGGTAGAGGAAAGCTGCTCAATTCATGGCATCTGGGAAGCAGAACACAGGGGAAAGGCCAGAGGAAGGGGCCAGGGGCCGGGTCTAGTCCCTAAGATCACACCCCCAGGATCCACCCAGACCCACCTAGAAGTGTGCTTTACTAATCCCCTAGGTTGCTATCAAGCCGATCAAGTTGACAGCCAAGATTAACCATGACACAGACCAAGCCTGAGCAGATGTTGCCTCAAAGGCCGGCTTTGCCATTTACTTCCTGGCCTAGTCACTTCACCTCTCTGAGCCTCAGTTTCTTTACTTCAAAATAAGTGATAACGGCCCCTACCACTCCAGGGTTGCTCTGAGAATGAAGGCAGTGAATGTTGGTCAAGTGCTTAGCACTGCTCTTAGCAGAGCTGGGGCCAAGGAGCCAGGTAAGGTCACACATGTGCCTCCTCAAGCTTTGCATCTCTAGTAGCTCACTCTCCTCATCCTAGTCCCAGCCTTGGTTCAGCAGGCCAGGATCCGAACCTAAGAACACCAGTGAGGAGAGAAGCTCTTCCATTGCACTCGGTTCCCCCTCCTTGTTCCAGGGAGGAAGCAGGGGCTGCCACTGGGTGGGGCTTTCTTGGCTATGACCACTGTATTTTCTCAAAAACCATTTGACAAAACCCAACATTCATTCCTGACTAAAAGTCTCAGCAGCCTAAGAATAGGAGGGAAACAAAAGGGGTGGGCCTTCCTCCACCTGTCAACGAGCAACTACACACCCACAGCTCACATTGAACTTAGTAGTGAGACTGGCTGCCCTTCCTCTGAGATAGGAGTGGGTTACAGGTGTCTGCTCTCACTGCTACTCTGTGCACGATCAGAGATTCTCATCAGTTCATTAAGCCAAAAGGCACAAAAGGGACTCAGATCAGAAAGGGAGCAGTACAATGGCCTTTATTCACAGGTGACATGATTATTGATGGAGGAAATCCAGTGGAATCCACAGCAAAGCTACTAGAACTAATAAAGTAGTTTAGTAGGATACCAGATCAATATATAGCAATCAATTTTATTTCTATACAGTAGCAACACAAAGATTGGAAAATGAAATTTTAAAACGTAAACATTTATAATAGTACAAAACTCATGAAATACTTAGATATAAATCTGGCAAAAGATGTGAAAGATCTATACTGAAGACTATGACATCATGCTGAGAAAAGTTAAGTCGGACCTAAATAAATGGGAAGAGATCACATTGCTTAATTTGGGATCATGAAGATTATTAACATCTAAGTTTTCTTCTCCACGTTTTATAGTTTTAACTCCTATGTTTGGATCTTTGATTCAATATGAGGTAGTTTTCCTACACATGTGAGGCAAGGATCCAATTTCATTCTTTTGCATGTGGAGATCCAGACATCCCAATACAATTTGTTGAAGACATCGTTTTCACCATGTTAAACGATCTTGGCACAATTGAAAAAAATTAATGATCCTAAAAGTGACGTTTTACTTCTGAACTTTCAAATCCTATTCCATTATATATGTGTCTGTCTTTATGCCAATACTGCACAGTCTTGATTGGCGTCCATTAATAGTAAAATTTGAAATCGTAAAGTATGAATACATTGTTTTGACTATTCTGGGTCTGGAGGACTTATCTGTGATGAAGATATAAAGGCAGATTAGAGGAAAAAGTATAGAGTTTTCAATAAATATAGTTCTGGAAGAATTTGTTATGTACTGACCTTGAGCTTGGCTGAACCTATTTTTTGAAATGCTTCAGTTCTTCTAGAAGTCATTTTATTTATTTTCAAAAACATAAATTCAGGTTTGTTTTTTTTTAACAAGGTCTCATTATGTTAGTTCAGGCTGTCCTTGAACTCACTATGTAGCCCAGAGTGGCCCCGAACTCATAGCAATCCTTCTGCCTCAGCCTCCCAAATGCTAGGATTACAGGTATGCATCACCATGCCCAGCCCCCAAAATATAAATTTAATTAAGATTAATTAAATGTATATATTCTTGGCCTGTGCTCTCTGTTTTAGAAGGCTGTGTGTTACTGCTACGTTCATAGACCATTTCCTGAAATCTGGAAGTGTGAGAAGCTTAAAGCGAGACGTTGACTGAAAGGAGCTGGGAGGCATCCTGCCCCTCTGTTCTGTGTGCCTTCCCCAGACAGATGGCCTTGCTCCCCGGCTGCCCTGAGGAGAAGCCTGGGTAGCCATATCCACAGCATTCAGGTACCTGCAGGACTGCAAACGCAAGCAGATTCTTCTCCCACATGGTATCTGAAGGAGAAAGTGCTTCCTCGCTGTCACCATTTCCACCCTCTGTGCCAGCTTCACATATGTCCCTATGACACAGTCAAGCATCTAGTGACTGTGGATGTCCAGCTAACCTGTGCAAATACCTCACATAGCTCAGTTCTGGCCGCTGGTAAGGCAGAAGAGCTTGGCAGTATAGTGTTTCTCAAACTGTGGTCCCCAATCCAGCTGGAAACCATCACCTGGAACCTTGATAGAAATCAAATTATCAAACCCCATCCTAAGCCTATTGAATCAGAAATTCTGTCAGTGAGACCCACCAATTTCCACTTTGACCAGTAGTTCGGGTGATTCTGATGCACCTAGGCTGTTACAGCACTTACCTGCTGGTGGTAAATGACCAAGATCCCATATCCTGCTTCTGTTATTTGCCAACTTCTACTTAAAATCTCAGTCTCGGTTTCTTCATCTATAAACTGGTGATACCAGCCCCCGTGCAGGTCTTGTTCGAATGAATAGGGCAGGCCCTGTGCATTGCTTAGTAAGCACTTAATAATCTTTAGTGTTTAGGGGCCGAGGATATAGCTCAGTGGCACTGTGCCTGCCTGGCAAGCACACAAAGTCATGAGTTCAATCCCTGGTACCAAAAAAAAAAAATTAAAATAATCAGTGTTTAAATGTGAATTTCCCTTGCCTTAGTTGCTTATGAAGCTTGTCATATATAACAGTCACGTGATACTCCTTAAACTTCTTCAGAGAAACTTTTGCATGCTGACCCTGCTCATTTTCGTCATAAGCAAGTTTGGTCATCCTCACTGGACACAGACTGCTCCCAGGGGGAACAGTCTTTCCAAGATGCCACTGAGAAAGGTATCGGTCTGGGACGTAAACCACTTCCGACTTTTCATCATATCAGTTCTCAGAATGCAGGCCTGCAATCTTAGTGGACAGGGTTGAACTTGTAATTTAGGTACCTATATGTATCCACTCCAGGAAAAAAAGATGTGGTTAATGGTGATGCTGTTGATTACTTATGAATTCTTTTCAGGAGCTAGTGCTGTGCAGTTCTTTTCGGTGTGGTAGAACAGGCAGTGATGGGATGGAACTGTCAGAGCCAGCTCCTACTTCTGACTCCAGTGTTTCTCATGTGTGGGCATGACCTTAACAAGGTACCTTTGCCTCTTAAAACTGGTTTCTGCTCCTCTGCAGAGTAGAGTACTATCCTTGTCCTACCCAACTTCCAGAACAAGCACGGATCTCATATTACACACTGTAGAAGATGAGGAAGCAATTTGCAAACTGTAAAGTGCATGCAGAAGGATGGAATTGGAAATCAGTGAAGGAAGTTTGCTGAAGGAACATATGTCTGTTCCCTGCCAGCTCTGAACGCCTCTGTGGTCCGGCAAGACTGAGGGCCTGTGCAGCTGGTGGGAGGGAGGTGGGGACTGGTAGGAAATATTCAGGGTGTGTGGTCTGACCGTTGTCAGAGTGTGGCCTGCCAGGGCCGGGGAAATCAGAGACCCCACCAGGCAGACCTGTGGGCATGCACCATCATCTGGGCCCGGCCCACTGCTGCCCTGCTTCCTGGCCAGCCAGAGGCCCTCTGGAGTCAGGCCCAAGGAGCCCACCTGGCCTGAACAAGTTCTTGACCCAGCTGTCAGCTCACATGGTAACTGTGGGCGAGACCCTCACCCTCTCGGCCTCAGTTCTCCAAAACAGGTGGCAGCTCCTCAACTATTTCGCCACCCTTTTATTGTTCCTCTTATAGGTAGTGCTTGCCCTACCAAGTCCCATTTTCTGAACAGTGATGAAGGTGTTTGCCCACTGGCGAGAGTCACACAGTTCGCTTTCAGGAGCCCATCTCTTGGCAGTGAGGGTTGGAGCTGGGAGATCAGATGGCTGGACGGGCAAGGTGCCTAACCTTTTGGCCCTTAGTTTCTCCACCCATGAAAGAGAGATCTTAAACATCCCCATTTTACATGACTGAAGCTGATTGAGGTGACATCACCCAATTTCTAACAGATGATAAGCTCAAGGGGAAACTGTAACCGCTGCCAGTGACACTAGGGTACGGGGACCACCCTGACTTGGGCACAGGGAGAGTAAGACCATGACACTTTCAGGAGCCTGTGAGCCCTCCACAGGAGCTATATACATTTCTTTGAGATCTTAAAATGGAAATTATCTGGGGATACCTCCTACCCCGTGTCCAGGGCCCCAGCCTGGGAACCACCAACCCTGAGTACATTACAACTTCTTCCAGCTTAGAGTCTAGGTCCCGGAACATCTCAGCTGTGCATAAAGTCAGCCAAGCCTTTTAAAAGAAGCTCACATGGTTACTAGCAGCTGGCCTGTGGGAATCTAAGGTAGACCACAGGAGGAGCTGCCGCAGCAAGTCCTGCCTCCCAGGCCAGGACTGGAGATGAGCAAGCATCAGAGAAAAGCTGGTGGAGCCTCCAGAGCCCAACTCCACACCCACCCCACCTCTCTGATCTGAAAAGGCCAGGAGGGAAGGAAATGGTTACTTCAAAGGCTGGGCGAGCCCCTTTGCAAAGGCGCCAGAATCTGTGGCCTGAGCTTTCTAAGGAACTGCTGGAAGCAAGAACTTTGCCTGTTCCCTTTCCTTCCCCTCTTCTTCTTTTCTTTGCAGGCCTATTCTAAATTGTCTTGTAGGTCAAGATCGAGGAACAGAAATGATGATCACTTGGTGGAGTGTTGTGAAGGTGAGGGGGTTAGACTCAAGGTTCCTTCCAGACAGAGCCATCTACAGTTCTGGGGTGGAAGGAGGCAGTGAGACCGTCACAGTTTCTTAGTGTTCTAAGTTTTATTCTTCCTTCCATTCTAGTGTTACTCATTCATTCTCTTAACATACAATTTATTGAGCACCTACTAGTGCCAGATGCTGTGCCATATACACAGTAAACAAGAAAGACACAGAACCTGCCCTCCTGGAGCTTATGGTTCAGTGGCCTACATGACCCAGCTGGGATGCCTAGAACTTCCTCTGCCATGCCCAGCATTCCTACCTTTGACATTGGCTCACCTGTTCACTCTTGCCAGTGTTTCCTTAATGCTGACATTAAGCCAGATCACCTGATTTGCCTTCTCTGGTATTCCCCATAGAAGTGTCACTCCTCCTGCAGGGCTCCTGTGACCACTACAGGGTGCTCACCTACCTCATGGGCAGTTGCGTTGACCTGCTGTGTATTGCAGATAGATGTCAAGGGACGGGAATGGAAGAGGGTGGGGTGGGGGGTTCCAACTCTGGATTCCATTGCCAGGCATCCAGCACAGGCAAGCCACTCATTCATTCATCCACTCATTTAACAAATGGGTACTAAACGCTTACAATGTGACAGGCGTGGTTCTGCCACCGGGTTTGCAACAGTGACCCAAGACAGCAAAAGTCCCTGATCTGATTTGCATCCCAATGGGACTGGCTGGTGAGTGAGTCAGTGACCAAGTGACCATGCGCAGAACTCTGAAAACTTCCTGAGATCCGACACCTAGGGAAAGGTACACATTACGGCTGTTTGTAAATCCACAGGCCAAATGTTTATGTAAACTAAATGAGCTCTCCAAGCAAACCTACCTTCCTCTGTGGTGTGAGTGTTTAAAAATTACCGGAAAGGGATTGTATTGGAATTAGTCTTCTCTTCTTTGGAAACGGCTGGGGGGGACCTGAAGTGTTAGCCTAAGGCTTAGATAAAAAAATAAACAAAGTAAATTTTAGTCACAAAAATGATTTAATTTCAGGAAACACCAGGCCCAGGGGTAGTAATGTCAGAAATAATCACAGCAGACATTTACACAGCACACACTCTGTGGCGGACCCAGCAGAAGGCCCGGATTTCTGACAGATGACAAGGCCATGCCAGAAGGAAGGGGAGGCTTCCAGAGGGGTGACCTCGACTGGAGCCGTCCCCTGGGGTTACCATTGTTCACTTTGGCTCTGACTGACCTGTGATCAGCAAGCTCTCAGGCCCGATGCCTTTGAAATTCCCAGGAATACAATGGCAGAAAAGATAGATCTTTCCAAGCAAAAGGAAACTTGACTCCCTCAACTAGGAAAAAATGTGCACAGGAAAGGAAAGTCCCTAAAACTGAAACTGCTTCTCTCCCTGAAAAGAAGGTTGGAAAACACATTTATTGAGCACCTATTGAAAAGCCCCAGGCACTGTACTAGCACTTGATTTGCACTGTCATTTGCTTGCTGCTCTACACTTTATTTTATACAGCTGGACTGAAATGGACATTCTTGGTCCCCAGTGGCAGCCAGGATGTCTGATACTACTGTCGCACTTGTTAAAATATTTGCATCTTTGTGTTCTAGATGGTACAGAGCAGCTGCTCCCCTCCCTGTCCAAGCTTTCCTGGGCCCTCTTCCCATCTTTCCCTCACTTCCTTGTGATCCAGAGGCTTGAGTGTTGAAATGGGCACAGCTGGGAGCCCAGAGGACCCAAGGTCGAGCCTGACCCAACTAGATAGTACCAGTTTAATGTTCTGAATATCACCCCTTGTCCGGCCCTCTTGGGGTGCCCAGGTGCCTCACTTAATCCCTAGCAGCTCCATGAGGGAAGAACCATTGAAACACTCAGACGACATCTTCCAGCTGCTTAAATGCTGCTTCCTTCTTGGCCAATACCCTCCTGTTCCTCACCATGTTCTCTAGTGACCTGATCCCCGCTGCCCAACAGTGGTCTTCCTCCCTTTTATATGCGCTAGCACCGCGAGCTTGTTTCTCCAGCCTGGACCTCTCTCCTGCACTAGCCGTATGACCAGCAGCCCACCGGATACCTCTCCAGGAGTCCTCAAACTCAATGAGTCTCCAAATAACTGAGCTCAGCCCCATTCCAAGCCTTCTCCATTCCCCTCCTCCTCTCCCTCCTTCTCCTGTAGTCCTATTTTGATAATTTACACATGCCTGTATTCATGCCCCAAATACCCATAAAACATCTATTATGTGTCCCATGGTTCCAGGGAGAAAATCCAATCTCACAGCCTAGCAGGGCAGGCCCATCTGACCTCCCTTCTTCGAGCAGGGTTGGCTTGGCAGGATGAGCTGGGGCTATTGAAGCTGTTAGTTTCCAGCCACCTGCTGATTTCTTATCAGCCAAATGCATGTGCACACAGACTCAGGACTCATGGATACAAATGTGCACACACTAGGGAACCCTCTAGTTAGATACAAATAAGAAAGGCCATTTACACTGATATACAGTTGCCAGTTTTAGCAAATAAAAATACAGGTTGCTAGGTTACATTTGAATTTCAGGTGGATAATTTTTTTTATTCATTAAATTTATTGGTACATTTTGGGTATACAATATGGACATTCATCATTGAGAATTTGCACCTTTACATGATATATCTTGGTTCTTATTATTTTCCCCCTTTCCCTGCCCTCCCTTCAACCCCTCCATCCCTCCCTATTTACAAAGACTTTGCTACTATTTTTTCATTTTCTCGTATTTATTCCTTTCCCTTCTTTCCTTTCCCCTACACCTCCCAATTTCCCTTCCCCTTTGGACCTTTTCTTCCTATTTCACATTATCTATTATACAGTTTGATCCTTATTTACACTTTCAGTTTCTCACACCAGAGAAACCATTCTGTATTTACACGTGTGTCCTATTTATTTCACTTAAGAGTATTGCCTCAATGTGCATCCATTTAGGTACAAATGTCTCTAGTTTCTCAATCTTTGTGGGTGAGTAGTACTCCATTTTATTAAAAAAACACAGCGTTTTTAACCAGTTTCCAGTTGATGGGTAATTGGGCTGCTTCCAAGTTTTAGCTATTACAAATTGTGCTGCTATGAACATGGGTGCACATATATCACTGTGGTATGATTCTTTTAATTCTTTGGGGAGGATCCCCAGCAGTGGAATAGTGGGGTCAAATGGGACCTCTAGCCCTAGTTCTTTGAGGTATCTCCATACTGATTTCCACAGTAGTTGCACCAGTCTACACTCCCACCAGCCTTTTTCCCCACAGCCCCACCAGCATTTGTTATTGGTTGATTTCATGATAGCAGCCATTCTTTCTGGAGTGAAGTAGAATCTCAACATTGTTTTCATTTGCATTTCATGAATGACCAGTGATGTGAAACATTTTTTCATATGTTTATTTCCTATTTCTACTTCTCTGCCTGAGAAATGTCTGTTCATTTCAGATGCCCATTTTTGGACTGGGTATTTAAATTTGGGAGGTCTGATTTTTTTTAAGTTCTTTATATATTCTAGATAGTTGACCTTTGTCTGAGGAACAGCTGGTAAAAATTTTTTCCCACTTTGTGGGTTGTCTCTTCACACTGTTGGTCGTTTCTCTTGCTGTGCAGAAGCTTTTTAATGAGAACCCAGTCGTTGATTCTTTGTGCTAGTTCCCGTGTGACTGAGGTCTTGTTCATGAAATCTTTTTCTACACCAATGTCTTCAAGCATTCTACCTTATTTCTCTTCCAGCCAGTTTAGTGTTTCTGTTTTAATATTTAGAACTTTGACCCATTTTGACTTAGTTTAGTGCATGGTGAGAGATATGGGTCTAGTTTTAATCCTTGGCAAGTTGAAACCCAATTTTTCCAGCACCGTTTATTAAAGAGGCTATCTTTCCCCCAGTGAAGGTGTTTGGCTCCTTTGTCAAAGATAAAGTGGCTGAGTGTGTCTGGCATTGTTTCTGCGTCTTCTAATCTGTTCCACTGATCCTCAGGTCTGTTTCTTTGTCAGTACCATGCTGTTTTTATCACAGTAGCTTTGTGGTATAGTTTCAAGTTGGGGGTTGTGATAGCCCATACCTTGTCTTTGTTGACTAGAATTGCTTTTGCTATTCTAGGTCTCTTCTTGTTCCAAATGAATTTTTGGATTGTTTTCTCAAGCTCTGTGAAGTATGCCATTGTCTTTTATTCTGCTCTTTATTTATAATTTGATTTTCTAATATAAAAGAAACTATGCCATATTTAAGCTTAAGAGTAATAAACTGTCAAATGTTTTGAGAATGGTGGTGCTAGGTTAAACACACACCCCACACCCCAGATACATGAATATGTGAATGCCAGCGACTCCATACTCTCATCGTGACCTGGAATTGTCAATCTTTTTATTTTCTCTCTATATATTTACGTCAAATACTTTCTTCCCATGGCAGAAAGAGAGATATTTCTAAAACTGCACACCTGGCCATCCCTGCCCCGCCCCTGCCCCTGCTGAAACTCCTCCCAAGGCTCTCACTGCTCTCGGTCACTCATAGTCCTATGTGGAGCGCAAGCTCTGCATGAGTCATCCTCGCTCACCGCTCCACATTCCTTTCCCCCCCCTCCCCCACCCAACATGTGAAGTGCGTGGATACACACACACGTGAACATATGCACATGCATAGAACATAGTCCAACCAAAGCAAACTATATCCATTTCCCCCAGTTGCCCCTTTCTCTTGTCTTTGGGCCTGGCAACAAGCTGCTTCCTCTAGAACACTCTTGCCATCTCCTTTGGATGACCAATTCCCACCACCCTGAGCCCTCAGCCTCATGTCTCCCCTGTGGGAAGCCTTTGCAGGCATCTCAAACCTGAGTGTGCTGCCTCTGCTCAGCTGTTTGGCGTCCTTCGTGTCTGGCACCAGGACTCTTGGGACACTGTCTTGTAATTGGCTGCTTATCATCTCCCTCTCTCACTAGACCAGACCATGGACTCCCTGACAGCAGGACCTGTGTGACCAGCCTATCTATGAAATGAATTTGCTCAATAAGAGCAGAAGAGACTGTAAGATGGTGAGCAGTTGAAATCAGGCTAGAGAGAAAGCACCATCCCATCACCCCTAGAATCCAAATATTCAGGTAGGGAAACTGAGGCCCAGTGAGGTGCCTCTCCCGTCTGGTGTCATGTTTGGTCAGTGAGAGAGCTGTTGCCCTGAACTGCACATTGGGTGTCAGGTGCTGGTTGCTCTCTGCTGCACTTCAACTTAGCTGCCTGCATAAGGGAGAGAGCAGGGCTCCCAGGAGGGAAGAGTGCACAGGGTAGGGAGCCTTGGCTCCTGGGACACAGATGGAGGGCTTGGTCCCGGGGACATGAGAAGCAAGGAAAGAAGTCCTGGGCCAGGGACTTCTTATATGTTGGATTTCTCATATAAGAGAAATCATGCAATATTTAAGCTTATGTGTCTGATTTATTTCACAATAACACTTTCTGCCATAAAGAAGAATAAACTTGTGCCAAGGAATATCTAGAGCAGACCTCCTTCAGACTTCCCCAGGAGCCTGGGGTGGCTCACCCTTCTCTGGGGGAGTGGCAGACATATGGGAAGAAATGCAGAATTTCCAGTATCACACAGCTTACCTGAGTGGTCTCTTCCTGCTGGTGACCAGAGCCAAGGCCAGCAGGAAGAAACAGGAGCTTAATACACTCAGCACTGAGTTCAGCCTCTTCTGCCAATAGAGCTCGGCACACTGAGGTCAGACTCAGAGGTGTGGAGCCACTGGGCATGTAGAGGAGTTCTTCTATGAAGAGCTCACTATGGCAGGGTAAGGGGACAGCAGTAAAATGCAACAACAATACCTGTACCTCATGTGCGAGGATGAAGTAAGATGAAAAGGGCTTAGAATCATGCTTGGTACATGATGCCACTCAATCAACTGTTGTCATGTGCTGAGAGGGTTGTTGGGAGGCATGAACAGGATGATACTTCAGGGAGACCTTGCTAAGCTCTACTGACAGTGAACAGTCTTCCTGTTAGGAACTCAACTAAGAGCTGTTGACGGAGATGGGGACACAGGGACAGAGAGGAGGGAGTGGGACTGACTAATCACCTCCTCCATTCCTTGAGTTTTCCCCTGATGCCTGCATCAGGCTACACATGCAATTTTGGAAAGATGCATAGGGATCCCACAGTCCAATCCCCCAGTCTTACACAAGGAGAAACTGAGGTCTACAGCATGGAAGTGACTGATCCAGGGCCGAACACAAGGTGCAACTCCCCTGGCTCAGATCCAAGGTCCCTCCTCCTGTCTCAAGTGAAGTCAGAATGGGCTCTCCCTCTAACATCAACAGGGCTCAGGAACTCTGAGAACCCCAACCTCTGAAAGGCCCTGCTTTGATGGCTTTCTTCCTGTTTCCCCTGGAAGGCAGCTAAAAAGTACTTGAAAGTCGCTTCCACTTCTGGGTCCCCTCCAGTACTCTCCTCCCTGGGCTTTTCCTGGGGAGCTGAGGATGGGCCAGCAGCCTGGATACACCTGAGGTTTTCAAGGAAGGCCAGAGTAAGTCCTCTCTTCCCCTCTCATGGAACCCTCTCCCACTCCTTCCCTTCCTCCTTCCTTGTTCCTTTTCCTTTTTTTAAAAAAAAATGAGCCCCTGGATCACACCTACCTCTCTGTGTTGAACTTGCTCCCTACAGCAGCCCATTCTGAATGCCTTGAGTGTGCGTCCTTGTTGGACAGTAGAATTCCTCTACTTGAAAATGGTGGCAGGAGAAAGCAGAGTCACTGTGCCAGACATGGCCCAGGGTGATCTAAGGCACATGGTGACCAAAAAGCCCAGGAATCATGGACACACCAAATGGGGAAATGAAGACTTAGTTTGCCTCTTGATTTCTGGATATATTGTTAGAAGGGCCCACAGGGAGGTCTTGATGCTGTAATAGACCCCCACGTGGTCAGAGATTCTCCTCCTCATGGAGTAGGCTCATAGTTGCCACACAGATGCCCTGGGGGTGAACTGGGCACAATTATTTTCCCTGCTCTTCTGATGAGGAAACCAGAGCTCCAAGGTGTCAGAGCTGCTCCTACCAATTAGCACAGCCAAGGCTCAGCCAGGGTTTCTGATAGCACATCTAGGGTTCTTTCACTAATGATTTTCCCTGAAAGAAACCCAGAGTTTTAAATTTAGGACAACATACTACCTTGGCTTTTTAGCTCAGAGATAAAAATTGAGTGAATTGGAAGTAACATAATCTACAAAAGAGACAAATTATGGTAAAGATAAAAGTAACCCTGAATGAAAGAAAAATGGAGTGTCCCATTCTGGTCTTCTCTTGGTCCACCTCTTAATTTCAAGTTAGATCATATTTCCTCCCCCCAAAATTTCCCTGCCTCCCATCAACCTCTAGGTTGTTATGGCTGTGTCTAGATGTCCCCAAAAGGCTCATGCAGTCATAGGTGGGACGTTTTCAGAGGTGGCTGGATCTAGAGTGTGTGATGCTGGGATTAAGGGTGTGTGATTACTAAATTACTCCACTGATTGGTTTGGTACCCACTCTAAGCCTGGCAGCCTAGGTAGAATATAAAAGGGACAGAAAGAAGCTGCTATTGTCGATTGTTGATTCACTTGCTTGTTTTGCTGTCTTCTGCCTGCCATGAACTGTTTCTCCTCTGCCATCCCAGCCTACTTTGGAGCCAGTTGATTATGGCTTGAAACCTCTACAAACTGTGAGCTAAATAAACCCTTCCTCCTTCAACTTTGGGTGTCAGGTATTTTGTTTCAGCAACAAGAAAAGTAACCGAGGGCCAGGGATTTAGCTCAGTAGTTTCAATGCCTGCTGTGCAAGTGCAAGGACCTGAGTTAGATCCCTGGTACCCTCCCCCCAAAAAAGTAACCGAGATGGGGGTGGAGTGGAGCCTCTTCCTTCTGGAACTACCTTCTCATGCTCCAGAGTCTGTACTATAGTTTTCACACTGGGTTGTCATTTTGTCATCCACACACTCCCTTGTCCTGTGTACAGTGGGTTCCTCAAGGGCAGGGACCTGCCAAAGGGCACAGGGGACTTAGGCAATGAAGTGACTGGAAGGAATTGGTAGGGTTCAGTTTGATGGTGCATCAATGGGTCTCAAGTTTGGTGCTGGGCTCCAAGCATTGGCTTCTCTGGGGTCCAAGGAGAGGTTTGCCACAGGTTAAAAAAAAAAGTGGCCAGGGGCTGAGCAATGTGCCTTATGGAGGATCTAGACAAACAGGTGGCTTTGGCAGAAATATAGAAGCCAGAACTATAGCCACAGGCCTGAGGTCTAGGCTCAGGACTCAAGCTTTGGGTTTTGTTGCAGGGACTTAGAATGATCTTGAGGGAAATGGGCTGAAAGACTGGGACTGGTATTAGGGATGAGTCAGAGGCTTTTCTTTCTCCTAATACAGTGATGGCAAACCTTTTAGAGCTTTGAATGATATAAACAGCCTGCTGGAGCATGTGTGCCATAGGTTTGCCACCACTGCCCTAGCAGCTTCCAGGCCCACTGGGCTGTCTTCCAGCTATCCTGAGAGAATGTAGGGTCAAGAATCTGGGGCAGCCTCAGCTGCAAGAAGAGAATTGAGAGCAGAGAGTGGGGCAGGGCATTTTAACAAGCTCCATTTCCCTCACTCCCAAAAGGCGAAAGAACTGAATAGTTAATATAAGAAGATCAAAAAATTAATGTTTGGGTTAGAAATTCCTGGAATCCAGACACTTGGATAAAAGGAGTGCTTGACTTCCATATGGAGCTTTCTGTAATTGGTATGGCAAACAGCAAAGGCCGCCTTTTTCTTTGTGCAGAATGACCCTCATTTCTTTCCCTATTCTCCCCAGTTGCCCTGGTCCATCACTCTGACCCCAAAGACAGGCTGACAGCCAGAAGGCCTATTGAGTAACTAAGCTTATGTCTTACCAAATCATTTGGATTTTACTCTCTGGGTGAAAAGCTTTCAGTCTCTGGCCATAGCAGTTACTTTGAAGACATGGGTCATACTCCTGGTGGTAGAAGGAAAGTGTCCCCTTTTCTGTTCCCACAGTGAGAAACACTGGACCCTTCTCTGTCCTGAGAGGTAGGGCAGATAAAAGGCCAATTTGTCACACACTTGAAGAAATGAAGGCAGAAGTTAACAATACTTATTGAGAATCTGCTAGGTACAGATACGGTCTCAGGCCTTTCACATACATTATTGTGAACATTATGAACATACGACAGCCCAGGGAGATAAGGTGTTATGTCCTCAATCTCCAAAGGAATGAACAGAAACTCAGTTGCCATGTTACAGAAGAAATGGAGTTTGGATCTGAACTCCAACTTAGTTCTCTCTGAGGTCTTTACACCCCAACTTCTTGCACAGTGGGGACACTTCGGTTGGTGTGGGAGACACAGGGTTGGTGTGATCTTTTCAGCGCTGGGATGATCACACCTTGGTCACTGGAGCTTGCCTGGCCACAGGAGTTTCTGATTTTCCTGATTCCCCTTCTTTGTCCCAGCTTCCCAGGTTGAGTCAGCTAGACCATTTGGTGGCTGGTCTAGATGTCCAGAAGTGATAGGCCTTGTCCCGGCCTAGAGCCTCTTGTTTCTAGGAGAAGAGTGATGGTGTTGGTTCCCTGCAAAAGACCTGCAAACCAAGTCCAGAGGATGTGTTGGCTCCACAGGTTTGCCTGTGAAAGAAGCCAGGGAGCACAGTTGGTTGTAGGGATTTTGATGAACATAATCAGCTGCAAACTCCTAAAAAACAAACAGACCACGATCCAGAGGTTTGAATAACAGCCCCTCTACCAGATGGCCACAGGAGCTTTGCCAGAGAGAAAATATTCTCCAGCCTGAATCTCCTCTTTGTTCTGGACCCCGCTCTCTCGGGACAGCATCAGAACAACCCCACCTTTTCATGCGCCAGCCACCCAGACAGGGTCTTGTGTTCAGGGAGTTTAAGGCTGCTTCCCCCAGATTAGGATTTGGGGACAGGGAATCAAGCAAAGAAGTAGCTTTTTTGTCCCAGTATGAGTCACCACAGGGTGGAGGAAACACACAGCTGTTTGCATCTGGGCCTGGAATGCAAGGACAAGAAAGAAGGACACTACCAAGGAGCCCTGGACCCTTGGGACAGAACAGGAAGTCTATTCTGCGTGGGACAGACCTTCTGAATACCTTGGGCCTCTCCATCAAACCTTTACATCTGAACTCTTAGGACTTCAGTGCTAGCTTGTTGCCATGTTAAATTGCAGCCACGCCTGAAGCAAATGGTGGTGAGTGCATCCTGCCAAACTCAGCGTCCTGTCACTCCAAGATGAGCACCAATGGATCTGAATCCTTGCTCTTCCACTGTGACTTTAGAGAGCTTATTCTGTTTCTCTGAGCCTGTTTCTACTTCACTGAGTTTTAATGAGAATGAAAAAGACATTAGATTTTCAATGTATATAACACAGTTTAAGGTACACACAAGGCACTGCATAAACATTCGTCTCCTCTCTCCCAGTCTTCTCATCTGAAGCCTTTTGGTACCAAAAATTTCTTTTACTACCTAAATGTCTTCCCCGATCCATGATTCAATCTTTCATTCGTGGCTTTTGGCAAAACTTTTAGGTACAACCCTTTTCCCATTTTCCTTGAGTGGATTCATATCCCTCCCATTGTTATTTTAGTTACTGTGTGTGCCAGTGTGTATTTGGATTTGCTAAGCTGCCACAGATTCTGCTTGGAAATAGGCAAGGTAGGGTATAATTACAGTGAGGTTGCATCATCCTCATCTAACTTGCCAGCTTGCTTTAGAACTCTCCTCTGCCTCTCAGATGTAATTCCACTTTTTAAAAGTCTTCACAACAAGAAGCATATGTATATTCATACGTATGAAGGTTTTTAAGTTAGTCAGGTTAGGCTGAGTTTTGCTGCAATAACAACTCCAAATACGAATGGCTTATAACAGCAAAGGTTTACTTCTCATTCGTGTTCCATGTCTCTTGTAGGTTGCTAGAGTCTCTGACCACACGAGTTCTTAGAAACTCAATGTTCATCTTCTGGAATTTTGTTGGTAATTGCAGTAGAGAGAAAAGATGATGAGGAATCCTTTGTAGCACTTTAATGCTTCTGCCTAGCAGTAATGAATGTCACTTACCATTTCACTGGCCAGAACAGGGACATACAATCCTATTGTATGCTCAGATGGAAAATAATCAGAAATATTAATGCACAGAACTAACACCAACCACATAGAGACTCAATGTTCTAAATATAATAGAGAGAACCTTGCAAGTAAGGAGAAACTTTGGAATCCTTCACCCCTGCTAATCCCCACTAGGGACTTGCTAGTGATTTTAAAAACAGAATATGCCCAGATATTTGCAGGGAGAATGACTTGTTTCTCTCTTTAGTCTATTTCAGTGGTCCTGAATTTCTAGTGTGCATAGAACTACTGTTTGACATCACATGACATTGTGTACATAGTCCTGAAGGGTTTTCAAAGTGTTTTGAACATAAGCAGATTTCCTAGTATGTGTTGAATTTTGAACCTAATCCACTTAGGATGTGACTCTGTAAGATTTCACTGATACCAGACTCTGACTTAAAAATCCCAAAGCCTATGCCTGCAATCATTAAATGAGAATCCCAGCATTCAGCAATTTGACCTTCTCTTTAAAGACTGAGATATTCTCATAGTCCTTTGAAATTAATAGATTTAAGTATGCATCCTGATATGTTTTGACAAGTGCATTTATCCATGTAACTCACACCTTTACCATGATACAAAACATTTCTCTCACTTCAAGAAATCTCTCCTCCTTCTTCCTAATAATTCCCATCCTCAGATATTGGAGCTCAAAATCCAACCATTGCTCTAATATCTTCTACCTAAGATTAGCTTTATTTGTTCTAGAATTGCCTATACATAAAATGATACTGTATGATCTCTTTTGTTTCTGACTCCTTTTACATGGCATAGTCCTTTTGAGATTCCTCCATGTTTTGTATGATATAATTTTTTTTCATTGCTTAATTGTATTCCATTGTATGAATGTACAGACTTTATTTATGCAGCAGTGGATGGACATTTTGGTTGTTTCCAGTTTGTGATGATTCTGAATACAGCCTCTCTAAACAAGTCTTTTTGAGGACATATGTTTTCATTTCTCTTGGCTAAAGATGCAAGAGTGACACTGGTGGATTACACAATTACATGATAAAGATAAACACATGTATAACTTTGCAAGAAACTTTCAAACTGTTTTCTGAACTATCTCATTTTATATTCCTACCAGCAATGAGTGAGAATTCCATTTGCTCCATGTTTGACAGCACTTGTTATTGTTAGTTTATTTTCTTAAACTCTTTATTTTAAAAGTTATAGATTTACAGAAAAATTGCAAACATAGGAGTTTGCATACATCCTAAACCCAGTTTCCCTTACTATTAACATTTTATACTGATATGGTACATTTGTTACAATTAATTAACATTATTTTTAACTAAAGCCTATTCTTTATTCAGATTTCTCTAGTTTTTACCCAATGTTCTTTTTCTGTTCCAGAATTCCACCCCATGACTCCACATTGTATTTAGCTGTCATGTCTCCACAGATTCCTCTTTGTTATGATGGTTTCTCAGACTTTCCTTCTTTTGGGTTTTTTTCCTCCTTGTTGTCTTAGCAAGTCTGAGAGTACTAGGTATTCTGTAAGAAATGCCAGTTGAGATTTGTCTGTCTCTCTCAAGGTCAGACTGGGGTTATAGGTTTGGGGGAGGAAGACCACAGAGGTGAAGTGCCATTCTCATCATATTGAATCAAAGGCGCCAACTATCAACATAATTCATGACTATTGACTATGGTTGTGATAACCCAACTGAGGTACTGAGAAAAAAAAATCTGTAAATGTGCCCATATTTTTACCTTTTCCATTGCTCTGCATTCATTCTGCAGCATCTTATCTGCTGTTATCCAATTTAGTGAAATTTTAAAATTTCAGATATTATCTTTTTATGTCTAGAATATCTACTTGTTCTTTTTTATTATTTCCATTTCTCTGTTGATATTCCCTCATCTGTGCACTCATTCTCTTTCTTCAAGTAAGTGAACATATTGCTAAAGCTATTTTAAAGTCCTTGTCTACTAATTCCATCATCTGTGTCATATCCGGTTCTGTTTTTACTGATTGTTTCTTCCAGTTTGGTGCACATTTCCTTTCTTCTTCATGTTTCTAATATTTTGTGTTTGTTTGTTGGACTTTGCAGACAGAATGTTGAGAACCTGGATTGTGTTATATCTTCCTTCAAAGAACATCATGGCTTTTCTCTAGTGGGAAATTAGTTTTATTTTAAAGATAATAAGACATGGCCTTTCTGGGGGTCTCATTTAAATGTCCAGGGCATGCAATGAGATGTACCTAATATGGCTAGTCACACTTCCAACATTTGTCATCCCTGTGAGACTACAAAATCTCTTAGGTTTGCTGTCTTCCTATAGCTGTTCCTTGCCAAATCTCTCAGAATCTTACCCTGTGAGTATGCAGCTTAATATTCCATGAAAGACATAAAGATACTCCGTGTAAATTTCAAATAAGTATTTTTAAAGCTTCCTAAGTAACACCAATATACAGCCAAGGTTGAGAACTATTGAATATTAACTGCTGAAATGTGAAGAAGCTGGGAGAAAAAAAATACCCTAGTAGCAAAGAAAATTCAGAATCCCTCCAGATGTGATAGTTCTGGACAAAGTCATGAAGAATGTTAACAAAGGAGCTGTACACCAAAAGGGATCCAACCAGAGAGACATAAAGGAACAGCATCTATGATAAATCAAGGAGCTAAGTTTAGTGAATAGTCCCCTACAAGACTTTCCCATCAACTAATCTGAGAAACTAAAGTGATATCTAGTTGTAAAACAAAAAATACTGATGCACTAAAACTACCCAGGAGTGGAACTTAGATCAACCCTTAGAGAATTTTCGTCAGTTGCAAGGTCTCAAGCTCAGGGGCTGTAAAGAGGAATAAGGTGTTATTCCTGCCCCAAAGTAGTTCCCAATCTAGTGGAAACTCCAAGTACATATGGAGCTACATGAAACGGGTTTCTCACTGTGATAGGATCATGGTATGGCAGAGATGTATTCAGCTTGCTTTTAGGAAAACAAGTATTTGTAACATTGAGTCTGAAAGGCTTCACAGAGGACTCTCTTTGGAGCTGGATTTCTTTAAGGATAAGAAGGGTGAAGAAGGTGGTGAAGATGAAGAAGGCAAAGGTATTCTAGGTAGAGAGAACATATACATTGCGCTGGGAGAATAAAGGGAACAAAAGGGGAAATTTGGGGTGTTTGGTGTGGAAATATAAGGAGTAGAAGCACAGAAAGCAGAATAAAGTGCCTTTCCTCCACCCCATAAGTGAGATAAATCAAACTTAGGAAATAACAAACATAAACAGTTCTTCCTGATCTATAATGAATCATGCCTAATGGGGGCTTCAGTAGATCCTTCGCAGAAGCTTAATGAAGGTGTGTGATTCATAGGAGCAGATTTACACAGCCAAGGTACAGGGAGCCTGAGATGAGTGACCACTTTAATCTGAAGAAAGGGACACTACCAAAGTCACACATTGTGTTTGGCATAAAACTTCAGAGAGCCATCTTTACATGTGGGTTATGACCCTGCTTACTGTTTGATCTGGGCACAGGCACTGCAGAAAGGCCAGATAACTGGAGTGAAAAGATTAAGGATTAAAGATACGTGGCCAAGTGTGTTTAATAGAAATCTCTCCTACAGGGAGAAAACACAAGTCTGAGCTTACAGCGGTCATTGACTGCATACTGTGCCCTCGAGAAAGTCCATTCACTCCTCTGGGCCTCAGTACCACTGTCCATGAAATGGGCACATTAATGCTGCTTGCCCTGCTACACTCGTGTCATTGTCAGGAAGGAGCTTGCCTGCTTTGTGTGGAAAGGCTGTTAAGATTTAGAGCCTGACAAGATGCAAAGGGTTATTATTACTAATAATAAACAAAAAGAATGTGTGACAATGGCCAGAATTTCCTGTTGAGACAACAACTTCACGAAACCATTTTAAAAAGTAGGATGTTTTCCAGTTCCATAAAAAGAGCTCTGCATTGGTATTGTTTCAACATTCCTCCGGGAGTAAAGGGTTTGGTAGCAATAAACAAAGAACAAGCCAATTTATCCTACAGATTCTTTTTCTCTTTAGAATCACTTCTGTAGCTTTTTGTGCCTTCCCAAGATTGTTTTCCTGCCACAACTGATGAGAGCTGGATATATCCAATTTGATTTTTTCCCTAAAAGACTGCATCTCCATTTTGGGGGGGGGGGGGGTACAGGGACGTACTCAGGACCTTGCACTGTGAGGCAGGCAGCAGAACCACTGAGCTAAACCCTGGGCCCCACATCTCCATTTTGTATAAGAAGGCTAAACCTGAGTCATCTGCAGGAAAGTGGATGCACCTTGAGACCATACTATTAAGTGAAACAAATCAAGACACACGAGCTTAAATATCGCATGATTTTTATATGAGAAACCCAAATTTAAATAAAGAGCAAAATAAAAAATAGACCATAGGAAATAGAGAGAGAAACTTGCCAATGGGAAGGAGACCAAGAGATGGAAGAAGGGGCAGAGAGGGAGGAAGGGGCTGAAGAAAGAACTGAATCGTGTTATGCACCTGCACCACCTCCACACGAGGAATGATTATTACGTCCTCCCAGTGTGTACTAATAAAAAGTAAAAATTGCAGCAAAAGATGGCATCTCTCCATATGCAATGGCTCATGGAATCCGGGCCCTTGACTACCTCTCTTAGCCCAGGCACAGGTCTGGGAAAAAGAAGCACATCCATCTCAGCGACCTCACCAGTTTCTTCTGACACCAAACAGCTCTATCAGAATCTCTTTGGTCCTCTCTATCTGCTCAGGACAAGAGGCTTTCATACAAATGCAATTGACATTTGTAAATCTGTCAAAGAAATGAGTATGGGTGAGGCCCATGGGGGGGATATAGACGGCCCTTCAGAAATGTAACACAGGGATTATTTCTTGTCGGACTAATGCCACCTGTGAAGATTTTGATAAACTTTGGGCTGTCTTTTTCATTTGATTTCATCACACACTGCACCAGCTGCCCACCCTGGTGTCCTGCCACAAAGAGCATGTGGGTTCCATTCCTGGATGGGGGTTCAAAACCTTCTGCTGAACTGCATCTCCTCCCAATTTTCCACTAGAATAATCCAACTGCTATAATAGTGGGAGGCTCTGCATCACCACTGGGACTGGAAGGGCCTCCTCTTCCATCAGACTCTCACTCACCTCCCAGCTCACTGTGTACCCAGGTCACCTGATGGTCACCTGGGAATCTCATTAGAATCCAGATGCAGGCTCAGCAGGTCTGGGGTGTGACCCAAGAATTTTCATGTCTAACAAACTTCCAGATGCTGTCGAGACTGCCTGTCCCAGGTCCAGACTTTGAGGAACAAGAAGTCAGAAGACAAATGTAAAGAAATCTCCCAGAACTCAGAATAACAGGCCAAAGAGATAAAAGGATGAAAGGAGAGTTGAAGAGAGCCCAGGACCACAATGAAGCTTCTGTGTGAAGAAGAGAAAGATGGAAAACAAAACTGAAGTTGCACATATGTTTCAACTTTAATATAATTCATCATGTGAGTATGCCAAAGGAGAAGTACCATATAATTGTTTTCGATGGATGACAAAAATCATCTGAGGAAATGCAACATTCCATCATCACCATCAAGAGAAGAGGAAAAAAGAATACATTTTTTTAAAGTGACAAATGTACTGTATGTAAAGCCAAGTCCAGCAGGAAGCCGAATGTGAGATATGGGCAGCATTCCCATTGTCATTAGTAACCAGAAGGATGTTCGCTCTCGTCAACACTATTAACCTGCAAATTCTGACTCAGTCAACCAAATACAAAAAATGGCATGCGTATGATATTAGTTAGGGTCTTGTTCAGTTTCATTCTAGTCTTGCCCAGTTGGAGCAGGGGGCCTGGGCTTGTGGCATCTCCTCAAGATGTCAGATTCTAGGGCTTTGTGGTTCTCTGGCACATCACAGAGCATCACAGAGGTGGTGCTCGTCCTTAGGATCTGTGGTGGCAGCCAGAGCTGATCTATGGATGCTGTAGCTGTCACAAATATTCAGTGTCTCAAGGCTTACATATCTTTAGTACTTTCCTTTTTTTCTTTTGGTTTTTTGAGACAGAGCCTCAAAAAACCAGCTTGGAGTTCAAGCTGGCCTTGAACTCACTGTGTAGCCCAGTCTGGCCTCAAACTCATGGTGATCCTCCTGCCTCAGCCTCCTGAGTGCTGGGATTACAGGTGTGCAGGACCACACCTGGCCTTTCTTGGTCCTCCCATCCTTTCCATCTATGATCAGTCCACATATATTCTACTAACTTTATCTGTGACGTGTCATACAGCCACTGGCTTCCATTAGCCCAAGCAGAATTAAAAATTCTTACTTAATGTAGCAATACATGTTACATAAAATAAACACATCACACTAACAAATAAAGCAAATTAAATAACATACATTTGATAATAACCAGGGATTTTTAAAAAATGAGTGATAATATGAACTCATCCTAACAATATTGAATTGTGTCATAAACAGCAAGAAATTTATAAGTATGCTAGCAGCTGAAAAAAGAGCAGGTTAGTACAGAAAAGAAAGGCCAGCATATAAAAAGTAGCAATACTAATACTATTGTTTCTAAATCAATTTTAAAAGATATAGGGTGATTCGACTTGCTAACAATATGAGGAAAATAAAATAAAGTCCTTACCTCACACTATTCAAAACTTACAGATAAATTAAAACTATAAAAGTAAGAAGTGAAAACAGGTATGACAAGAAAATAATATATATGTGTTTAAGTCATCTTGGGCTGGGAAAAGACTTTTAAATCTGCCAGCATAGATGGAATAAAAATGGAAATATCAATGGATTTAATTCTTAATTTAAAATGTCTGCATAATTCTTTTTTTCTTTTTTTTTTTTTTGGCACTGGGGATCAAACTCGGGACCTTGTGCTTGTGAGGCAGGCGGTGGAACCACTGAGCTAAATCCCCGGCCCTATGTGTAATTCTTAAAAGACCAAAACTGAACTGGGATAATGAAATAGAGAAGATCTGGAACAGGCCAGCTAGTCCTCCATCTGTTCTGCTAAGGAGGGGTCCATAGATCCCACCAAGCTCACAGTGGTTTTGCCTGTATGCTGCTTGAAGGCAGATACACGCAGATACACACACACACACACACACACACTCATAATTTTTAACTGTTCAAAAATATATAGATGAATCTTGAAAGCATTGTTCCAAGTGAAAGAAGCCAGATCTAATAAGCCACGTGTTGTAAACTCCATTTATATGAAAACTCCAGAAAAATCAAATCCACAGAGACAGAAAGTAGATTAGTGGCCCTGGGGTGGGATGAGGGGCAGTGTACAACAGGAAGTGACTGACAATGTATAGGGGATTTTTTGGGGGAGTGATGAAAATACTCAGGAATTTGAGAGTGTAAGATTGTAAAACTTTGTGAATATACTAGAAACCATTCATAGCATAGAATTATTTACCTTAAAAGGATGAAACTTAAGTATTGAGTTATGTCTGAATTTTTTCAGAAAGTGTAGGCTGCAAGTCACTACTGGGAGTGAGTTTCAGCTCCCTTCAATAGACTGCCATTGTCTATAATGTGGTGAGTTTAAAGAACTGTTTTAGAGTGTCATTAAGACACAGTACCTGAGCAGGACCCACCCAAGGGATATTTACATCATGATGGCCAGGGTGGGCTCGCCAAGGACATGCCTCTCACTCAGTGATGTGGCTCTCAGACAAGGCCTTACCCTTGAATAAGCCACCCCTATACCCACCACCCAGGTTAGAGCTAGCCATGAATCCTGCCAACAACCCCAAAACTTCTGCTTTTAGTTTACAATTTTGAGCAAAAATGTACTGAACCTCTGGTGGGAGAATTTGGCCATCTGTGGTTTCAGAGCATTTTTGAGCTTTTGGTTTCTAAATGATGACCTTGAGCTCACACGGACTGGGATCCTCTCCCAGAACTCCATCCACATCGCTTTCCAGCAACACCAAGCTAGTCAGCCCTCCATCAATCTGATATTGTGGAAATATAGACAAGGTATATCAGAGCAGGAAGGAGCCTTGGAGATTAAGCAATCTAACTACTCCAACTTCCACCTCGTACAGTCAGGATTTCATGGATGAGTTCCAGAGAGGCGACATCCCTAGATCACCCTACAAAGCAGTGACGAAACTAAAATTAAATTTCTGTGTCCCAGTCCCAAAAGCACATGTGGTTTTACATTCAATTATTTCTGTTGCAACACTGGCCTCAGAGACTCCACTTTCAATTAAATAATCTCCCACACAGTGAAAAGCAAATGGAAACAAATGGAAAAGACAAGCACCAGGGCAAGGCCCTTACCCTTTCAGGACGCTTCTGACAATATTACAAATTGAAGACTATGCAGGATAGGCCCCTCAAGTGGGCACTTGATCCATGAAGAAATGTAGCCTCGTTCATGGCTGCAGATGGAACTAGCAAGAGGAACCCAATTATCGGCAAAGTGTATGGTCTCATAAATTATGTAGTATGGCAGAAAAGGAAACCCCCAACTCCCTATCATTGTCAATGCTCTCAAATTCATTCATTCAATCAGCAAGCACTTCCCAAATATCTACAGTATAGTTGGCCCTGTGCTGGACCTTGGGACAAGGAAACGAGTCAGGTATAAAACCTGCTTTCAAGTCTACTACTTGGAGACATTTCTATAATGACTAACCATGATCAAAGGCACACTAATAATCAGAAGGCTTGCCAGGAGTACCCTGGAGACACAGGAAAGTTTGTAGTTCCTTTAAGTGCTGCTGTTTTGTGTAGTGGAATAAACCATGGGGTAGGAGAAAGGGGAGGGATCCTAAAGGGCCTTGACTTTGACTACCAGCCTCAAGATCCTAGGCTTACACTTGGAGGGGATGGACACTTTGGTAGAAGCCAACAAGTGTTCCAAGAGGTGTGTGTTGGGCCTCCTTTCAATACTCAGAAGGGAAATGAACTTTTTTATGCATGTTGAGGCTAGGACAGAATTCCTGGGAAGAGAACCCAAAGGTCTCTTCACTCTGTCAAGGTGAACAAAACCAGGTATCCATGAAGTAAATATCCATGAAGTGGTGAGTGGGGCAGAAGTTCCAATGGGTCAATGTTTGTGATGATCTCAAACATCTGGCTCTATTCTATGCTCTAAATTTGGAACGAGACATCCACTTCCTCCTAATCAAGATAAGCCCAGAGCTGAGGACCAAGGCAATTGTGCTAGGTCATTCAGTTGTCTTCCTCTTGGAAATCCTGAGCCAGCCATAGGGAAATTCTCTACTCCAGGCAAAGAATAAAGGTCAATGCTAAGTCTCACCTTAATGCCTTTTACAGACCTGAGAGTCACAGGAGAAATCAATTCCAGTCAAAGGAGTTGTGAAATTTTTTTTTAAGTAGAGCCGGTATTTTAAGATTTTCCAGGTCATGGAAAAATATACACTAAGAACACGAAAACAAGAGTGTCTCCAATGGCACAAAATTTAATCCTCATTGTTGTCTAAATAAAGTCAGGCCAATTTAATAAGGGGGAATGTTCCTTACCCACCATGAAATGATCTATTATGATGCATTAATAGGAAAAACACTATTATAAGTCATTACCACTTTTCCTGGCTGGTTGAAATTTTGTCATTAACCATACTTTCTTTCTCAAAGCTTTCTCCCCGCTTTGCCCCTTGGCTACAAAAGTAATACATATTCACTGTTCAAATTTTGGAAAATAAGAGGAAAGCAAAAGTAAATAAATAAACAAATAAATAAAAACCACAGAAAAACTCCTTCAACTCATCATTAAAAATTGTTTTTCTTACAAAGATTGAGGTTATACTGTATATAGGGTCTTAAATTCTTTTTATTCAGTATTTATCAATAACATAATCTAACATTCTCCAGATATATAATTTTAATCAGCTGTATTTCTTAATATGGATACACCATAAGTAAACTAGTAGCCAGCCTGTGGAAAACAACCTGTTTCCAGGTGTCTGAGCTTATAAATGAATGTGAGCGATATCCTTTGTTCTAATTTCTAAGGGTTTCTTTAGGAAGTAGAGTTACCAGATGGGGGGATATAAAAGACTTGCGTTTCATTGTCTATATTGACAACTTGCCTTCCATTTGTTCAAGAAATGTTAATTGAGTGCAGGAGAGCCCTGGGTTCTGGGCACTGGAGGACCTGGTGGATAAAGAAACAAACTCTGCCCTGGGAACCATGTTCTGATGGCAGTACCAACATATCCTGCCACCAGTTACATCTGAGAACACCTGACTAGCTCTTTACCTCCACCATGATGATCTTTTCATAAACACAAATCTTTGGCAATGCAACAGTCAAAAAAGAAAAGTTCTTTTGCTATTGTTTTAATTTGCTATTCTTTGATAAACAAACTTTCCCAAAGGTTTAGAGATCATCTCCATTTGTGGGTGTGTATGTGTGAATGTGCATGTGAGATGTGTCTGCTCATATACTTTTCTACATTAACATGTTTGCCTCTTCTTGTTTGCCAATGCTTTTAATATATTCTAGATATTAACTTGCTGCCTGCCATATTTGACAGATTTTTTTCATTTGCATTCTATATATCTATGGTGTTTTCTCTCTTTGATTCGACACATCTTAAATCCTTATCAGGCATGGGGGATGGAGCAGTGGACAGAAAGACATGGTGGTCCTCCTGGAGTTATTGGTTGGAGAGAAGACCTTAGTCATTCATATGAGGGGACTCTTACAAACAGAGCCCATGCTGTGATAGACAGGACCTACTTTAGGAGAGAAGTCAAAGGTGTCTGACACCATGAAAAGAGACCCTTACAGTGGCTAAGGAGTGTGGCGCCTATCCTAGGTAGAGCTTCTGAAAAGCAGATGCTGGGACAGGAAGTGTCTTTTAGGAAAAACCTCTAGGGAGTGGGGAAGGCAAGGAAGTGAAGAGGAGAGGGTTGGACAAGGATGTTATCTCCAAGACAGTCTGATCCTGTTGCTCTGTACAGTAGCTTGGTGACACAAATTGCACAGCAGATTTCTATGCTGGAGGCAAGGGTGGGATGGCCCTCTGTGAACCCATTCACCAGGTCAGACTTGCTTATAAGATGCTTCTGGACTGTGGGGGGCTGTGGATTCTTTAGTGAGGTGGCTCCTCAGAAGTGTGAGCTGCCAGCAGCTCTTGTGGCCAGGGATGGGGGTGCACCAGTTTAGCAAAGGGGACCTGGAGGGCACCAGTGGAGCCTCCTAGGACACTCAGAGAAATCAAAAGGCCAGTATGACAGGAGGGATGGATGAGGGAAAGCAGCATAATGGGCCTTGCAGTTAGTAGAGGTCCATGTAGAGACCAGATGGGTAGAAAGAACAAGGTGCAACACTGATCACCTAAGTTTGGGACATGCCAAATACACTCCCCCATGTTGGCAAGTCATCCTGCTCATTGTTAGTGTGCAAAAGGCTCTGAGAAATCCTACACCACAAAAGCTTGTTTAACACCATGTCATTCAAATTCACATTTCCTGAGAAATCACTGAAGAAGAAAAGAACAAAGAAATAGACATCACAGCCATATGAAGCTTCATCTCCAGATAAGAGACAGAGGCATGCACTCTGGTGGCCCAGAATTGCAGAGAAGTGGGCATACTGAAGCACAGTTAGGAATTACAAACCACAGGACTTGATTGAAGACTGGCTGTGGAACAGGAGAAGGAAATGTCAAGGACAACTCTGGACTTTCTAATTTGAGCATCTGGTTGATGACACATCATTCTTGGAGAAGGACTGGGTCTGAAGTTAAGAGGGAGGTGGTGGGAGAGAACCAGACATGTGCAATTACATGACACCCTTAGGCATTTTAAGTTAATAAATGCTAGCAAAATATGGAGCTGAGAAAGATCCTGGGTCTAAAGACTTGGGTTCACCATCCAGCATTACCAGTAAGTGATTTTTATAATCCTGAGCAGGTCCTGTCAGCCCGCTAAACCTGTTTCCCCTCCTGAAAAATGGAGATAAGTCCTATCTAACTACCATCTACTCTTGTCATTTGGATCAAATAAAATAATAGAAATAAAAGAGTCTCCTAAATTGTAGAAGGAAGCCCAAGTACAAGATCATTATTTATGAGTATCACTAGGTTTCTTGAGAGCATCTCAGTTATAACTCCCCAAGGATTAAGTCAGAGAAAGATATGAGGTCAATAGACCCAAAGACATAAATTTAGGAAATGACTGTTATAAAACTAATTGCTGTACCACAGAGTCACTTGTAATGATCCCAGCCATATATATATATATTTTTTGGTACTGGGGATCAAAGTCCACTCCTTGTGCTTTCGAGGCAGGCGGCAGAACCACTGAGCTAAATCCCCAGCCCCCAGCCATATTTTTTTCAAACCTGATGATTTTTTTCCCATTATGAATATCTCTCCCTCTTCCTACTCGTAGTCAATCAAGGCTTTCAATATAGTCACCCATACTCCATTAAAACCTGCTCTCAAGAAATCATCTACTAGTTGGCATTAAAGAAAAAGTATCAGTAAAGCATGATGTGCTTTCTTCCCAGGGATGCCTGCCTCTCTTCAGCAGGGGATTCCTAATGGTGAGGTGGGGCACACGGGGAGTACATTCAAAGAAGTCTGGAAAATGAGACATGTCAGTCATGAAAGGACAAATTCTATGTGATTTCACTTACACGAGTTACCTTGAGTAATCAGAGTCATAGAGACAGGAACCAGAGAAGTGGCAGTGGGCTGGGGGGAAGAGGGAGTTATTATTCAATGGGTTCAGAGTTTCAGTTCTATAAGATGAAAAGAGTTCTGAAGATGGTGGTGGTGATGATTTCACAACAATGTGAATATGCTTAAAACTACAAAACCATGTGTGCACTTAGAAAGTATTATAATG
Organism: Heterocephalus glaber; assembly: GCF_000247695.1. Next base: position 2,090,350 of record NW_004624825.1, read on the forward strand.
GTAAATCTTATATGCAATTCACTGCCATTAATAATAATAATCACAATCAGCACTGAGGAGGTTCAGGGTCAGGGCATTTGTCCTGGTGCTCTGGGAAACACTCTGCAGAGAGCCTGCTCTGAACATATGTTCTCTGTCTCTCTCTGTCTCTCTCTCTCTCTCCCCTCCCTGCCCCTCACTCACACACATACACATGCATGTGACTCTACCCTGTCTTTTCCGTCAGTTGGGGGAGGAGAGCTGAACCCAATCATCAGGCTAATTTGGGGTTCACCCTGGAGCTTGTAATATTCAAAAGAATCATTGTTCTCACTGTGAAACCGTTTCTCATCCACTCAGCTCTTACATAAGACTCACTTTGGATCTGATATATGGGAAAGAAAAACCCATTACCCATTTTATTCATTTTGAATAAACTAAAAATAATTATCCTTTCCATTTCCTGGAGCCAATAAAGGCTGCTTAGAAAGGACAGAGGGGAAAAAAAGATGTGGAATATGGAAAAAGAGTCCTGGGTTGGGCATACAGGGGCCTCAGTTCCAGCAGGCTCTGTCCTTTATCTGCTGTGTGTGACCTTGGGCAGGTCCCTGCCCCTCTCTGAGCCTCAGGCCTCTCCTATACTGAATGAGAGGGCTGTGTTGGAATCCTGTGGCCTTTGAGGTCCTTTCAACTCTGATATCCTAGTTTTCAGTGAGAATTAAGATGAGAAGCTGAGGCATCTTATCCTTCTAGCCATCTAGTACATGAATCATTTTTATTATTCAGAAAATTTCCCAATTAGTTTTGATGTGATCCAGCTTGGTCAGAAACAGCTACTGTCATCTCTCCTCCCATTTTTGGTCTAGTAACTAGAAATAGTTATCAGACTCATAGTCTCCACTTCCTGGCCTCCTGCTCACTCCCCTGCAGCCTGATTTCTGATCCTCAGTCCTTTGAAACTGTTTATCAAGGTCACCATAACCTCCCTGCACTGAGTCTCACAGATGCGTCTCAGTCTGCCTCTTCCTTAGCCTCCCAGAAACACTTGAAGCTCGATGTCCATCCTCTCTTTCTGAGGAAACTCTCCTCCCAGGGCTGTGGGGAAAATGGCTCATCCTTCCAGAACCTGGAGGGTGAGGGCAGAATCGGGTCCCAAGATGCTGGCACCAAAGACTACGTGCCATACAAGCTTTGGGGTGCCTCCCTTCCTGCTGGGGTTGTTTGCCACCAAATTCTAGATTCTCTGAGGGAGTCCTTCTCTCACAGGTTCAACAGTTATTCATCGAAACTATTTACCAGGCAATACACAAAGCAATGGGGATACAGGAAACCAGTGTGACCCCTGCCCTTCTCGCATATATAACATATTTTTGAGTCAGTAGTCAAAGGAATAAGCGCAAGATCCACTGTGGGTACAAACATGATGATTCTCTGAAGAGAAAGAGCCAGGCACTGTGAGAGATGAGGGGGACCAACAGGATGTCTGCAAGTGCCAGCCTGTCTCAGAACAACAGGGATGCTCAGGCCCATTTTAAAGAGGAGGAGACAGCAGAAGGCTGGAAGGAGGTAGAAGTGTTCCAGACCTGGGAACCTCCCTGTGGAGGCTCAGCATGGGGAGGGGTGGTATCCTCCAAGCAGGACAGGAAGGCTGACACCATCTGTACAAACAGCACTTGCTTTTCCCTGGTTCGGGACTGGGGAAGAAGACAGGCTCTGGAGGCACCAGAGCAGGCCAGGCTGGGACCATTCAGGGTCTGAACACTGCCAGAGTGAGAGGACAGACATGGTGGGAAGCAGGTGGCAGGACTCCACAGCTTCTGAGGACACTCTCAGGAGCCAACCAGTCTTGCTTAGGAAGAATATTCTGTTGTTCTGGGGAGACTTGGGGCAGGGGGTGGATAGGGGGACAAAGACCAGTTCTTTTGCACTGACTCTGCTTAGTTCCCACAGGCACAGACTTAAAGCTGTTTTGCCCAAGATGAGGAAATAGACCCTTTTCCTCAGCATCCTCATGGAGGGTGGGTGCTCCTGTCATCACTGGGTCCACAAAGCCAGAGGCCATTTGGCACAGATGAGGACATGGTGGCCCACAATGTCAGGGACCTGTACAGGAACACACAGCCAAATAGCACAGGGAGGACCACAGCTTCATCTGCATGACTCTGAAGTCCACACCCAGTCTGCACACACCCCCAGAGCCACCTAGGCTGGGGCACTTTGTTTTACAGATGAGGAAACTGAGCCTCAAAGAGAAGGAGCCACTTTCCCAAGGACCAGAACCCAATCCCTAGATCAGCTCCAAGCTGCCTCCCATAATGTGGCAGGAGAGAAAGTGCTCCCTGAACAAATGCCATGATTGTGCATCTGTGCACCAAACAACGTCCAATGTCCCAAGGCCATATGAGGAGAGTGGTGATCGGCTTCCCCAGCAGGAGCAGCTGCCAGGGACTTGGAGCACTCGCTTGGCCGCCCCCTCTCCCAGGAACATGAACTCAGGAACATTTGAGCACTGGGAAGGAGCCCGTGGGAACCAGGCCTGCACTCTCCTCTCCAGGGGACGCCGCAGCCGCTGATTATGCTCCCAGCAAAATTCTTGCTGAACATCTGTATTGTGCAGGGAGCTTGCACCAGACCCTGCCATCACACTGGACTCGGCACAAACCCACCAATTCTGGGGCCATCACCTCTGACCCCACAGAGACCCTGCCTCTTAGGGGCCACACTCTGACCTTGGAAATCTGGAGCAACTTAGGGGGAATTTAGACAGATGTTGCTCTTTTCAGTTTCCTGTGGAAAATAAATGAAACCAGGAGGCAGCTCTTCAGGGGAGAAGAAGAGAGATGTGAGGAAAACAGAGGAAATAAATACACAAAGTGTTCACAAAGCAGTTGTCTCTTCCTTGCTCAGCCCTCCTCAGAAGAGAGGTGACCTCTGGCAGGCCACGTTGCAGCAAAGCAAGTCCCTAACCCATTTCCCAGCCCACATGACCATGATGGCCCACACATAGGGTACCCACCACACAGAGCCCTCAGCTCCCCACACAATCTCCTGCACAGTGCTGAGGTTTGAGCAAGCAGAGTAGAGCAATTCCTCTACTTGGAGTGCCCTGCCTTATCATCTCTCTCTGGAGAACTTTTACTCACCCTCATGGACCAACTCAAACTGCAGCCCCATGCTCCTCCCTCACGGCTTCCCAAACAACAGTCATGGCTGTTCCTTTGGGTCACCCATCACCCTGTGAACACCTTCAAAGTGATCTTGTAACCTGGACTGGGAGAGCAGTTGTTTATCCTCTTCTCTGCCTATCTGTCTGTCTGTCTGTCTGTCTGTCTCTCACAGCAGATGCCATGCCTTAATCATCTGGGGATCCACAGTGCCAGACAGAGGGCTGGATATGGAAGATGAAGCCACTGGATGGGAGGAGAGGGGAGAAATGGCAGAAGGTTAGGACAGAAACATAAAGCAAAAAGGGGAAAAATAGTTTCTCTGAGGTATGCACAAATCCACTCTTTCCTATTGATGTGAGACTGTACCCACCTCTCTGAATTAAACTGCCTCAAGGAAATCCCTGATTAAGTGGTATCAGAGCTAAACTGAGGAACATAAATAATCCAGAGTTAAACACAGCAAGAGTCCATTTCTTGCTTACCCAGAAGGCATACTGGGCAGGGCAGGGCTGCTCTTTAAAGTTATCTGTGGCCCTGGCCCAGGCCCCTTCTGTCTGTCACTCTGTCATCCTAGAGTGCTATACTCATCCAAGGGAGTCTGAGGTAGCACACTGCCATGTCTAACAGTCCAGCCACAGAAGGGAAAGGAAGGACACTGCTTCTCCCAAAGGCACATCTAGAACATGAGTTCAAAGGGTCCCCAACCCATGATGATTCAACTTTACAATAGTATAAAAGCACACCCACAGCCACTGTGGATTCACTTTCAGTATAGTATTAGATAAATTGCATGAGCTCTTCAACACTTGGTTATACGATGGGTTTTAGCTGTAAGGCTAATGTGAGTGTTCTGAGCATGATTAAAGAAGCTAACCTAAACTTTGATGTTTGGTGATTTAGTGTGTGCTACGGCTTATATCTAGATCCACTCACATACACACCAAAGCCTCATGTGCTTATAGGTGGGGTTTTGGGGCAGTGACTGGATCATGGGTGTGATACTGAATTTTTCTACCAATAGGTTCATATCTGGGTGTGGGATTGGGAAGTGAACCCTGGTTGACAGAGGTGGGTCACTGTGGACATGGTCCGGAAGGGTGTATATAGGTATCTCTCTTCCCTTGATGGCCACTGCTTCCTGCCTACCATGCCATGGACTGTTTCCTTTGTCAGGTCCCTCTGCTATGCCACTCTGCCTTGGAGCCAGTCAACTATGGACTGAAACCATACAAAATGTGAGCCAAAATAAATTGTTCTTTAACTTGCAAGTGACGTATTTTATCCCAGTAATGAGAAAGTAACTAAGATAGTGTATTAAGGGCTGGGGATTTAGCTCAGTGGTTCTGGCACCTGCCTCACAAGCGCAAGGTCCCGAGTTCGATTCCCGGTACCAAAAAAAAAAAGATAGTGTATTAAATCCATTTTCAACTTAACAACATTTTCAGCTAACAAAGTGTTTATCAGAACATAATACCATCACAAATCCAGGAACATCTGTATGTTGCTTCCCTTCACCTTCCAGATCTCCTCTCACCTTTCAGGTCCTCCTCTGGTGCAAGGTGAGCTGTGAATTATAGTCTTGGCGTGGGGCTTGTACCTGTCAAAGTGAAAGTTGTATTTCTCCATAAAAAGAGGGAACTAGATTTTGGAAACAACTAGAAATCCTTTCCAAAATAGAAGTGAACAGAAATAGTTTTTTCCATATTTCAAAGTTCCTGCATTTACATTATATATTTGACCATCCTGACAGATCTGTGAGGAAACAGAGGATCAGGGAGGAAATGCCTTTAGCTGAGGCTACTATGTGCACTGAAGGACCATGACAGAAACCCAAATATTGGGTCTAATGTGGGATTTCAGTTTTAAAATTCACCAATATAGAAAGAGGAAAGGGAGAAATGACTGGACAGCTGTGTATAGGGAGGTGACCTGGGAGTCTGAGTTGACTCCAGCTCAGGTATCTGTTGCATTATATGCCTGCCCCAGAGCGAAGATAATGGGAGTTAACATCCAGAACTAGTGCACTGAATGGTCTGCCCTTCTCCATTGGTCAGACTGCACCTGGAGTGCTGTGCCCTGAGGCCAACCCTGATGGGAACACAGAGAAATGGAAGCAGGTCTGGGGCATGAGAGTGGGTGTCTTTGTGTATTCTTCATTATGTTTCTTATTCTTCAGAAGTAATGACCTTCCTGTTCTATGATACCAAGTAGAGGGACTCATACACTGACCATTCCTAGGGAGCAGTGCAGGGTGCAGAGCGCACAATGAATGTGAACAGCAGATACCTGAGTCCTGGTCCCAGCCATCAGTGGCCTTGAGCATGTTCTCACTTCTCTCTGGACCTCAGTTTCCATGTGGATGAGTGTGAGACCTTTTGTGGGGACTCAGGGAGATGACCATGGATATGTGTGGCTCAGTGCTGGACACACAGAGGGACCTGGACAGTATTTGTGGCTTATCTTGTGCCTGTTGGGGTTGTTTGGGAGATTCAGTGAAAAAAACAAATCAAAACATGCAAAGCCCCTGGCTGCAGTTCTTGCCCATGGCAAGTGGTTGACAACTCCTGCTCCCTGATCTTCTGGGCACATCCTGTGTTATAGGCTAACATATGTCCCACCCACATTCAGATTTACCAACCCCCAGAACCTCAGAATGTGGCTGTATTTGGAGACAGGGTCTCTACAGAGCCCATTAAGGCTAAGTGAGTTCATCAGGAGCCTTAATTCAGCCTGACTGATGCCCTTATAAAAAGTAATTATTAGGATACCGAGAAGGACAGTGAAGTCCATGCACAGTTAGACGGGGCAGCCATCTACAAGCCCCATTGAGAGGCCTCAGAAGAAATCAATCCAATCATGACCTTGATCTTGGATTTCTAGCCTTCAAAACTGTGAGAAAATTAATTTCTGTTGTTTAAATCACTGGTCTGGGATACTACTGGGATGTCAGGCAGCCCTAACGAATGAGTTCACCCTGCATTTCTCCTGTTCTGTGTTTCTGTAGGTACCTCAGTGCTTTCTGCCACAGTCCTGAGGCTGAGGAAGTAACCAAGAGAGACTTAAATAAGCATGTTCATAGAGAGTCTCAGATTCTTCAGTGGGTCTGGGTGGAGCATGAGAGTCTGCATTTCCAACAGACTGCAGATAATGCCTAGGCTGCAGGTCCATGGTTCACACTTTGAGTAGCAAGGCTCCAGATAGCACAGTGACAAGGTAAAGTCTGATGCCTCCTAAATCCTGGGTGTGGGTCAAGCACTGGCTCTCTTCCCACTGTCAGAGGACAGAGACTGAAGCACTAGATGGGGAGTGGTAACACTGGGCAGTTTTAGATCAGCTTCTGGGAGGTTACATGCAGGTTACACAATCTCCTCACACCCTGAGGACTTCCTGCTTCTGCTGTCAGTAGGAAGTCACCTATGAGTGTCATGGTCTATTAATCCATCACCTCTTGACACAGATGGGGAGCCTGAGACTAAGACCATCTACATAATTTTCAGAGCTTAGTGCAGAAAGAAAATCAAAGGTCCACAACCCAGCATGGTGGCACACACCTATAATCCCAGCACTCTGAGAGTCTGAGGCAAAAGGATGAAAGTTCAAGTGCAGTGTGGGCAACTTAGCAAGATCCTGTCTCCAAAGGGAGGGGCAGGGAAGGGCCCTGGGGATGTAGCTCAGTGTGAAGGCCCTAGGTTCAATCCCCAGCACCACAAAACAAAGGAAGGAAACAAGAGAGCCAGGAAAGAAGAAAGGGAGGAAAGAAGAAAGAGTAAGAGAGGAAGACAGGGAGAGAGGGAAGAAAAGAGGGAGGAAGGAAAGAAGGGCAGAAGGAAGGAAGGAAAGAAGAAAGAAAGAAAATCAGAAGCCCCTTGTTTAAAAGCATTAAGAATTTCAATATGGTAACATAGAGAATTAAAGTCAGCATGAGCCTTCTAAGTGCAGAGGCCTGGTGCTCAGTTCAGGTTACACATCCCTGAAGTCATCTAAGTGAGAGGTGATCCCTCTCAGCTGAGTCAAAACTCAGTTCAGCCTGACCCTTAGGCCTCCTGAGTCCCCATGGTGAGCTCTTTGTATCACATCCCACTGCCTCAGCTGCATCTGCAGAGCTCATCTGCCTCTAGGATGTAGCTATAGCCTGGCAATGGTGCCCCTGGGCTGGGGAGAGGGTCCAGGACCTTGCAGCCTCCTCCCACCCCTAGGCCTCTGGTTCTTCAATGGGAGACCTGGCTGCCTTTCCATATCTTCCAGTCCCTCTGGTTACATGGCCCGGCCCATCGGAGCAATTCTGTGCCACTCTTGGTGGATGGTGCCACGATCAGAGAGAGCACCAAGAAGGGAGAGGGGCCCCACAGATCAACTCTGCCAACCTCATGGTTTCATGGCCACTCTGTGTGGGCCACTGGTAACTGGTAGCAATTGTGTTTGGCCTTTTGCCACCCATCCCTTCCTCCTCTGCTCCACTGAGCTACCTCTGCCCACTCTTGGGTCAGCAGTGCTAATGCCACCCTAGCCCAGGGGTGGATGAGGATCTGAGATCCATCTAGTGTCCCTCGCCACAGTGGAAGATCCAGGGGTGGTTCCTCAAGTCAAGAGAATCTAAGAAAACTCAAGCTCCAAACTTTTACTGAAAATATTGAATTCGTTAGCTGTAAGAATGGAAGAAGCCTGGAGCTTTATGGTGTGGGGAGGGCCTGCCTCAGCATGAAGCCAATAGACAGAAGTCTGCGGCCATACCACCCTGAATGCACCTCATCTCGTCTGATCTCGGAAGCTCAGCAGGGTTGGGCCTGGTTAGTACTTGGAGGGGAGACCAATAGACAGAAGCAGAGAAAAAGAGACCAAACCCTGGGATATTATTGGAATCCTGGATCCAGCTGTGCTTGAAGCTCTTGCCTTCTTCTTCTTCTTCGTGCCAATTAATTCTATTTTCATTTAATCCAGTTTGAATTGGATTTCTGTTAGTAGCAGTGAAAAGAATGTCACTTGGGATGTGTGCTCAGAAGTAGCAAAGCTTGTCTGTCTCCTCATACACGTACACTATAGGGACCATGCATCCCATAGACTCTGGATCTGGGAAACCTCATTCCCCACAGCATGGTGGGGGTGGTGAACACCAGATCTGGGAACATGAATCACTCGTGGACTTTCTGACTTCCTCTGTAGAGCACCTCCTAGTCCAAAAGGCCTCTCACCTGCTCCATAGCTTTCCCTTTGGTCCATATAACAACTCTAAAAGCCAGATAGGTCAGGGTCTATATCCCCATATAACAGAAGGAGAAACTGAAGTCCCAGGAGGGTAAATGACTCGGTCTAAATTACACAGCCAGTAAGTGGCAGAGCTGGGATTAACACTCACAAGTGAACCCTCAGCTTGTATTCTCCCTCTGCACGCCCAGAGCAGGCTGCAACCTGCTCAGCTTACACTCTGTGTGTTACTTTTCTCTCATTGTTGAGAAAAAATACCTGACACCCAAAGTTAAAGGGGCAAAGGTTTATTTAGCTCAGAGTTTGTAGGGTTTTAGTCTATAATCAGCTGGCTCCAAGGCAGGGCGGCACATAGCAGAGGAGAAACAGATCATGGCAGCAGAAGTCAGCAAAAGCAACAAGGGAACCTTAACAGCGTCTTTCTGGTCCTTTTATTTTATCCAGTGTACCAGAATTAGGGCGGTGCCAAGCCAACCAATGGACTGATTTTGTAATCGCATGCCCTCAATCCCACCATCACACACTCTAGATTCAGCCACCTCTGAAAAAGCCACCTATGACCGCATGAGGCTTTGGGGGGACATCTAGACCCAAAACCTAACACTATGCCTGTGAAGAAAAGTCCTCAACAGAGACTGAGACCTCAAAAACACATGTTTTGGTAGGTCTTTGCCTTTTCTCATTCACTACAACTTCCCCCCAAAAGCAGTCAGGGGACAATGCTCCCTAGTCTAATCTGTTCATTCAGTCAATCAGTCAGTCAGACAGCTGGTCAAGAGATATTGGATGGCACCTCTGGGCCAGGCCGTGATGGATGCTAAAGACACAGTCATCATCAGACACAGTGCCCTGCCTTCCAGAGCCCTTCTTCATATACCACACCAAGTGCTATGCCAAAGCTGAGGGTCAGTGGCCATGAGGTGAAGGCTGGAAGGACTGCTGTAGCAAAAAGATAAAGGGCATTCACTGGTTCATATGATTGAGCGGTGTGAGGTGGATCTTACTTCAGGTACACTGGATCCGGGGGCTCAAGCCACCTTGTCAGAATGTTCTCTTTCCACCTCTTGGTTTAGGGATATTATGGGCATCATTCTTGATGGCTGTTCCCACATAATCACAAGATAGCTGCTGGCCCTCTCTGAGCTACATCTTTCCAGGTTTAAATCCAACTGAAACAAGAGCTTGATTGTTCCCATGAAAGTTCGGAGATTCACTCTGATTGAACCAGCTTAGCGCTCGTGCTTAATACTACTGAGCTATAAACTTAGAAATAACTAAGATGGTAAATTTTATGTCATCTGTAGCTTGTCCTGGTTCTATGATTGTACAAGTCACTACAGTTGTGCTAATTCACTGAGACCTGATTCATGAGCTCCACTCCTCGAGCTTTGGTAGAGCCATAGAGACCACAGAAACTAAGGGAAGGAGTGAATCACTAAGAAGCACTGGGGCTTTTGCCAGGATAAAGGGAAATAGGGGCTGGCCAGCCAAACCAAGCTACCTCTGGACAGAATGGGAGGAAGAATAGCAGACTGGGGGAGGTTGCAATGGTGAGTCCATGTTAGCATGTGTTGTGTTTGCAGGATCCACGGACAAGCAGAGGGAGATGGTGAGCAAGCTGCAAGCAGTGCAGGTAGGGATCAAGCTGGAGAGGGATCTGGAGAAACCACTGTGTGGATAGATGATGAGAAAGAGGTCTCTGGGGCCGGGGATTTAGCTCAGTGGTTCTGCCGCCTGCCTCGCAAGTGGAAGGACCAGAGTTCGATCCCCAGTACCAAAAAAAAAAAAAAAAAAGAAAGAGGTCTCTGAAGGCAAATCATGCATGCACTACAGGAGCCATCTGGGTTCTCTGCTAGAAACAGCAAGTCTGACCTAGTGAAATGTCCTTCTCCCTCCTCTTTCTCTTCAGGACAAAGCAGTGGAACAGTGCCTGTGATCCAGAGCGACCCACGCCCCAAGCTCCATCTTACAACCCGGTGCTCTCTTCTGGTTTTAGTTTGTTTTGCACCTTCTCCTCCCTTCACTGATATCAGGTCCTGAATACTGTTGTTATGGCTTGTATCTAGATGTACCCCCAAAGCCTCATGTGGTCATCCGCGGGGCTTGAAGGTGGCTGGATCTAGGGTGTGTGATGCTCGGATTAAGGCTGTGATACTGGGATTGGGGAGCATAATTACTAAACTTTTCTACTAACTGGTTTAGCATAGTTCTCCATGTGGATAATGGGAAGGCCCACCTCGAGTGTGGGTGACACCACCCAAAAGGTGAGATAAAAGAGAGAAGCAGGCTGCTTGCTGCTTTTCTGTCTCCTGCCTGCTGGCCATGGACTATTTTTCCTCTGTGTTGCCCCTCTGCTAGGCCACCCTGCCTTGGAATCAGCTGACTATGGACTGAAATCTCCACAAACTGAGGTAAAATAAACTATTCCTCCTTTAACTTTGGATGTTGGGTATTTTGTCTCAGCAACGAGAAAAGTAACTAGGACAACTGTACAGTTGACAGAGATTTGATCCATTGTTGCTGCAAAGGAACAAGACCCATATCAGGCCTTGGAACCAGGACATGAGACAGAGCCAAGGTCCTTTGGGGCTGATGGCTGTATGCTGGAGATCTAATAGGCTAACAACTCCTAGGAAAGAGAAGGACAGGCAACTCCAAATGGGGACAACTCTGATGACCTCTCCCACCTCTACTTTTAATCTCTGGCTGTGCTCCAAGTAAAGTATGTGAAATGTTATAATGCGCGGTGGGGACACGGTGGCTTAGGTGAGTTTTGGATATGCCTGAGATGTGGCACTGCCTATCTGTGTGTCCTGGTGATGTCACAAGGATAATCAACATCTCCAAGTGTTACTATAAGCCAGAATGGGTTCTTTCTCCTTTATCTTTTACTTGGCAACTCCTAGGCCATAACTACTGGAAAAAGTCCTGTTGAGGTACACCTACCAGTACCTCTTCCCTTCCTTTTTACTGTCAACACCTGGAGTTTGCTTAGGATGGCAAGGGGCCAGCTAGTAAGTTCACACTTCTCAGCTTCCTTTGGAGCCATGGGGCGACAGGGCATAGGGCTCATTATAAAAATAATGTGGGACCACATACTCGCTCATAGAACATGTTTAAGGAAGTACAATGGAATTGAAGTTATCCCCTGTATATTATCAGACCATAGCGCAATGAAATTGAAGATCAAAAGAAATGGCAAGAATTTCATAAACACATGGAAATGGAACACCACACTTCTGAATAACATATGGGTCACAGAGGAAATTAAAGAAGAAATCAGACAGTTCCTACAATTAAATGACAATGACAATACAACATATCGGAATCTATGGGACACAATGAAAGCAATCTTATGAGGGAAATTCATAGCAGTGAATACTCATATTAGGAAAATTGAGCAAGCCCAATTAAACAACCTGATGCTGAACCTCAATCTTCTAGAAAAAGAAAAGCAGGACAAACCCAAAGCTTATACAAGGGAGGAAATTATAAAGATCAGAGCAGAAATCAATGCAATGAAGACTAAGAGAACAATACAAAAAAATCAATGAAGCCAAGAGTTGGTTCTT